>OZ034806.1:30143503-30743503 GCA_964028335.1 Altica lythri | reverse complement strand
AAAACTTTATCGATTATAAATCCTTGAATGTCGACTACTGCAATTCTCATGATGACGACGATGAAACTTCTTTGAAAGCTGAGCAAATACTAAATAGGTAGTAGTTTATATTATATTTTTAACTATTTCTGTTAGGGGGTAATGCTCCAATAAACAATCATGAATTTTGATACAATATGCTTTAGTATTTTTAGGAAATCCTTTGTTGGCATCAATTTCCAGACGTACATCAACAGTCGATGATTTTATCGATTCTTCTTGCTTAGAACAATCAATAACAAACAAAGCACGATTTAGGAATGCTAGTAAATCCATTAATGGTCGTTTCACTGATACTCTGTTGTAGCTGGAATTGAATTCGCTGTAGTTGTAATGAGCAAGCGCAAAGTCATTTTTTTCAAAATCAAGTTGCATTCTTTCATTGGGAAAATATTCACCATTCAATGCGAGTCTAAGACCTTGTAGATTTACGTGATCAAATAAAGACGGATCTGCAGTTTTCAGATTTCTCCTATTAGTTTGGAAAAATACAATAACATATCGAGGTTTCTCGATTGCAGATGTCGTTTTAACAGCCCAAATTTTTTGTTTTGCTGCTGCAGTCAAAGATGGTAGCTCATGTAGTTCCCATTTTCTAAACGGAATTACGATTGGACGATCGCTTTGAATTGATCGCACCAATTGTTCTTTAACGAAATCATTTGGATAAATATGTTTAACTTTCAGTTCCATCGAATGAATCATAATCTGTACGGTTGTAGAAGTAGTTACGTTACCGGTACCTGGTTTTTCTGTTACAATAACGCTATCGAGATCATTACGAGCTCGAACGAATCGAATCGTTTGTCGTCCACAAGTTACCATTGGGTAATCATTGAAACTGTTGAAGATGTGTTTAAGCGGCATCAGTAAACTAAATGATTTATCAGCAGCATTGAGAATAGGATTTGTGGGATAATTCCAACCGGCAATGGCGAGGTGACGAGAATCTTCTTCATTGTAACATGTTAAAGCTCTTACAGTGCTAACAATTCCAGGATCTCGAACTGTTTCTATCTCTCTTGCACATTCGCTATACGTACACGAATCGAATAGAAATGCTCCAAAGTTTGGTGTCAAACTAACATCACCATTACCAGTTATATCCAATTTTCCTTTAATAGCCAACAACGTATCATGCATTGCAAAGAATGAGTCCACCTGATTTACACTAAATTCTACAATGTCGCTGCAGCTAAACGATTTGATGAACGGTGTGTAAGATCGGTATTCGGATTTTCTAATCGATTCATCCTGAGTCGGCTCTCGATAAATATCAAACATTGGATCTTGAATTGTTCGTATACGATTCATTATTATTATTATTGTTAATAACTTTGAAACCAAGAGCTTTCAAAAATAAAACGTTGTCTCTAGTAAGTTGTCGTCGCTGTCGTCCTACTGAACACTTTAACGATTTGTTCAATACTGCAGACTTCTGAAAATATGAAGGTGCCGTATAGTTGAAAATTAATCCCATTCTTTCAACTCCAAACCCAATATACTTCTTTCACCTTGAAAATTTACAGGTCTTGAATTTTGATCCAATGCCAGTATAGTAATATTTGTAATCTCAGGTATATTAATCACCGGCAAATATGTGATATTTTTTGGAATTTCGTCGATAGTGTAACCAGGGTCTACGGATATACCAAACTCGTGGATAGTGTGAGTAGGTCTGTTGTTGTAGAAGGCTCCGGTGGTAATGTTTGTTTCGAAACGAATCGTTCGTACTTTAACAATTTCCACAGGTAGATCGGAACTATGTCTTATGTTCGGTTCCAGAATCCTCTTTGAGAAACCCAACATTCTGCCTATACTGTCTTCGCGCTCGAAATTTATTGCATGTTGACTACTAAATATTTCACACTTGAGTGTATTATTGTTGGGTTTCAATGAAAAAACGTCTTCAATCTTTGCATTTGATGGTATATTTAGTAAATTTCTAATTGTCTCTTCAATATCGGAAATTTCATAGCAACCTGTATTTAACGTTATTTTCTGCAATTTAGTTTTATGGTAAACATGGTCCACTGCTACCAAACTCGTTTCGAGCGCTAATCTGTGGACCCAGTGGGTGTGGCAAAACAAACGTTATGTTATCATTACTGTTTCATCCGCATGGCGCGAAATTTAAAAATGTTTACGTTTATTCAAAGTCATTGTATCAGCCCAAGTATAAATTGTTGGAAGAAGTTCTGTCGAAAGTTAAAGGAGTGGGATATTTTCCATTTAAAGAAAACGATGAAATTATTAGCCCAAATGAAGCAAAGCCGAATTCAATTTTTATTTTTGATGATGTCATATGCGAGAACCAACAAAAGATTAGAGAATACTACAGCATGGGCCGACATCGGGATATAGATAGCGCATTTCTTTCGCAGACCTACTCGAAATGCTGTAAACAAATTTGTAGAGATAACAGTAACCTAATTGTACTTTTTAAACAAGATGCTATTAATTTGAAACATGTCTTTGATGAACACGTGTCACCGGATATGAGTTTTGAAGAATTCAAACAGTTGTGTTCGAAATGTTGGCAAGAAAAGTATGGGACAATGGTTATTGCAAAAGACTTTGATTTAAACAACGGTCGGTATCGAATCGGTTTCGATAAATACATAAAATTGTAACATTGCGTTCAGTATTCGACAACATGTCAGACAATCCAGTTGACATTGCCGTTCGTAAGAGAAAAATTGCCGAACTTGCTCGATCGATTCGAAAAAAATATAAAGCGTTACAATTGGGTAGAGTTGAAACGGATGAGACACTAAATAAATTGTTTAAACCCGTCACGGAACCTCTACACAAAATTGTAAAATCTTCTCTAAACCAAACAGTGATCTCTCATCCTCAACCAGTCAACGAGCTAGAGCCTAAAAAAGAACCAATTAAACAAAAAGAGGAATCACCTAAACAAAAAGAGCAATCAAGCATACCTGAGTTTGTAAAACTCGAAAATGTTGCCGAAACTACTAGTGATGATAATGATGAAGTATTCTATGAAGACGAAGAACAGGCTGTTAAAGATTTTAACGTTTCAGAAGATGTTATTAAGGAATACTTGGATCAGTATCCCCCAATGGCTCATCCATATATTCTAGATCATTGGGAGAAAAAAGATAATATAGACCCGGTTTATGGTCCTACTTACGATGGTGATACATCTAAATGGTTTCTGGGTGCCAAACAAATCGACTTTGATAAAAAGCATGGATTTATTATTACAGAAGGCAAACAGATAAGAGGTACACCGGGTCTGTATGAATTAATTTTTAATGATGTACCTAAAAATTTCAATGATGATGATTTAAAGCGTTATGGAACAATACTAGAATTAACAAATCCTCATAAAAACATTAAAGGATACCTTAAAGGAACAAACCGATTCAAATACACACATATTATAAAACCTCTGGCTACCTCTCACTTGCGAAAACCTTCGGACACTGTGGGCTCTGGGATGCAAATGGTTTACAACGATAATAAAATTGACCTTCAATATTGGGACGATCCAAACGAACTCGTTGACAGGCTTCGGCTTTTAATAGCGTCAAAAGAAGCAGGAAATACTTCGAATGATAATGAAATTGTTGCAATTATCGAGGAATCAAAAGAAGCACGCATTATTGCCTAAACATCATTACCACAATGAGTGTCGACAAATTCGGACGTACTAAACATGATATAGGCAATAAAAAACTATTGCTTATGTCTAAACCAACCTTAGTCCATACCGCAAACGGTGATATTGATTTTGAAAATTTAAAACTTTGTAATGTTAAAGATCCTGACTCAGACAGCGATGCCGTCAATAAAAAATATATGGATAATAATGTGCAAAAGTTGACTGAAAACATGAATGCTATGAATAAAAGTTTAGAATCACAAATAGCGGCTATTAAAAAGAATATTGCTGTTTTGATCGATACAATAACTATAAATCAAAAGAATCTGCTTGATGTTCGTGAAACTATTACTGCGATGGATTTGACCATAAAAGCATTGGAGAATCGATTAGTACAAAATCCCTAAACATTTAGTCACAGTCATGTTTTCAAAGGAAAAGGTTCAAGTCGTTAATGAGCTGCATAAACCGGCTCGGAAAAATTATGCTCGTCGACGAACAATTATTAAAGGTTTAGATGATTTATGGCAAATTGATTTGGCTGAAATGAGTTCTTACGCAACTCAAAATCGATCGTTTAAAATGATTCTATTGGTAATCGACTGCTTCTCGAAATTTCTCTGGACTCGACCGTTGAAATCGAAAACTGACGAAGAAATCACGAAAGCTTTTGCCGATATTATAGGAAAACGAAAACCGAAAAATCTTCAATCTGATCAGGGCAAAGAGTTTTACAACACAAAATTTCAAAATCTAATGCAGAAACATGGCATAAATCATTATAGTACATTTACCAAGATGAAAGCAAGTATGGCGGAAAGAGTTATTAGAACGCTGAAAACGAAATTGTACAAGCAGTTTAGCTTAAACGGTACGTACAGGTGGATAGATTTGTTACCGAAAATTACAAAAGAGTACAACGAAAGCAAACGTAGAACGATTGGTCAAAAGCCGTCTCAGGTAAACAGATCCAATGAAAAAGAGATTCTGAAGCAACATTATAATCATTTGAAAATAGCAGGCCCGCGAAAATATAAAATTGGAGATGTGGTGCGCATAAGCAAGGCAAAGCATCTATTTGATAAAGGCTATACACCTAATTGGACTACGGAGCTTTTTAAAATTACCAAAGTGAACATAACTAATCCTGTAACATACATGTTGGACGATTTACATGGATCGCCAATTAAAGGAGCATTTTACGAGGAAGAGCTACAAAAGTCAAAAAATCCTGATGTTTACCTTGTTGATAAAGTGCTGAGGAAAAAAGGCAATAAAATCTACGTTAAATGGCTAGGGTTTGATAGTTCGCATAATAGCTGGATCGAAAAATCTAATATTTTATAAACTCTGTTGTTTCTTATTTTATAAAGATAATGTAATAAACTTTTATAAAAAATAATGACTTTTATTTCAAAATCGATAATAATAGCATCAAAAAATGTTATTTTATCGTTACAAAATTCATGAACGTCACAGTTCTAAAATTTAAAACGTCAAAACGTTAAAACAGCGTTAAAATTTGCCGTTTCAACGTTTTAAAAAACTGATAAGAAAAAATTTTCGATTTACATGTATTTCTTATGGAAAAACATCATTTCAAAGTGACAAAAAGTGACACTTTTCATCGTTTTTTTCGTTATTAAATTCATGAACGTCAAAGTGTCAAAAAATAGACGTCTAAACAACGAATTTAAACGTTATTTTGGTCGTTTCAACGGAACATATTTAAAAGAAAATAATACACCATAGATTCAGATTAAAAATTTATTGTAAACATAAAAAATTTTTTGATATACAATAGACAATAGAAAACTAACCTAATTACTTTACAACTGTTATTTAATGTTAGATATACAATAAACAATAGAAAACTAAAAACTAATTAATTTACAACTATTTTTTATTTCCCAATTATAAGTAGCATTAATCGAGCATTATATCGCGATGGCCCCATGCTAAAGTGTCAAAAGATCCATTGCATAAAAAGCGTTTATCATCGTGTGGACTTAGACCGATTTTGGTTTGTTCGATTGTAAACACATTGTGATTGTAGGAACGGAACGTGCATTGGTTAACTGTTTTCAATTTACTATCTCTCAGACAAGAAAGGTAATCATCAAAAGTAATTTTCTTTTCAACGACATTCTTTTTAACCCCTTTTGATTTTTTAACGCATTTATCACCCTCTGTTAAATACGAGTACATTTTTGAACGCAACCCCACAAATTCTGTTAAAAGTTTGCCGTTGCATTCATCTTTCATTAATCCTATGACTTTTTTATTTAAGAGTGAAATACCGTACGCATTGTTTGGTTCATAGTCTGAGGTGTCAAATTTTTCTGGATAGGCTTTAATTAATTCAGTATAAACATCATTGCATTGCGGTTCTAGAAGAAACGCGTCGGTATCGGTGTATAAAAGTTAACAGTTGTCTACACCCATCGTAGGAAGTAGAAAACTGTAATAAAAGTCATACATACACGTCTTTGACAAATCAAGAATCGACATGCCAAGTTACAATGGTTTATTAAATACCAGTTCGGTTTTATGAAGCTCTATCGCTACAAGGTTTTCGTCAAAGATTTTTCTCGAACTAAACCCAGGACTGCTTATCAAGTTCTTTGCTCCATATCGACCCTCCCAAGATCTTACGAGTTTTACAATTCGGTGTTTCCTTATATTTTCCATGGTTTTTCCGAAGACTGCATTGTTCATTAATTTATATAAATTCTTTTCAAAATCATTTTTGGCAGCTGTTCTTAGTCTAGTATTTAATTCAATATAGGGCCGCAACCAAGCAGACTGTTTAAATTTCAACACTCTGTGAATCTTTTTCACGTTCAATCCATGTTTTATAGCCTGCTTTAAATTTCGATAATGTATTACGTATTTTTCTTTGTCATATAAAGTGGTCATTAGTTTTTGTATTTTTGATCCTTGGGGTTTTCGATGTTCTGGGCAAAACGGTAAATCGTTGTGTATATCATGTAAATGCTGAGGGTATTCTATATCCACTTCGAGGATATATCCCTCATCAGCATCGTCTGGTATTTGAGTCACATCGATGTTTGTATCAGTCCATTGGAATCCTCCGTACGGAAGAGGTTGACTCATTGCCCAACCATACAAGTTGTTGACATCCAAGTACATTAAATATTTTTCAGATTCTTTTCGATTAAAATTTTGCATGTATCTGTTGTTTGCTTTAGCATATCTATTGCTGCATTGACTGACTCCTCCTCTTATACCTTTCTCTATAAACATGATTTGGTCTATATCTTTGAGTATATCCAATTTAGATTTGGTATATTTTAACATAGCATCCCACGTATAACCGGGGAGCGTATAATACCAAGCAGGATCGAGACCATACGTTTTTCGACATTTTTCACGAAAACATTCAAACACAGACGCTAAAAGCAAGATATCTGTTTTCATGTACAGCATGCTATATTCTTTTAAATTTTTTATTTCAAATGATTGCCAAACCTTTTGTGCATGCGTGTATAAATCGTCAGTAATATTTTCATCTGTTAGTGTGCTATAAAATTTATCTTTGGATGGCAGTTCCGTATCGTCTAATTTTTCCATTGAATCAATGTATTCATAAGGAAACACCCCTTTTCTACTTAATAGTTCAAATTGTTCAGATGTTAAATTGGGAAATTGTGAACGAAGATAATGTAGATCTGATGGTTCTAGTAAAGCAGACAGTTTATCTAAGGAGGAATCTAAAAATCGCAGCGAGTCTATGAATCTAAACTTTACTTCGCTCTCGTCATTACTTAATGTACATGAAATGTATTTTTCTTTGTTTATAGGGAGCAAGCTTATACTACCTTTTTTGGATAAATCTCTAATTAAAAAATGTAAGTCGTATCCCGACAAGTTATGAAAGACTACAGGTACAACAAACTGTTTTCTAAAATTTAAGTTGCAATGCTCATGCGCAAACCCTCTAAAATCTCCAGAGAAATGACAATGGTCTCGTACGATAGTATCCTTCTCTTTGAAGGGGTGCTCGCATATATGACATGTTGTTGCAGTAAGTAAATTAGGCTTGACAATCATAGGTTCAATATGTTTAATTTTGTCTTCAATAAATTTAGCCATCCTTGTCATTTCAGCAGCGAACCAATCCATGCAGTCTTCTCCACAATATTCAGAATAAAATGATAGCGAACTATCATAGGAGCAATTTAGATAATATCCTGCACTATACGCCTCATGTTTCTGAAACTTTCGTGTATGTTTCCCCAAGTTCTTGTTATGAGGACGTAGCACTGACTCAAAGTCTGCATAAATGACAAAAGGTGTAGTCTGCTTGTATACGTGGTTTTTAAACTCTACATGATCAAATGGTGGGTACGATATTTTGCAATTGTTCAGATCTTTGCAGTATTCATCATGATTGCTTAATTTTTCCTGACTACTAAAGTAATTTAAACATCGATCACAAATATATTTTTGCCCATTATGTTTGTTAACTTGACTTGATATTAGTCGAGATAAATCTTTGATTAAACAATAGTGATATTTGATATCTTCATTTTGCGTATCCATTGATGGAGCTTCATAATCATTTAATTTTGGAAAGTATTTGTTCTGAATAAGCAATAAATTTACATGTTTATTTAATTTTTCTTTTGTTAGTCGGGCAGGATAAATTGTGTAAACCGGTTTATCTTTCGCGGCATTTAATTCTAAAGCGTACACATTAATTGAAATATTATTTAATTTTTCAAATTTTGAAATAGTATTTAGGGGCATTGGCATGTCCAAACCTTGTGTTTTTAAAACTGCTGCATAGTGAGGATACGATTTTACCAAATCTACGTTTTTATTAACTGGATACAATGATGCTGTTACCGACCAGTAAAAACATGCTTCATCTAAATTTTTAATATTAATACATGCTTGCTTTTTTAGTATAGGATCAGGTAGCTTAATGTATGATAAAGCACCGTTACCTATCTCATTTTTATTGATGTTAATTTCCAGTGAAATAATTTTGTTTAAAGCCCATCCAGACTCTTTAAGTTGAAATTCCGATAATTTACTCATTACTTTATCAACAATTTTTTCATTAAATAACAATGCAAGATCCGTACCTGCATCTATTACTGCGTTTTTTGTGTTAAAATATTTAAACTCCAAAATGTCTTCGATTTCCTTAGATTTTTTAATAAATTCCCCGCAAAATGTTGTATTTACCTTAATCATATTAAATTTTTTCAAACTGTTAGCTATTCTACTCTTAACTAGCTTAAACGCATCACCAAAAAAACTATTAAGGTCTTTATGTTTTAAATTAACGACAACAGCAGTCCTAATTCTTGAATGAAAAGCAGATTCTAAATCGACCCATTTTACCCCTAATTTTTCAGTTAACCCCGATCCCTGCTTAGACAAATTAATAATTGCTTCTTTAAACGTTTTTAAATGCCCCAAATTTTTTTGTAAATTTCTACGTGTCCCAATATCCAAATTTCCCCCCCGAATATCTTTTTGAAAACTGATAATATGTCGTTTAATTTTTTTGATTAATTTGTTAGCTTCTCTATGTGCAAAACTGGAGATTAACGCTTTATATGATTGATAAATATCTTCAACAATAGCAGTAGCCATAATGTTACTCATAATTGCAAATAAAAAATAAAAATTCTTATCTTTGTGGGTATGTAACAGAAGATCTCTTGCACTTGAAACTGAACTGGATGTAACAGAAGATCTCTTGCACTTGAAACTGAACTGGATGTCAAGAGAGCTCTTGCACTTGAACCAATTGTTTTCCACCAAAAATTTGCTCTGAATCGGTTTAATCAACTCACAATAAAATTCACCTAAAAATTAAATAAACTTAACTGAAGAAAAATGAAATTACATAATCTCAAAAATAAAATTAATAAAATTAAATAAAATTAATACAAATAAATCATGAAAAATAAAAATAAATCAACTCAAAAATAAAATTACATAAGCAAATAATTAAATAAACTCAAAAATAAAATTAAATAAAATAAAAATTCTTACCTTTATGAGTATGTAACAGAAGAGCTCTTGCACTGAACTGGATGTAACGAGAGCTCTTGCACTTGCAACTGAACTGGATGTCAAGAGAGCTCTTGCACTTGAACCAATTGTTTTCCACCAAAAATTTGCTCTGAATCAGTTTAATCAACTCACAATAAAATTCACCTAAAAATTAAATAAACTTAACTGAAGAAAAATGAAATTACATAATCTCAAAAATAAAATTAAATCAACTCAAAAATAAAATTAATACAAATAAATCATGAAAAATAAAATTAAATCAAGTCAAAAATAAAATTAATACAAATAAATCATAAAAAATAAACTTAAAAATTAATAAAATTAAATAAAAATTCTTACCTTTATGAGTATGTAACAGAAGAGCTCTTGCACTGAACTGGATGTAACGAGAGCTCTTGCACTTGCAACTGAACTGGATGTCAAGAGAGCACAACAATAATGAAGAAATAACCTCCAGACCACTCTTTAAATATGTACGACTTAGCCGAAACACATAGGCGTCGATAAAAATTAAAACCTAATTGCCGCGTTTACAATATATTCTCTATGTTGTTTTTTATATTTACTAATCATATTATGTGACGCTACTGTCTACAAATTCCTTTATGCATCGGGATGACTCATAGCTACCTGATAAATAACTGCATTAATTAGGTCATCATTTTTATGTATATGATATAAAACTGCTTAGTTGCATTTCTTATCTTTTATTGTTTATTCATTAATATGATGTCATTTCATAATCACTGCAGGTGGAGCATAATTCAGCAATTAAGCAGAAATGTGAAACCTATAAAATGATAAGGACATTTTCTAAGATTAATAATATAATTGTTTCACATTGCGGTCCAACTCTAGCGCCAAGGTCACGCGCTTTTAACATTTAATTTAAAAAATATTTTCTTTATTGCGATAAGACTTGTTTATTATTATTATTATTGGTGTAGTGGCTAACGTATTTGTTTATCATACGGGGGACCCGGGTTCAATTCTGTAAAGAATTTTTTTTTAAATTTAATTGTATTTAACGCAAAAGTTGGTAGCACTGTAAAGTTGGTAGCGAAAAGAAGATTTGAACACTTCATCTTACCCTATACAGCAACCCCTTTACAATGATACGTCACACGTCAAAATCCGTTCGGCCGTTTACGAGATATAGCTATAATGCCCTTTTGGCACTATCAATAAGGTCTTTTTGACGCTTTATCTTACCCTATACAGCAACCCCTTTACAATGATATGTCACGTGACGAAATCCGTACTCTGTTATCTTTATTGCGATAAGACTTGTTTATTATTATTATTTTTGTTAGGTACGGCACTGCTAAATATCTAAAAAATCAACAGTACGCCTCTGCTAACTTACCAACAACCGTAGACGGAGCTGTTTATCTAACACATTTCAACTTTATTTTTCAAGTCAGATGATAGCCGTGTTGGTTAAGGCGTCAACATTATACACATGAGTTTGTGGGTTCGAATACCACAACAGACATCACACAGAATTTTTTTTCTACATTTATTCTTATCCAAAAAATTATTCTAAGTTCTATTTGGGCACTGGGGTTGATAATGAGGGGTGGTAAGGTGAGTTAGGGTGAGTTAAGATAATGTGAGGCATGTAAAGTTGGTACGATTACATTGAAGCGCGAAAAATTCAAAAATATACGAAAAGAAGAATTGGCTGTTTGTGTCAAACGTCAGAGGCCACTTGAAAAAGAAGAATTGGCTGCATGTGTCAACTGTCAGAGGCCACTCGAAAAAGAAGAATTGGCTGTATGTGTCAACTGTCAGAGGCCATTTGAAAAAAGAAGAATGGCCTTTGACATTTAGCGCAAGCAGCCAACTCAAAAAAAAGTGAGGTTATGTTCAAAAAAATAGCCCGTGCTCTCCTTGTTTAACTACTCCTATATCTATGGTTATATCCTAATACATAGGGGTATAGGTACTCGTTAGTGTTGGTGGTTTATATTGTGATCTACATTTTTACTATTTTACTCCAAGAACATTTTCGGTAGTGAAAATGGTGTCAAGTTCGAGTTTTGTTTCAGTACAAGTGGCTCATTTAAAACAAAGTGCGTTTTCTCAAAGAGAAAAAACTATTGTTTTAAATGTTCATGATGCACTAATATATCAAGATGCATCAGCAACTGTTCCTGATGTGGTGACTAGGTGCTCCAATATGACCGGTGTTAGTGAACGAAGTATCTATCGATTTTTAAGTGAGAGAAAACAGGGAAATTTTAGTGAACCAAAAAAACACGTAGGAAAAAAGTCAATTATGGTCGATAACTTTAATAGAGATAACATTAGAAGACAAGTCCATTCTTTGTACTTAAATAAAAAGATTCTGACTTTGGACAAAGTAATGATTGTTCTAGCAAAAGTAGATACGATTCCCAAATTTGGACGAAATACGTTATGGAGACTCCTAAAAGAAATTTGTTTTAAGTATGAGTCGCATAAAAAACGAAAATTTTTGAATGAGACAGAAGAAATTATTTGCTGGAGAAGACAATCCTTAAGAAGTATTAAAAAGTTTCGGGGCGAGGGAAGAACTATCTTTTATTTAGATGAAACATTGTTGAACGAAGGACACGCTGTTTCTAAAGCATGGATGGACACCAATATTTCAAATTTCCGTCAGGCATTTTTGGATGGATATTCAACAGGATTAAATGCTCCTCGAGGAAAAGGTCGCTTCCTAACCACTTGAGCATCCAATAGCTTAAGTGATTAAAGCATGCCTGCGTATAAGGCAGTGATGGTGGGTTCGTGTCCCACTGGATGTCACATTTTTTCAATTTCTCCTTAATGTCATTTTAATAATTTCTTGTTTGTATAATTTCTAAATTTCAAAAATCCGTTGAGAGTTATTTCAAAAATAATAGTTTACTAAAAATCAATGTTTCCGGTCTCCTAACCGAATAAAAACATAAGACAGGGCACAAATAAAGTGTACTTACGAGTTTGATGTTTTAATTGTCGATTTGACAAATCTTCTCTCTCATTAACGTCATGTAACATGTGCTTAAGAAGAAAGTGAGTGAATGTCAAATCTGACAGGATTTGAGTTCATTATAACGTTTTGCTTCCAAACCACTTGAGCATCTAATAGCTTAAGTGGTTAAAGCATGCCTGCGTATAAGGCAATAATGGTGGGTTCGAGTCCCACTGGATGTGACATTTTTTCAATTTCTCCTTAATGTCATTTTAATAATTTCTTCTTTGTATAATTTCTAAATTTCAAAAATTTTAAAAATCCGTTGAGAGTTATCTCAAAAATAATAGTTTACTAACTATGGGTATGTTTCAATAGAAATGTATACTACTTTTAGTTATTTTTCATGAACCACCCTTGCTTGGGCTTTGAAGGATTTGCATTTATAATGAATTCACTGTGCTGCCAACTGCAAAGAAATAGACTATAAACCGAAATTGAAAAATCTAGAAAATTTATTCATCAGATATAAGTCTAATCAAATGACAAGAATGGATTTTGTAAAGTGTGTCTCTTATTATAGTAAATAATAAATAATAATTTATACTTTTTACATATTATCTCTATTGTGAATTATTATTATAATGTAAGAAAATTAATGTCTTGTATTCGCATGCTTAGGTAATAAACATTCTTAAATTATTTTTATTGTATTACCTGTGAGTTACTGAGAAAACTACCTGTCGGATTATATGGTTTCACTGATTGTCAAGGAACTTACCTTCGTCCCTTTTTAGGTACTTCGAGATAAAGGTATCACAACCCCAGTTCTTATGGATAAAGGCTTAAAATGAACCGGTAAATCGACTAATTACTAGTCTCAATTAACAGGTATTTAGAGCAGATAATAGTAATAACCATTTAAGAAAAATTAATACACCCTTCATTGTAGGCGGCCATGAATTGGGCACTAGGTACCTGTTTTAATCCCATGCTACATGGATTGGGCACCGCGCAGGGAACAGGTAGTTTTCAGCAACATAAATTGAGCACTCGCACCGCCGCGTCACCCATGACAATTAAATAAAGAAGATGAAATAAAATTTAATAATTTAGGAACATATTTATTGAAGTAAAAATTTTACATCTTTACAAATACGAGTCATTTTTGTTTATAAAAATAACCTTAGCATTTAACATATGTTGTTCTGTCAATTTTTCTGTTAATTAGTTCCTTCATTTTGTCTTCCAAATATTGCTGCCTTATTCTTGTTTTGGGATCCTTAATTCTTTGTGGTTCGTTAATACTTTGTAATTTAATATAAGTTTCTGTTTGACAATCTACTAACACGTCTATAAATTTAAACAAAGGAGGTTTAGATTTGTAAAATTTTTCATTGAATTTGGAATGGAAGGATTCGCAACAATTTGTTGTTCTATCCAAACTGTTTGAAAAACTCGCCCAAATATATGACGGAAACGAAGAGTTTTCTTCAATATAGGTTGAAACTAAGTAATCAGAAAAAATGCTGACTTCATGGTTTTCAGGGTGAATAGACATAAAATCAAACACAAAACAATCAGAAACTTCATCCGGGTGCAGAAATGGTAATCCAAAAACATAATTTAACCATTTCCCGGCTCTGTGATATTCGGTGACTAGGCCCAGCTCTTGAATTTATCGAAACCAACTTTGAGTTAAATGGAAACGGCACCCAATAATGTCTAACTAGCCGGTCAAACTAGCTTAATTGCAGTATGTATTGCTTTCTCAAAATCCACCACAACATACTTTGGATTGAAGTGCACACCAATTTCTGAGCTTTTTTTTTTTAATTTTAATCAGCACAAATGCGTCTCTGTACGTTATCATTAATTTATTTGGTAACACACAAAAAGCCAGTGGAATGTAGTGTCCATTTGCCAAAATATGCAGAGTGAATAATTGTCCAAAATAATTAAGACAGTGTTCAAAAGTTCCATCTACATAGATCTTCTCCGAATCACATAAAGCGCGCAAATTTGTCTCACACGAGAATACAATGATTTTCTTGTCACCAGAACATATTGAAACAAACTTTTCACCTTTTATGGTACAGGGATTTTCCAAACTTTGTACAGTTTCATTAGTTTCCTCGAGACTTTTGGGTAAAGTAGGTTGCATCTTCTTTCTTTTGGAGTAGATGTTGTTTCTTATATATAGTTCATGTCTTTTACGGATATTGTACTAATAACATATTTGTGTTCTCGGAGGACTGAATGAATAATTTTTGAAGGTTTCTCAGTAAGGTCGTCTTCGGCTTTTCGTTTTGCAGCAACGCTTACTACTGTAAAGAAAAGGATACTTATTAATATTCATTTTTTTAAATCCTTTACTTTTAAAAGACAAGTCAAAATTAAATTTTCGTTGAAATATTAACATTGCAATTCTTCATAAACTCAATTCACTACATATGTACCTAGATAAATAAAATGGCATGTTTGTTTTATACCTATATGACGATTTATTTTCTTTTCGTCCTTCTCGTGGTTATGCGACAGATCACTTCTGGAAATTATGTTTTCTGGACCTAGAGTCCACACTTTTGCACTACACTTTCTGTTTGTACATTGCCAGAACAACTCGTCGGTATTTTTCAAGGTCTTGGAAAATGAAAACAGTCGGTTATCTACAAGTGGAACTCTTTTTCCTTTCTCACTAACGGTAACTTCCACTTCCATGTTTTCGCACTCAATCGGTTATGCACTGCTGCTCACGGTTAAATGAACACCAATCTTGAAGATTTGTCTCAAAATGAAGATTTGACTTAAAATTACCAAAATGTCTAATGGTCAAAATATTGATAGTTGGACCAATGAATAGCATGTCGTAAAAACCATCAATTAATTAGGTAATTACAGTAGATATTCTGAGAAAGCAATTAGGAGAAAGCAGCAATCGGAAAAGGTGGGTGCCCAATTCATGTTTGCATAAACAGGTAAAAAGGGATTACGTAGTGCCCAACTCATGCACGCTCTTCATTGTAACACGTAGGAAAAACGGTAAAATTTTAAAAAATTGACCATCGAGGTCTGAGCGGACCAACTGTAAAGTAAATCGAAAATCAATGGTTGTTGCTGATTGGAGCATTCAAAAGGGAAATTATCGCGAACCTTACAGTGGTAAAGACGCTGCGAGAAATGCCTCTTGGTGTGTGATTTCGCATGGATAATTTTAAGAAATAGGGTCGTATTATATAAGGAAAAGAATTTATTCAAAAGAAACTAATAGTTTTTTAAAAGTGCTACATGAATAATGTGTTCAAAAGATTCAAATAAAAATACTCTGTAATAAAATCGCGATCGATTTTTTTATCTTTAATCATTACGCAGTTTTAATACTGTTTTGTCCTTTTATATCGTTAATTAACGGCATTATAGAAATTCAAGCATTTATGTCTCCATGTTAGGTCATTATTTGCCACCAACTGTGAGGAAAATTGAGTATAGTGGAGTCTGTAGAATTAACAAAGCATAATCCGAAAAACCAGTCTATATATTTATTGTAAATAAATGGATATTTGTCTATTTGTACTTTGTCTTTATACATTTGATCTAATGCTCAGTATGTCACCACGTTGATTAAATTCACATAATAATGAAAAATTTCCATACATACTTTCTAAAGTCTGTTGATAGCATATTAAAAATATAACAATATGTATAGCTAGTAAACTATTATTTTTGAGATAACTCAACGGATTTTTGAAATTTTTTAAATTTAGAAATTATACAAACAAGAAATTATTAAAATGACATTAAGGAGAAATTGAAAAAATGTCACATCCAGTGGGACTCGAACCCACTACTTTTGCCTTATACGCAGGCATGCTTTAACCATTTAAGCTATTCGATGCTCAAGTGGTTAGGAAGCGAACTCAAATCCCGTCAGATATGACATTCATTCACTTCCTCCTTAAGCACATGTTACATGAAGTTAATGAGAGAGAAGATTTGTCAAATCGACATTTGAAACATCAAACTCTAAGTCACTTTATTTGTGCCCTGTCTTAAATTTTTATTCGGTTAGGAGACCGGAACCATTGATTTTTAGTAAACTATTATTTTTGAGATAACTCAACGGATTCTTGAAATTTAGAAATTATACAAACAAGAAATTATGGTTCCGGTCTTCTAAATTTCAAAAATATGTATAACTATCAAAAACTCGAAAATCTGTTATATCTGTAATATATATACCCTAGTAGCACACTTCATTGGATTCTTGTTGTTACAATCTGGTTTTAATATAGTAATGTTGGCCAATATGGGCCTTACGGAACCGATCTGGGAATCATATGGTATTCGCACGATCAGAGAATATTTGAAAAACCAGATGGCATTTATCTGGTTTTAAGATTGGTTTTTCTTCATTGGTATTTTGAAACCAGATAAGAAACCATCGTTAATCCAAGGAGCTCTGATGAAATATGTTTTATATCTAGTTTAGATAATATTGTTATTTCTTCATCAATTTTTTGTAGGTTTCATATATTGCAACCAGATTAAAAACCATTTTTAATCCAATCATTTTAGTAGATTTATATCTACCATTCAGCTGGTTCGCAGATCACGACTTCCGGAAAATTTTACCACAGTTTTTCGTTCAGGACTCCCCTGACCTCAAAAACACCTTCCGTTCAAAAGTTTATATATATATATATATATGATTGATTTATTTTCTCGTGAATGTTCAGGCAATATTACAGGATTTGCCGATGATATAGCAATTTATTATAGTGCTAAAAATTAGAGTTATTTAAAAACATGGTAGAAAACGTCTTTCCAATGGTAAAGAACTGGTTAGATTAAAAATTATTAACATTAAATAAGAAAAAACTACATATATATCTTTCAGCTGTACTATTTCTGGCCTTCCACCTCAAGTTTAATATCCAGAACCAGAGATACACCCTTACACGTAATAAAACATTAAATATTAAGGAGTACATATCGATTAGCATTTGAGATAGGAGTGTCTTGTAATTAAAAAATTGCAAACTATTCTGTACGGATTTAAGTATTTTAGAGAAATGCTGCCATTGACACAGTTGAAAATATTATATCACGCCTTGGTGGAAAGTCACTTAAGATAGAGCATAGTGGCCTGGAAGTGCTTTAAAATGTCATATTAACTCTTTAGAAATTCTACAACGAAGATTCTTAAAACTTATCTCTCATAGAGAATGTACATATTCTTCGGCTCTGTTCTATAAAGAGACACAAATTATAAACATTAGGCAGTTATATTATCTCAAACCTGCTGAGAAATATTACAAAACTAAAGAGACGAGCAGAGCTTAATAATATCCCTACGAAATTCGAAATAGAAGTGAACATCCATTACCCTTTGTGAAGAAATCTTTTACTCAGCGTTCATTCAATTACCTAGTCCCAATGAATAAATATTTTTTTTATAAAATCAAATATGACATTAAAAGATTTATTTTAAATAAGACCTTAAGAAACAAGTAACCTTATTAATAAATTTATACGCTCTATGAACATTTTATCATTACTATTTGTACATTTTTTTTTTATATTTATGTATATATATATATATATATAAAAGGGGTAAATTAACGGGCATGTACGCAAAAAGGATCCTAAGGTCACGAGTAGGAATGGTAACCGCATGTTTGCATGTTTCTGGCTCGTTAGCCGTCATCAGTGCGGCATAACCAAGTAAGGTATTGCACTTGGCTAGCAAAAGTGTTGGGTACTTGGCAGCAAAGGATGGTAGGGAAACATGTGTCTAAAAAACACAAACAACGAACGCTCACACAAGAGTCCTATCGCCATTTGTGCCTTCGGCTAGCTGTGCCCACACTTTGGGGCTACGACCAGCGTCGCCACGTTGGCAAAACGGACTCATTATGTTTGAGTCGTTCCAAGCCCAGGATGTGAAACACAAAGGGTGCCAAGTATGCGTACTTATGATAAACAAAAGGGGTAAATTAACGGGCATGTACGCAAAAAGGATCATAAGGTCACGAGTAGGAATGGTAACCGCAGACATGCATGTTTCTGGCTCGTTAGCCGTCATCAGTGCGGCATAACCAAGTAAGGTATTGCACTTGGCTAGCAAAAGTGTTGGGTACTTGGGAGCAAAGGATGGTAGGGATACATGTGTCTAAAAAACACAAACAACGAACGCGTACATGCCCGTTAATTTACCCCTTTTGTTTATCATAAGTACGCATACTTGGCACCCTTTGTGTTTCACATCCTGGGCTTGGAACGACTCAAACATAATGAGTCCGTTTCGCCAACGTGGCGACGCCGGTCGTAGCCCCAAAGTGTGGGCACAGCTAGCCGAAGGCACAAATGGCGATAGGACTCTTGTGTGAGCGTTCGTTGTTTGTGTTTTTTAGACACATGTTTCCCTACCATCCTTTGCTCCCAAGTACCCAACACTTTTGCTAGCCAAGTGCACTACGTTACTTGGTTATGCCGCACTGATGACGGCTAACGAGCCAGAAACATGCATGTCTGCGGTTACCATTCCTACTCGTGACTTTATGATCCTTTTTGCGTACATGCCCGTTAATTTACCCCTTTTGTTTATCATAAGTACGCATACTTGGCACCCTTTGTGTTTCACATCCTGGGATTGGAACGACTCAAACATAATGAGTCCGTTTCGCCAACGTGGCGACGCTGGTCGTAGCCCCAAAGTGTGGGCACAGCTAGCCGAAGGCACAAATGGCGATAGGACTCTTGTGTGAGCGTTCGTTGCTTGTGTTTTTTAGACACATGTTTCCCTACCATCCTTTGCTCCCAAGTACCCAACACTTTTGCTAGCCAAGTGCACTACGTTATTTGGTTATGCCGCACTGATGACGGCTAACGAGCCAGAAACATGCATGTCTGCGGTTACCATTCCTACTCGTGACTTTATGATCCTTTTTGCGTACATGCCCGTTAATTTACCCCTTTTGTTTATCATAAGTACGCATACTTGGCACCCTTTGTGTTTCACATCCTGGGATTGGAACGACTCAAACATAATGAGTCCGTTTCGCCAACGTGGCGACGCTGGTCGTAGCCCCAAAGTGTGGGCACAGCTAGCCGAAGGCACAAATGGCGATAGGACTCTTGTGTGAGCGTTCGTTGCTTGTGTTTTTTAGACACATGTTTCCCTACCATCCTTTGCTCCCAAGTACCCAACACTTTTGCTAGCCAAGTGCACTACGTTATTTGGTTATGCCGCACTGATGACGGCTAACGAGCCAGAAACATGCATGTCTGCGGTTACCATTCCTACTCGTGACTTTATGATCCTTTTTGCGTACATGCCCGTTAATTTACCCCTTTTGTTTATCATAAGTACGCATACTTGGCACCCTTTGTGTTTCACATCCTGGGCTTGGAACGACTCAAACATAATGAGTCCGTTTTGCCAACGTGGCGACGCTGGTCGTAGCCCCAAAGTGTGGGCACAGCTAGCCGAAGGCACAAATGGCGATAGGACTCTTGTGTGAGCGTTCGTTGTTTGTGTTTTTTAGAAACATGTTTCCCTACCATCCTTTGCTCCCAAGTACCCAACACTTTTGCTAGCCAAGTGCAATACCTTACTTGGTTATGCCGCACTGATGACGGCTAACGAGCCAGAAACATGCATGTCTGCGGTTACCATTCCTACTCGTGACTTTATGATCCTTGTTGCGTACATGCCCGTTAATTTACCCCTTTTGTTTATCATAAGTACGCATACTTGGCACCCTTTGTGTTTCACATCCTGGGCTTGGAATGACTCAAACATAATGAGTCCATTTCGCCAACGTGGCGACGCTGGTCGTAGCCCCAAAGTGTGGGCACAGCTAGCCGAAGGCACAAATGGCGATATGACTCTTGTGTGAGCGTTCGTTGTTTGTGTTTTTTAGACACATGTTTCCCTACCATCCTTTGCTCCCAAGTACACAACACTTTTGCTAGCCAAGTGCAATACCTTACTTGGTTATGCCGCATTGATGACGGCTAACGAGCCAGAAACATGCATGTCTGCGGTTACCATTCCTACTCGTGACCTTATGATCCTTTTTGCGTACATGCCCGTTAATTTACCCCTTTTGTTTATCATAAGTACGCATACTTTGCACCCTTTATATAAGTATATATAATATATATATATGAAAGGGGGAAAATTAATGGGCATGTACGCAAAAAGGATCAACAGGGTCACGAATAGGAAATGGTAACCGCAGACATGCATGTTTCTGGCTCGTTAGCCGTCATCAGTGCGGCATAACCAAGTAAGGTATTGCACTTGGCCAGCAAAAGTGTTGAGTACTTGGGAGCAAAGGATGGTAGGGAAACATGTATTAAAAACCAAAAAACACAAACAACGAAACTCACACAAGAGTCCTATCGCCATTTGTGGCTTCGGTCAGCTGTGCCCACATTTCGGGGCTACGAACAGCGTCGCCGCGTTGGCGAAACGGACTTATTGTGTTTGAGCCGTTCCAAGCCCAGGATGTAAAACAAAAAAGGGTGCCAAGTATGCGTACCTATAACAAACTAAAGGGGGAAAATTAATGGGCATGTACGCAAAAAGGATCATAGGGTCACGAATAGGGAATGGTAACTGCAGACATGCATGTTTCTGGCTCGTTAGCCGTCATCAGTGCTGCATAACCAAGTAAGGTGTTGCACTTGGCCAGCAAAAGTGTTGAGTACTTGGGAGCAAAGGATGGTAGGGAAACATGTATTAAAAACCAAAAAACACAAACAACGAAACTCACACAAGAGTCCTATCGCCATTTGTGGCTTCGGCCAGCTGTGCCCACATTTCGGGGCTACGAACAGCGTCGCCGCGTTGGCGAAACGGACTCATTGTGGTTGAGCCGTTCCAAGCCCAGGATGTAAAACAAAAAACGGGAGTTCTATGAAATGATATACATACAAAAAAACAAACAAATGGCGATAGGACTCTTGTGTGAGTTTCATTGTTTGTGTTTTTTGGTTTTTAATACATGTTTCCCTACCATCCTTTGCTCCCTTAATAAGCAAATATTTGACTTTCCTCAAAATAATTTTTGATGTGATGTGTAATTGTTGTTGTAAGGTAAGTTTTTTAAAAAATAGTTTTAAGAAAATACTGATTTAACACTGCTTTTAAATCTATAGATTTTGAAAAAGGCAAAATTTTTATTGTCGAAACGTCAATGAATGGTTTTAACATGAAATCCTGTTAATATTTATTGTGAGGACCAAATCCCAAGAAAAATTTTATGATAAAAAATATATTAAAAGGGTCCAAGAAAATGTTCTTTTAACAATATAGGTACTGAGCGAGGGGAAAATATGTTAGTAAAAATTAGTGTGCTCATTTCGTTTTTCAAGTAAAGACTTAATTTTTGAGTTGATAATTTGTTTTGTCATTTTAATGATTGATTTTTGAAAATGAATACTTGTTTTTTGTGTGACAGTAGTACTATAGGAAACATGCAATATTTTTAGTTTTGTTTTCATTTTAAAGAATTCCGTGTAAAATAGGTTATAAACATATTATAAAATTAAAACAAACTAATTTAACGTAAAAAATGCGGTTTTAAATAGACCGTTTAAATTTTCGCGCCGAAACGGACCTGTAGTCCCGATGACGTCATTCCTGTCTGTCACTGGTCGTGCCTGCCGTCGTTGGCGGTAACAAACTGCAAATTTTCTTGACTTTCTACTTATTTTTTTGTAATAATTTAAAATGGACTATCCATCAACATTAGGTGATTATAATAGTACCCATAAGATTCCGAAAAAAAAGTCGTGTTGACTCATGTTTTGTGCCAATTCGTCCATCTACTTCAACAAAGTTTCCAAATAAATTGTTTTTGACTGGACCTTCTGACCCAAAACTGAGAAGTAATTGGTTTCAAGCTGCAAAGAGGAATGACTATTATTCTTCAAAGACTAGTATTCGATGCTGTGAAGACCACTTTAACGTAAGTTGGCGAATACTTGTTGGAGAACGACGTCGAAAATTAAATGAAGTTTAAAATATTTGGGGAGACACTTTATCTGAAAAAAGATGTGGTACCTTATATTTTTAAATGCCAAAAATAGAATGATAGGTACTACTGAAACCTAGATAAGTAATAATGAAAAGGAAAAAACGTGAAATTCTTGAGAGCATTGAAAATACTGCAGCTATAATATTGATATATTCTTTCAGATTATTTTATTCTTACACCGAACATTTAAACTTACATTTTTATACATAATGATATTAAAGTTTAAAAACTTTGATTCATGCATACCGTAGTAATTTAGTCCCTTTCAATTTCTATACTTGAAAACACTGGACTCTCGACCATGTCGACACTAACTCTTGGCAAATTCCTGGAATCTGCTTTGATAAACCTAACTTCCATTTTTATTAAAAACGTAAATAATATTCAACGCTAATAATTAATTTTACACGCAAAGTTAACCACTAAAAAGTTGACATAGCAGGAGTGACATCACTAAACACTGATTGGTGTTTTGAAATGCGATTTGTTTTACGTAATTTTAATTCGTAATTATTGTTAAAAATCAACATAATAATAAATAAAAACGTTGAAGTAGTCCTTCTTTTATATTTTTCAACATTATAATCATTCATCTTCCCTGTTTAAGCGATGAATCATGTTGAGTATCCTGTGTGTATAGAACTATCGCCCACCCTGTACAATTTTAGTTTAAGTGTTTGCTATTTTAGTCGTTTCGTGTGTATCATATTTTTCTATAATTTCTGAGAACTCTAAAGGGAAAGTGACTTTACCATTATGCTATGAACCTTTTTTGACCATAAGCGTAAGCCAGATGGCCCCTTTAAGTACCTAGTTTTTAAGTGTAGTGTAAATCCGGGAGTTGAGTTGAGAACGCCGAGCAAACGAGACACTGAGACCAAATCAATAATTTCTAGAGACATTTTGAGATAATTTAATTCGAGTACTTTTAATACAGAGTTTTTACGTTTACGCCGTTAATGAGTTTACCTTTAAGTTTCCTTGTATATATTCCGTTCTATTTTTAATCTTGTAAATAAATTTTATTTAGTTAATTGTAAATAATCGTTTTTTTAATATTTCGGTAAATATTCCCGTGTGTTATCCTTAACAAATCATTCCAAAAATGTGAATTTATGTTATTATTCCGCCAAAAAAAGATGAAGAACAAGAAACTGAAGAATAGCAAAAAAAGGATAAGAAAAACAGAACATACACATATGTAATCTTTAGTAAACGATTATTTGAGATAACTCATATGGGGTTTTTAATAATTTTGTAATTCTTTAAAATTTTAGAAAGTATATAAATAAAAATATAGTAACGTCATGCTGTATGTGCTTAGGAAGAAAGTAAGGGAGTGTCGCATGTGACATAAGTTAAATTTAATGAAGAAATAATTACTAAGCATTCATAGTTTACTTGTTAGAGCGTAGAGCTAAAGATTGCTGGTGCGAGTTCTGCTGGATGCGACATTTTTTCAGTTTCTCTCTGACGTCATTTAATATATTCTCGTTTGTATACAGAATTTCAAAAAATTTCAACATTTTTAAAAATTAAAAAGAAATTGTGTTTCAAAAATAATATTCCTTCATAATAAGAGAAGTTTGATCAAAAAACAGATTCCCCTTAGATTCAAGAGATCGAACCTCGGTCTATTATAAGCTAAAACACCTGTTAATCAAAAAGAAACATCACCCAAAATATTTGATTTATTAGTTATTATTTTTAATTTAAAACATTTTGTATATATGTTTGTTATAAGAGCAAAGAATATTTTAAAAGTGATATAAATTGTATTATAAATTATTAACTGTTTATACCAATGCCAAACTTAAAAATAATGTTTCATTAGTTTTAGCACATAAAGATCGGGTGGAAATTTTTGTAATATCCGTCCTGTGCTCTGCAACTAATCTATAAACACTGCCGCACATAAAGATGTCTATCTTGTCTTATTTGCACTGGTCGTTGAAAAAATCACACATTATTTAAGTCGTTCTTTTTCACAAAGACATTCAATTAGTTTATACAACTACAATACATAACCTTTGCCTTAACAAAAAGTAATTTAGGAAACTTATCTTCATTACGTTCCACTCAACCAAAATTTTACGTTTTTACAGAAGCACATACATTTTTTTATCTTTATATAGTCACAAACTAACGCACAAGATTGATCGGGTACTGTACGGGATCAAGTAAATGTGCTTACAAATACCTGGCATGAACGTTCTCACTAATCCGTCTACAGTAGTTGAAATTAGTAACCTTTCTTATTCTCGGGAGCTCCGTCTATGGCGCTCATACGTCCAGTGTATTACAAGACAGTCTCAAATTACAAGCTCTGATGAAACGAACGTCAAAGACCACAATGCTCAGCCAATTCTTCAAAAGGACTCCTTCACCAAGACCCATATACAAATTTTACAGACACCCAGAAAGCCTGCTAACTGCATAGTGTGTGTTACACTAACACCAGACTTCCTACAAACACTTCTGACATCATCAACCCGACTGCTGGTAAGCGGCAATGATGCAGACAGAAATAGGGACCGAGAGCTTCGGCGGCATGAAACCAGTTTTAGCGAAAGTGATCCTATGATTCTTGCTTATATATGGTAATATTAATTTTTGTTTTCCGAACTTGTAGGTTTATTTTGTGCCTCTTATACCTTTAACGCAGTATGTTAACGAAAAATTGAAAACTTATTTTTGTATCTATCAATGGGTAATTTTTGCACTGTTTTGACAAACATCTTCATCTTTATTGACTTACGCGTGTATTTAATTTTGACCATTGTGAAAGTTTACAAAAGACAGGAAAATAAGGCAACATCGGAGTTAAACTATATTTAAAAACTAGCGGCCGCCCGCGACTTTATCCACGTGAACTTTAGTTTTTTGCCACCGGAATTCATACAAATTTTCAACTACTATTTTAAATCCTTAGAAGTGAAATTTAAAAAAGTCATTTCTTAGTACACCACTACGTAATAAAAATAAGTATTCTCGAATTTTCAAGACTCCACGCGTCTATCGACAGTGTCATGTCAGCCAGCAGCAGCGTGCTACCGCCTCACCGTTCCACACACCCCGCACATTAAAGCCCGAGTAGCATTAGACTATTATTATTTTAAAACTATAAAAATTTGCATGCTATATGCATGCAAAATCTCAGCACGATCGGTTTGAAATTCACAAAGTTTCATACAAACTTTTATCCCCTTAGGGGTGGAATTTATTAAAATCCGTTCTTAGGGTATGTCTATGTCAAAGTTGCTATATGCATGCAAAGTTTTAGCCTGATCGGTTTAAAATTGACTAAGTTTTATACAAACTTTCATTCCCTATTTTATCCACTTAGGGGTGGAATTTATCAAAATCCTTTCTTAAGGAATGCCTACGTCATAGTAGCTATATGCATGCAAAATCTTAGCCCGATCGGTTTAAAATTGACAACCTTTCGTACAAATTTCATCCTCTATTTTCTCCCCTTAGGGGTGGAATTTATTAAAATCCTTTTTTAAGGGATATCCACGCCATAGTAGCCATATGCATGCAAAATCTCAGCTCGATCGGTTTAAAATTGACAAACTTCTATACAAATTTTCATCGCCTTTTGTATCCGCTTGGGGGTGGAATTAATCAGAATCCTTTCGTAGGGGATGCCTACGTCCTAGTATCTATATACATGCAAAATCTCAGCCTGATCGGTTTAAAATTGACAAAGTTTTATACAAACTTTCATCCCCTATTTTATCCCCTTAGGGGTGGAATTAATCAAAATCCTGTCTTAGGGGATGCCTACGCCATAGTAGCTATATGCATAAAAAATCTCAGCCCGATCGGTTTAATATTGAAAAACTTTTATACAAACTTTCATCGCCTTTTGTATCCCCTTAGGGGTGGAATTTATCAAAATCCTTTTTTAAGGGATGTCTATGCCATAGTAGCCATATGCATGCAAAATCTCAACGCGATCGGTTTAAAATTGACAAACTTTTATACAAACTTTCATCGCCTTTTGTATCCCCTTGGGGGTGGAATTAATCAGAATCCTTTCGTAGGGGATGCCTACGTCCTAGTATCTATATACATGCAAAATCTCAGCCTGATTGGTTTAAAATTGACAAAGTTTCATCCCCTATTTTATCCCCTTAGGGGTGGAATTAATCAAAATCCTGTCTTAGGGGATGCCTACGCCATAGTAGCTATATGCATGCAAAATCTCAGCCCGATCGGATTAATATTGACAAACTTTTATACAAACTTTTATCGCCTTTTGTATCCCCTTAGGGGTGGAATTAATCAAAATTCTTTCTTAGGGTATGCCTACGTTATAGAAGCTATATGCACGCAAAATTTTAGCTCGATCGGCTTAAAATTAACAAAGTTTTATACAAATTTTCATCCCCTTTTTTATTCCCCTGGGGGTGGAATTAATCAAAATCCTTTCTTAGCGAATGCCTACCTTATAACATCTACCTGCACGCCAAATTTCAGCCCCATCCGTCCAGCGGTTTGGGCTGTGCGTTGATAGATCACTATGTCAGTCAGTCACCTCTGAGGTTTATATTTAAAAATAAAGTCGTTTAATAACCAGTAAATATACATGATAAACACACCGCAAAATTTAAATTTTTGTCTTTCAAGGGTATAATATTGTTTTAAATCAATAGTGGTAGCTATCATTACATCAGATATATTGACTGTTTGCTTCAATGTAAACAAGTTGATCTATTTTACCCGCATAAAAGTAATTGAAATTGGTGGGAGGTCACTGCTTTGTTGTTTAGGATCCATTTTAGTGTAAACAATTAAAAAAAAGCTGCAGCAAATCGACATTTATGTTTAACGCGTCTAATGTGTTTGATTTTTGTCATTGATTTATCTCTGCTCTACTTTATTTAAAGTATTTTGTACGATCGCTCAATAAAGTAGGATTTTTCGCTTGCAATTGTAAACTGGATATTTAACGAGAAAGGTCACTTTGATGCTCTGGAGCGTTAAAGTAAAAAATCGCGCGTTGTCATTAGCAACTAGTAAATAACGGCAAAGCCATTTTAAAATTTACCTACAAAAAATTTTGACATTTGTGTTGCGGTTTTTGCAAATTTCATTTCAAGATAAGTAAAATAGTAATAGTGATGTAGAAAATACACTTCCCGAATTTGGAAATCTGACAAATGCAGTAAGTTCAAATATGGTACCAGATAAATTTAAGAATGCATACGAAAAGCAATATAATTGCTTTTGTAACGTGATGCAATGCAAAGACAGTAGGCAAAGGCAAACATGTTGAAAAGGCAAAAGATTAAAATCTTCATTACTCTGGTCAATTTACTAAATGCTAAAAGCCACATCGACTACGAAGAACAATATTAATATAAGGTAATTTAATAAATCATTTGCCATTTTAAAAAAGTTATGTGGTATAAAGCTAAAAAATCTAAAGCCTTTTCAGAAAACAAAATAACAAAAGTTTTATGTGAAGCGTCTAATGAAACACATTTGCTAAGAAAGGTATGGTTGGATATAATATAAATGATGAAAATTTTGAAATTATTTTAGTAAGTATATACAAACAAAAAATAATAATAATAGAAAATAGTTGCTTTATAATGAGAGTTGCGGGTTCCTGTAGACCTAAAAATGAGCTTAAATACATTTAAGATAAAGGATCTTTTTAATAGCTACCATTCCTGCTTCTAAAACAAAAAGAAGTAGAATTTTTGACTGTTACAAATTATACCCAAAACAATTCTATTGATTATTTATCGTTATACATAAAATATGTTTTTACAATACCTACCAATATAAATACACCATTGCGATAAATTTTAAAATACAATTACGGAAAGAGTTGCAATCAAGTAGTAGTTATGAATTTTATTGATAAGATTCTAAGCAAAATTGCTAGGTATCTTAACCTACCAAACAGCCCATTATAGACAGGACATTGCTTTCGAAGAAAGTTTGCTACTTTATTAGTTTATGGTGGAGGTAACATTATACAATTAAAGCGAAAAGGGTTCTACAACATGCCTTCGGAACCGGGTATTATTATTATTAAAGATTGCATGAATTGCAATTTTAAGTTCAATATTATAAATAATAAGTAAAATATCTTCGTTTAGTGTTATTTAATTTTTTTGTAATAAATTTCATAATCGAAAATTGTTTCATTTTACCAAGTAGGTGATTGTAGAATATATTTTGAATAAATACAAAAAGTGTCATTACTGCGCTTAATACATAAATAACATTATTCTGTCTAAACTTCTTAGTTATTACACCTATATAAATTTAAAAAATGCCATTAGGACACTTAAATTCTCTAAACATTGTGTTTTATTATATTCTCATTATTACAGATCAAATTGTACTATAAGTATTATATAAAGTAGAGGAAACAGGTCGAATATCGACCAGTTAATATATCAACCAATGCTCTATATTTTGATAAGATGAACAATTGAAAAAAAACACTACGGGATCGATAATCGTTTAATAATGACATAAGAACGGTAGGCACAAACGAGTGTAATAATCACTACACCGCGAAGCTCATTTACCCCAATTTCTCCACACAATCGACAAATTTTGTCTGTTTTGGCCAAGTATACCTATACATTCTCATCTTATGTGCTGAATGTTTTAGGTTGTTTTACCGCATTTTCCACATTTATAAGAGGAAATAATTTCTATTTTTCATTCTAAAATTTCTTGTACTTGTTTCTACATATGGTTTGGTTTTAAATAGCGACCATAAATTCCTTAGTTTAAAAAAAAATATATTGTAGGTCTCCTTGTGTTTTGATTAAGATTATTATAATATCTGACATGGTGTACTTTTTGTGACCATTGCTCTTATTTCTTGATACCAATTTAAACTGATACAAATTTAAACTGATTAATTTAATGTGTTCCTGTAAAAGTTCAGTAATGATTATTTACATTGGCTAATTTTATTATCGTATGAGATTAAGATTCACGTAAGGTTTTTTTTAAAATTCGTCACTTGTTGCGCATGAATTTATTTTATGGCGATAACTAAAAAAGTTTTTTGTTAAAAGAATACGTTTCTTTAAGGTTGGCTGAAGTCTCTAAATTATCTACTGTCGGAGAAAAAAAAACAGCTTATACAACATATTACACGGATTGACACCGTCACCGTCACGAAACACCGACACGACACCACGAAATTACCTACTCGACATTTTGTAGCGTTTTAAAAAACCCGATTAATTAAAATTCTTTTTTTTCAATTTGTTTGAATCTATGCCGACCCTGTAGGCATAGCATATTAGATAGAACATTCTAGAACTCGAAAATCTAACGAACGTTTCAAAGCGAAGTATTGATTTTTTCTATTGACCAATCAGATTTCACGTTTAAGATCAGGTGAGTTAAGCGAGGGTAGCTTAGGCGCCTTTCTGGTTGCTAATGAGAATTTATTCTGGGTGGAGTCGGTTTGCTGTTAAGATCTTCACGAGCCACGTAGTTTCAGTTTTCCGGTTTTTTCTTATTTTATCTTAAAAATTACAAAGAAATTAAGTGTTTCTAGTGCCTATTATCGTTTATTCTACCTGAAGGTTTATCTGAAGATTTCCAGACAGTGCTATCTTTAAGATTACTTCATATATCGTGTAATAATGGCGTCAAATTAGCCAGAATTACAGTATCTCTTTGATCGACAGCTATGAAGAGTAAGTTTATGGTTTATTCTCTAAATACCTACCGATTTAGACAAGAGTGGAGTCTAGGTTATATCTTATCGTACTGATCTTTTACCGAGAGAATGAAGCCATCTGATATCCAAACTATCTTAGAAACATTTAGAAGCTAACGTAAGTTTTTGCAATTTTTTTTATACCTCTATCGAGTATGAGAGTACCATTTATTTCTCTGGAAAATTTTATTTTAATTGTATTTACCGTATCAGCAATAAAAAAGTGCAGTGCCGGACTGAAAGTAACCGGGATGTGTATTGCTTACCTGTATTTTTATTACTTATATTTTTTGTATCTCTTATCTGTAAATTTTTTTACTTGTATTTTTGTCTTTGTATCTCGCACCTATTTATTTAAGATTTATATCTTCGTATATGAGTACTCTTATAACTCGAGTTAATACAAAACCAAAGGTGATTTTTATAACTTTTTTACCTAAATTTTATTTACCTCACTTTTCGCTTCACAGGGTACACAAAAATAACAAAACAATATACCTAGCTGTTATTTTAAGTGTAACAAAAGATATGTTTATATGAACTTATCACCAATTTGATTAGTATTATGATTTATTGTTTCTGACATAGATATGTTTTTTTTTGTTGTTTATCTCATTTATTATCAAACCAGATAATAAAGTCTGTTTAGTGTTTAAATAGATGTTTTTCTTTTCCTCTCTGGTGTATGTTATTCTGATCAATATTTTTAGTTTATTTAATCTATATTTTATAAGTACTACATTTTTATATATCTTTATCTTACAAATTTGAATTATAACCATAAGGATAAATAAAGGAAAGTGTAAGTATAATTTTTCTTTTTGTTTTTTAAATAAAAGTGTGTAATTTCAATTTTAGCAAGAACAATCTGCCGAATTTCCTTATCTTATCTTATATCTCTTTTATCTTTTACCTGGGTTTCTTATATTTCCCCATCCTCAGGATAAAAAACATAAGTGGCGCCCATTTTCCTTTCTCTTTCATTTATTTCTTTCCCTCTCTTTTGTTTCTTTTAACTTCTATTGCCTTATTAAATATATTCCTTTTTATCTTTTCAATAATTTTTCATTAAACTCGTTCGAATCCACGCTCGCTCTCCACCAACCAACTGAGTGCCGTTCGCACTAGTTAACCTTTTCAAACGAGCATTTACCATCTACCGAAAAAAGAGGTTACAATTTTAGTTTTTTTATTAAATTTTACGGCTTTTTTAACTTACAGGAGTGCTTGTCTTTACAACGAGGTTGGAGTTGTGATACCTTAAACTCGAACTATCTGAAAAACACTTTGTAAGCCAAGAGTAAGTTTTTATCTTTATTAATGCTTATTTTTGATCCTGAAGTAAATACATCTAATCAAAATGCAACTTTCGTTGAACATCTAAGAAACTGGAAATTTTGGCTTTTGTTTCATTTTATACAAAGAACTACCGTGTTTTTACCAGTGTGCTTGCTGGAAATAATCTAGAAGCCTCTCTATACTTTTTTTTATTATAACTGTAATGGTATTTACTCGTTGTATCCATTAGTTCGAGTTAATAGCAAAAGCTATGTAAAGCCCACAAAATTTTAAATGTTTATGCCAACTTCATATTTTTTAATACAGTAGATTTTCACTTTTTGTAATTAAATTTATCTTAAATACTCTTGTAAAATAAGTTTTGGTTGAAACTACAAAGAAAAAGTTAAGGAATGTAAGTATTATCTTTATTATTTTATTTTTTGATCACTGGGAAAGTGTGGAATCTCAAATTTCCTAATTAATAGTTATTAATTATATATTTCTTTAGTATATTTTTTCTGGTTTTCTTATCTATCCCATCCATAGAATAAAAAAGTAGAGCTCATTTTCAGTTTTCTTTCATCTTTTTAACATCTTTTTTATTATTATTATTTATTTAGCTTGAACGCACCCGCGAGTAGCTCTTCACCAAACATGTGAAATCTGAGAGTCGTTTGCATCAATTTACAATTTACAATTTAGTTTAAGAAAGATTTATATTTTTTTACTCCAAACATTCCAATCCGTACATAAATTCACACACACGTAATTTTTAATATTAATTCAACTAATAACTATTATTTAAAATAATATTGGTAAAAAGTTTTTTTTTTTTTATTAAAAAGCATTTAAATTCTAAACTGCAATATATACAACATATTCTCAAAAAACTAATTTGGTTTAGGGTTTAAAATTTATAATATATTTTATATTTCCAAAACAATTATTTCATTTTGTTGTAGTCAGATGGTCGAGTCATCATTTCAACACCGCTAACTCCAAGAAGTGTTAAAGTCCGTGGGCGCCCTTGATGGGACGCATGCCCTTCGGACGAAAAGGGAGGCGTCTCCTCCGCATTATATGTGCGTCTCAACGCTTAGGCTCTCTCATTCCACCACGGTCGACTTCCTCTTGTGCCACGAGGAAGAGCTAGAGTGTCAGTTTAGTGATCTTGCGTCTCTAACATCGTCATGAAGTATACTTGGTTGATACTGGCTTCGAGTTTAGTGCTGGTGCTGGCCGAATTGGTTCCGAACGCTAATGCTGGTCCATATATTGAAGATGGTAAGTTAAATTTAGTTTTAATTTTTTTAAAGATTAACAGGTTGTTTTAGTTTAAATGCATAAAAAGTCAGCGATTAGAGTGATTCACCTGTTGCAAATCAGAATATACAACTGTAAAGTTTATTAATACTTCTTAGTGCGTTAAATTTTTCACAAAAATATCAGTACAAGTAATTTTTCTGACCAAATTTTTTATAATTTTTTCTAATTGTTAATATTTTATGTTTATTAATGTTTTATAAGAGAGCGCAATTTTTGAAATTTTGTAGTTTTCAATAAAACTGTTTTTAATGCTTTTTGATTTATAAAAATAACAAACATTTAATATATCTGACAGTTTTAAGGATATTTTTTTTAATTTTAGTATTAGTTTGTTTGATTTTGTAAATTATTAAATAATTTGATCATTAAAAGTTTCTTATTAAAAAGTTAAGATAATTAAATTCATACTAAAATCTTGAAAAAGCATAAAAGCTTTATATATGAAACCTAAAAGATTTTTTTTGTCTATATACATGTTCTATAAAAGAACCACCATAAGAACAATTAAGTATACACCGGAAATCTAAAAAAATTAATCACGTATTTTTTTATTCTTTTTTAAAAATTGAGATAGCAAGTTGTGTTTTGTTGTATAAGAAATATATATAATTTTTTGAATTTTGCAACTATCTCAATATACAATCAAGATACGGCGATTTTTCTCAAAAAACCAAGCACGATCATTTTTTTTAAACATTAAGATAGCGAGTTGCGTTTTTTAATATAATAAATAATCTTAGATCACAAATGTTTTTTAATTTAAAATTTTTTAAAATAAATAACACAATTAATTTTTACTTTAATAATACAGCGGGTTGCGGTTTTTCATATTTTTTTAATTTTCCAAATATTTTGCTAAACAACCAAGGTACACCGATTTTTTTTTAAAAAACAAAACACAATTCACTTTTTAAGTTTTTAAAAATTAATATAGCGGGTTGTAGTATAGTAGATATAGTACGGCAGCTAGAGGGGTTTCCGAGGCCGATCTCCTCCTGTTGATCAAGAATGTTTTTTTACGTATTTTTTCTCGCTAATTCCTAATCTGATACCTGTTTTTTCTAAAAATGGTCGGGTAAATCACCTTAATATAAGGTCTCTTTTACCCCATTTGGCAGATTTGGTAGACATTGTAAGGGAAAAGGATTTCTTGGTGATGGCATTGACGGAAAGCTGGTTAAACAGCAAGGTTTTAAATAATTGTATAGAAATTAAGGGTTACAAACATTTTCGAAACGACAGGGCCGCGAGAGGGGGTGGTATATTGGTATATATAAAAAATCATGTTAATTGCGAAATTATAGATTTTGCAACAATATCAAACAGCAACATTGAACAGTTATGGCTTAAATTTAAAATAAACAATAAAACGATCTGTTGTGGTACCATCTACCGACCCCCGAAAGGTAATGTAAGGTCGTGTTTAGAGCAGCTGGAGGAAACGGTTTCAGGGTTGATTCCTGAGGTGGACGAATTAATTTGTATGGGGGATGTCAACATTGATCTATTAAATAACAATAACCTTAGCAGGTTATTTAATGCCTATAATTTATCAGAAATTGTCTGTCAGCCAACCCGAATTAAACAAAACAGAGCATCTCTTTTGGATCCAATATTTGTTTCATGTCCTAATCTTGTCAAAGAATCTGGTATAATTAATTGTGATCACATTAGTGATCACCACTTAGTATATTTCAGTTTAAATATTAAAAAACAAAAATCTTACTCAAAATTAATTACGCACAGGGATTTTTCAAATTTTAATTTTCAGGAGTTTGAAAAAACGGTTCAAGAAAAGCCCTGGTATAATGTATTTCGTGCGAAAGAAATAGATGACAAAGTAGATATTTTATCTAAGATAATAATAGAATGCTTTGATAAACACGCACCCTTTAGGCAGATTAGAGTATCAAAGCCTCCAGCTCCTTGGTTAACCGACAACTTAAAGTATATAATGAAACAGAGGGACAAAGCTTTAACTGAATATAAAAAACATAAAAGCGATGGTAATTGGGCTGTGTATAAGGAATTAAGAAACAGGGTACTGACAGCAACAAGACAAGAAAAAAAACATTACATAAATCAAAATATCGAACAACACAAATTTAGTTCAAAAAAAACCTGGCAAGCTCTAAAAAATATAAACGTTAAATCTAATTCATTATCGGTTATTCCTACAAACTTATGCAATCCGGAAGATATTAACAAATACTTTTTATCGGTAAATAAACAAGACTACGACTGTTTAGAACTGACTACTTACTTTAATAACAATACTTACAAAGACAATTTAAATTTCAACTTTAAACTAGCAACTCTTAAAGAAATACAAAATGCAATTAACGAAATTAAATCAGAGGCGATAGGAACCGATGGAATATCGATAAAAATGATTAAATTATGTACTCCTCACATAAACCAGTATATTTTACATATCATTAATTGTTGCATTGAAAAACCATACTTTCCATCCAATTGGAAATGCGGGTTAGTAAAACCTTTGCCCAAAGTCAACAATCCCGAATCTTACTCAGACCTGCGCCCAATTACTATTTTACCTGCACTCTCAAAAATTTTTGAAAAAATTCTCTACAAACAAATTTATAGTTTTTTTAATGACAACAATATTTTTAATAAGAATCAATCAGGATTTAGAAAATCATACGGTACGGTTACAGCATTGGCCCACGTAGTCGACGATCTATTCAGAGCTTGGGATGACAATAAAATAACAGCAATGATCCTACTAGACTACTCAAAAGCTTTTGATAAGTTAGACCAACAATTATTATATTCCAAATTAAAATATTATGGATTTGACAATAAGTCAGCAGATCTTATTCACTGGTACTCTACAAAAAGAAGACAAATGGTTGAGGTTGAGAACAGACAGTCAACATCATCATTCCTTTTGACTGGTTTACCCCAGGGATCAATTTTGTCTCCTCTTCTCTTCTTGATTTATACAAACTCTATTTTAGATAGCATTGCTGATGTTGAAGCTCATGCATTTGCCGATGATTTAGGGTTGTATACATCGTTTACATCAGCCGATCTACAGATGGCTATCACGTCTTTGCAACGCAATCTTGATACAATTTATGACTTATCAAAAAAACATAATCTATCTTTAAACCCGTCAAAATGCATAGCCATATTATTTGGTTCAAAGAAAAATAGGGAAATAAACGCCCAAATCGATTTTCATATAAACAATCAACCTATTGAAATAAAACAATCAACAAAATATCTAGGCATAGTCTTAGACTCGCAGCTAAAATTTAGTCTACAAGTAAATATGGTATTATAAAAAACCTATTGTGCACTTAAACTGCTCTATGCTAATAAGGACTCACTGAGCCAAAATGTTAAAAAAAATCTTTGCGAATCATTAGTATTGTCTCACCTTAGTTATTGCAATTTTGTCTACGGTTTTGCTCTGGATTGCATAGATAAATCGCGGTTACAGAAAGTGCAGAATTATTGTTGTAGACTGATTTTTGGGCTGCGCAAATATGACAGAGTTTCAGCAAAAATTAAAGAACTGCGATGGCTGAACATTGATTCTCGCAGAAAACTCCAATGCCTTAATTTAACTCATAAAATAATCAAAACATTGACTCCTGATTATCTTAGCAAAAAATTTATTCACAGGTATAAAATTCATAACCAGCACACTCGATCAAAAAATTTATTACAAATAAAAAAACATAAAACGGCTTTTTTTAAGAAATCCTTTTCCAACAATGCAGTTAAATTATATAATGCTTTGCCAAATTATTTAAAGAACACAAGCATAAAATTATTTAAGAACAAATGCAAAAAATATTTACTAGAAACCACTTAAAACAAAATTATAATTTTTTCTTATACAACTGTTATTATTTTATGCCATTTTTATCCTATTACGATTTCTATCTTATTACTATTTTTTCTCTCGTTTTTCTGCTTATTTTTCTGCTCCTTTCTACGTTCGTTTTAATATACTCTTTTCAATATCCTTTTTATCTCTTAAATTTATTATAACTAATAATCTGATAATCAATATTAACTTTATAAGAATCTAAGCACAAATAATGTAAACTACTGCACAAATGTAAACAATTTTTTGTATATTTAATTTATAAGGTTGTATAGAGTTAAGTGGTAGAATAGCTCTTTGCTAAACTTCGCTCTATATTTCCTTTTATATTTTAATAAAGGCGATTTATTATTATTATTATTATTATTATTATTATTAAATTGTTATTAACAATTTAATTATTTAAACGATTATAACTAGAACACTAAGAGAGATACGACATTTATTTCAAATACATTTTTGATTCTTCTGGAAAAACAAAAAAATTAGTTTTGAAAAATTTAAAGCCGTTTGTTAGATCCCGAGATATTGCAAATGTATTTAAAAAATATTGCAAAATATCCATCCTTATTTTTTTTTATCGCAGTTTTTTTATCATAACTCGGGTTCTAATAAAGCTATCTTTTTTGACGACCTCTATTTTTAAAGACCAAATTATTAGCTTTAAATTAAAATCATAATATATACCAACTTATACGCCAAGCTTTTACATAAAAATTTGTTTATAACAACTTTTCATTATGTCACGTTTAAAAAATCTCTAAAAATTTTCTTAAATTGTATTTTACGATTGATATATAATATAAACAACCTAGATAGGCCAATTTTTGTGAAAACCAAACACAAATAACTTTTATAAAAATTAAGATAGCGAGTTACTTTTTTTATATATCTAGGTATACTAATATTATAAAGCTGAAGAGTTTGTTTGTTTGAACGCGCTAATCTCAGGAACTATTGGTTTGAATTGAAAAATTCTTTTTGTGTTGAATAGACTATTTATCGAGGAAGGCCTTAGAGTATATAACATCACGATGCAACTATAAGGAGCGAAGAAGTAATGGAAAATGTGAAAAAAACGGGGAAAATAATTGATCCTTGAGGGCTTCCATTGCGTGCGCTGCAAAAACCGTTTAAGATACCAAAAATATATGTACGAAAGAATTATTCCTCTTGAAATGATCTAAAAAAATGTCCGCGACAGTATATGTCTATCTTTTAAGATTAACTCACTAGAACCGTTTTTATGGTAATCAAATTTGGTCGAAATTAATGCATTATTTGTTAAGAGTTGTATAACGTAATAATATTAATCTTTATCCAAATAAATGTGTTGTTGATTAAAAGTATTTAATTGTGAACAAAATTGTCTTTGACATCACCTAATTTCAATAAACATCTTAGAAGATATTACAATTTTAAAATAACTAGGGCGCAGTTATTATCTCATATATTTAAACAAGAATTTCTTACTAAATTAGCTACTATAAAGTCACCGTACGGTGGTGCAGTGGATATCTTATATAAAATATCTAATATAAAAAAATCATTGAAAACAAAAAAGCAAAATGGTAAAAATTTAAAACAATGAAAAATGGAAAAAAAGACACGACTGTGTCATGCGGTACAAAGTCCGCCGGAACAGCTAGTAATAGATAATCTTAGTAAAAACTTAAATCATTTTTAATGTCAAATTTTAAATAGATGATTCTTCTCAAAAAACAAAACAAGATCAACTTTTCCAGAAATTCAGATTAGATAGCGAATTGCGGTTTTTTCGTCATATAATAGATAATCTTATTGAGATCACATTTTTGTTTTAATTTTGCAAAAAGATAACACAATCAAATATAACAGGTTTCAAAATATCTTAAGAGCAGTTATTTTACAGAAAAAAATAAAAGTTTATACAAATGTATACGTCCGCAATTCTTCGATTTCTGAGATACAGAGTATTGGAGTTGTTCTTGAAAACTGACGAACGCTCTGAAACTGATAGATATACTAATGAAATTTGGTCTCTGCTTTTTGGAACTTGTATGGCTTGCCATAGAGCCCATGTTTTCTTTTATTCGCATGCTTCGTTCGGATATTTTTAGCTATTTTGAAACTTTATTAACCATATATCTAACGTGTATTTGGCGCTTGTTTACTTTTTCACTTCAGATCACCTTGGCACAATTTTCGATAATTTATTTATCCTATTTAACATTTTTCAAGATAGGTTTATAATAACATTTTACGATTTTCCACATTTTTTCACCATTTTAACAATTCTTTACGATTTTTAACCATTTTTTAGAATTTTCGACAAATTTTCACGATTGTCAACTTTTTTTCAACAATTTAAACATAATTTTTCACGATTTACAAAAACCTTTTTGTATTTTTAACATGTTTTGAATATTTTTGTCATTTTTTTTAATTTTTAACATTTTTTTTTAATTTTGACAGTTTTTCAAACATTCATATCATTTCAAAATTTCCTTATAAATTTAGACATTTTTTACAATTTTCACAAAATTTTCAATATTTTTAACCCTTGTTTGCGATTTTCAAGACACAAAAACGAAAGAAATTTTACTACAATTACAAATGCTACAAGTTTGATAAAAAATTAATATCAGAATCTGCAAATTATAAGTAGTTATATTTTTAATCACTCACAGTCTAACCTTTAGAATTCGCGAATTGTTTGTCTTGATTGCATAGTGGAAGAGCGTAAATTTTTTATTTACTGAATTTTATTTTTTTAGAAGATTACTTTGGTTAACCATCTGATACTTATCCTAAAAAAGTTGGATTTTAAACCAGTGATTTGTATATTGAAGAAAAAATTCTTAGAATTTATGCTCTTGTTTTTGGGCGGTATTATACCTATTATTGTAACCTCTTTTTATCTGAAGGTGGTAAATGCTCATTTAAGGAGGTTAACCAGTGCGAACGGCACTCAGTTGGTTGGTGCAGAGCGAGCGTGGATTCGAACGAGCTAGATGATATATTATTGAAAAGATAAAAAGGAATATATTTAATAAAACAATAGAAGTTACAAGGGACAAAAGAGAGGAAAAAAAGAAATGAAAGAGAAAGGAAAATGAGCGCCACTTATGTTTTTTATCCTGAGGATAGGGAAATATAAGAAACCCAGTTAACAGATAAAAGAGATATAAGATAAGATAAGGTAACCCGGCAGATTGTTCTTGCTAAAATTGAAATTACACACTTTTATTTAAGAAACAAAAAGAAAAATTATACTTACACTTTCCTTTACTTATCCTTGTGGTTATAATTCAAATTTGTAAGATAAAGATATATTAAAAAAAAAAACAAAATCTAGTATTTTAATAAAATATAGATTAGATAAACTGAAAATATTGATCAGAATAACATACACCAGAGAGGAAAAGAAAAACATCTATTTAAACACTAAACAGACTTTATTATCTGGTTTGATAATAAATGAGATAAACAACAAAAGAAATAAAATAAAAAATATCTATGTCAGAACCAATAAATCATATTACTAATCACATTGGTAATAAGTTCATAAACATATCTTTTGTTACACTTAAAATAACGGCTAGGTATATTGTTTTGTTATTTTTGTGTACCCTGTGAAGCAAAAAGTGAGGTAAATGTAATTTAGGTAAAAAAAGTTATAAAAATCACCTTTTGCTTTTGTATTAACACGAGTTAAAAGAGTACTCATATGCGAAGATATAAATCTTAAATAAATAGGTAGGTACGAGATACAAATAAAAAATACAAGCAAAAAATTTTACAGCTAAGAGATACAAAAAATAAAAGTAATAAAAATACAGGTAAGCAATACACGAAAATAATTCACATCCCGGTTACTCTCATAACGACACTGCACTGTTTTATTGCTGATACGGTAAATACAATTAAGATAAAATGTTCCAGAGAAATAAATGGTACTCTCATACTCGATAGAGGTATAAAAAAATTGCAAAAACTTACGTTAGCTTCTAAATAATTCTAAGATAGTTTGGATATTAGTTGGCTTCATTCTCTCGGTAGAAGATCGGTACGATAAGATATAATCTAGACCCCAGTCTGGTTTAGATTAATAGTTATTTAGAGAATAAATCATAAACTTACTCTTCATAGATGTTGATCAAAGAGATACTGTAATCCTGGCTAATTTGCCGCCTTTATTACACGATATATGAAGTAATCTTAAAAATAGCACTGTCTGGAAATCTTCAGATAAACCTTCAGGTAGAATAAACGATAATAGGCAGTAGAAACACTTAATTGCTTTGTAATTTTTAAGATAAGATAAGCCGACTCCACCCAGAATAAAGTTTCGTTAGCAACCCGAAAGGCGCGTAAGCTACCCTCGCTTAACTCACCTGATCTTAAACGTAAAATCTGATTGGTCAATAGAAAAAATCAATACTTCGCTTTAAAAAGTTCGTTAGATTTTTAAGTTCTAGAATGTTCCATCGAATATGCTATACCTACAGGGTCGGCTTAGATTCAAACAGGTTGAAAAAAAAAAGAATTTTAATTAATCGGGTTTTTTAAAACGCTACATTGTAATTGGCTTAATGTGAAATAATTTTTTTATCTCGGTGCCAGTAAAAACCAAACAAAGCGACATAAACAGAAACAGCAAGAAAACAAAAATGGAAACACGTTACAAGTTTTAAGTTGTACAGTACTCTGCGAATTAATGTGAACTCGGCATAATGATTCCAATATTTTCTTTTTCGCAGTCTTTTACGTTTAATTCAATGGTGGGCATTTCGTCGCAGATTCTCAAATTCCCTCTGATTTGCAGTCACAAATCAATCATAACTAAGTTACAGACGCGTAGCATTTCGTTTTTATTTCAAATGATAGGGTGTCTGAGAAGTCTTTAAATCATTCTGATCTTTGAAGATGGATTTCTATCCGAAGATATGTACTAAAATTGTTACTTTAAATGAACACACATCTATGACTCAAATAGATATTTAATGAGAGCTGTTAACAAGATTTTAAAGCAGAAAAGGACAACTGACACGATTGTTGTGAACAGAAAAGGAAGACAACTGCAAGGGATAAAGTAGTTTTTGTAAGGGAGAGAAAATTAAACCCTAGAAAAAAACAAGTCAAGATCTTCAGAATAATTTAATTCACGCTGGAGTTATTATTTGTTACTTTAAAAGCAGTAAGACCTTAAAAGAAACAGCTAGAATATTAAAAAGGATTGTATGATTGGACTATTGCGAAAAGTGTTGAATTCAGATGAAAGACACTTTTTGGCACAAGGCCAACGGTATCGTGTTGTCAGAAAAAGTGCTAATAATAAACTAGCACTGGCTCATATTGATTAAAAAGTTAAACGTCATCTGAAGAAGATGTTTTTTTATAAAGGTACCGGATTTTCCGTGCCAATCGAAAGCAAGATAAATTTTCAAAAATTCAAAGTGTTGTTGGAAAGGAGATCAGAAAGACAGCTGAGAAAATTGGTTGTCAGTGATCAACCAATTTATTAACCAGATTACCACGTCTCCAAGATGATAACGAAATATTTCAAGAAAACGAGTATACCTTAAATAGCTATAGAAAATTCAATAGATCTCAATCCAATTGAAAATCTCTGGGCGATTGTAAAAGCTAGACTGCGCAATATGGATTGAATAAGAAAAGAGAAAAATTAATAGGCGATGTAATTCATGTATGGTTTCAAAATCCACGAATTACAGAAAACTGTAAAAAATACCTGTTCGCTCGATGGTAAAACGTCTTCAAGAAGTTATTAAAGCAACGGGAGGATATATATTTCATATTAAAACAATATTTATTGTATTTGATTTTCTGAATTTTAAACCTGTGTTCACATTAATTCGTACAATACTGTCTCAAATGGATAAAACAAATATATGTGAAATCAACGGAAATAAATATAAAAAAATTAAAAAACTATATACCCATTTTAGTGTTAAGTTGTTGCCGCAGGTACTTCTAAATTTAATTATTAAATAGAAAATTTTGAATGAACAAGAACAAAATGTAACTAAGTATAAAATCCAATAAAATTTGGATTTTTAGATATCGGATACATCTTGATTGATATTTAATTTAAACGCTTTTTAATTATAATTCTCTTTATTAAAAAATATCTGACACGTGTTTCTAACAGACAGTAATTTACCACTCGAAGTATACTTGTTATAAATTTTTAGCACCGAAGTTTTGTTTGGATAAAGTGCATTTACATAAATGTTCAATTGTTAAGAGAACGCGACTTGTAATTAAATTTGTAAGTTACCACCGCCTGTTCTTACCACAATAATAAAAGTTTTTTTTTCAAAAAAAAGTTCTTACATTCTGTTTGATACTATAAATTGATTCCTAACTTTGTTTATCTGTAGCTGGGATACAAATGTATAGAATAGCGGACCCAGCTGATCTAATAATGATTTTTGAAGTAAAACTTCTTTAGGCGCGACTAGGGGTAACTCAGTAATTCTAACGGACGTGACGTCATATTCTAACGTAACGTAAAAAACCTGATACAAAAAACCTAACACGATTCCGCCTACTATATTAAATAAAAGTTAAATCTGTAATTGTATATTAAGGTAGGCAACATAATATACATATTTTCCTGACCTGTCAAATTGACAGCTTGTCAACCAAAATACATTGTTGGTGAATAGTTTCACGCCTAAAATTTGTGTATAAAGTGTTTTGTTTTAAATATGAATAAACAAAGTGGATTTATTAATGAAGAAAGTGATGAAAAAATATTGAATCAAAATAAGTGAGTACTCTATATGCATACATTTTATTTTCCTGTGAATCGTTTAAAAAATCAATGTTGAAATCTCCACAAAGAATAAAAGATATAAAGTTATTTGTACAGAAAATTAATTTCCAGATGAGGATCTATAAATATTTAGTATACAACAGGTGGTTTGAAGTATTTTAAAAGAGATACTGGAGATTTCAATATTTACTTCAAGTAAAAAATTAGTCAAAAAATCGTGTTTCTTAATTTCTATGAAAGATTTTGTGAAAATTAGTACACCGCCATGTGATTTATTAGTTCTATTGAAGTAACAGTAATAGAGTAATTATTATTAAATCGTATGTAGCCGATATTGTCATTATTGGACCATGTTTCGGATGGACATAATATGTCTGGTTCATATTGCTTTAAGATTAGGTCTATTCTATTAGTTTTGTTAGAAATTGATTGACAGTTAACATTTAAAATACGGAAGAAATTATCAGATTTCTCATGATTTTCACACACACAGTTCTTTATGTTTCTACTGACTTCCTTGCGATACATTTTGCGATACGTACGTCAAAACTTTTGATTAACTAACCTAACCGTTAGTTTCTGTCAAAATTTTTTAAAACGTGAACGTGGAATTAATGAATTTTAGATAAATTACAAAACAAAATAGTTGTCACTTGAATAAAATGGCGGATTCTCAAGAATATTTTACTCTTTCATCAATAAATAATAATAATAAACGAAAAAATTAAAAACCTGTAGCTACTTGTTACTAAACATATTTTGAATTTGAATTTATTTTGCGATGACACGTACATTAAATAAGTTTTACTTCAATCGCGCGTAAAGGTTACACGCACACTCTTTATTTTTTTATCTCATTTTCCTTTTTTTAATTTTTTCTGTAGCTTATTTTTTACTTGTTATTAATGTTTTCATTTTGTGTTTGTGTTTTGTATTATATTTTCTCGTTTGTTTCCATGTTTTTATCCTTTTTTATTTCGTTTGGTTTGTATTTTTTCGATTTTTCTATAGTGGTGTTTATTTCGATTTAGCACATTTTTTTCTAGTTTTTGTAATATTTTCTTTCTTTGTTCTGATCTTTTGTTTTGTTTTTTTTTTTATTAATTTTTCATTTATTTATTTTTTCCGCTTGTTAGCTGCTTTTTTACACATTTGTAAACATTTTTTTCTTTTTTTTCCAATTCTTCTTGTTTTTTAAATGTCATGATTTTTTGACTTTTCACCTTTTGAATTTTTTACTCTTCCGCGTTTTTTTCTTGTTTATTACTACTTTTTTGTATATTTTTTATTTTTGCTAGTTGTTCACTTTTTTTTGGTTTTTCATTTTTTCACTGTTATTTATACTTTTTTACGATTTTATTATTTGTTTGATGTTTACCATTTTTTCTAATTTTTTTGACCTTTTATTAATGTTTTTACTATATTTTAATAAGTAAGTATTATTTTATACTTACGACAACAAATCCAAATTATCGGTATTATTTAAAAATAGAAATTCATCGCTATCTATTATGATATCATGGAACTAAACAATAAATACTCATTTTGTATTGGAAATTTAAAAAATAATTCTTTTTATTAAACAAATTGACAAAAATTCTACAATATACAAAAATACAATTGAAAACATAAAAAAGATAAAACACAAAAAAATAAAAAACCAGAAAAAGGAAATAGAAAATATACGGAACAATAGGAATAAACAAAAAACAAAAAACAGAAGAAAAAAAAAGTGGAAATTCAAATCAACGAGAAATCGAAAAAACAAGTAAAATTAAAAAAAAGAAAAAAATGTTTACAAATAAAAAAGTATATATACTTTGAGTGGTAAATTACTGTTTGTTATAAACACCTGTCTGAGATTTTTTATTAAATCGAATTATGATTAAAAAGCGTTTAAATTAAATATGAATAAGCATATATCCAAATATTATTGGATTTTATTTTAAATTTTATTGTTGACTAGCTGCACCCGCGACGTAGTTCGCGTGGCGTGTTGATTGTTCTATAAAAATTTCTCCATCGAATTCGTTAAAGGGGGGGGAGAAATTTGTGTATACCAGATGTTAAGTTGAAAGAAGACAAATACATCTGTGAAAACCGCATTCGAATCGGATCAGTACTTTTAATGTGATGCGCGCACAAACATACAGACAAAAAAATCTAACCACATTTTTGGGTTCTTTATCGATGTAGTAACACTTCCCGCTAATTATTTTTTAAATATCTATAATGTACAGAATTTTCATTTCTACAGATTTATTATATGTATAGATTATTTTTCACGCCCCCGCATGCCCCATTGTGGGAGGAATTTTCTAAAAATCCGTTCACAATTGGCATCATAATTATAAAAATAACTATTGTGCAAATTTCAAACAATAAATTTTAAATTTAAATTTTTATTTTTCACGCCCCCGCAACCCCCCTTGTGGGTGGAATTTCGTAAAAATGTTCATATAATGAAGCGCTTGAAAAACAGGCCTTTAATTAACGCCGGGAAAATATATATTTTGTCGCTATCTACATGTCTAATTCAACACTAATAACATTTAAATTTTAATATGACTAGGTACAATTTACATTTACTTTTTATATAAACCAGCTTGTGCAATTATTCGAAAATGCACAGTAACTTATTAAAAATTCTTTATTAACTCGATTTAATACAAAATACGAAGCCATTTAGCATAAAATCTTTTGCAAACAAAATATGATTCTTAATATCGAGGAAACTAAATGAACATAATAGAACTTTTAGTAAGTTAAAAAGCAACAGCTTGAGTCTACTACTGGAAGCTTTTATTAAACGATCAAATGAAAGAAGTTTTCAACTAAGAAATTATAAGTAGGTATTATTGATCGACATTATACGTTAATTTCAAGCTGACGAGCTTATTAAAGAGTATTGTGAAATTCAACTTTTCCAATAAAATTGAAAAGTAATGAGCTTGAAGCAAAACTTAGCTACCAAGTAAGAAACCGATAACTTTACAAAATTTGAATTATGTTCTTATGTTATAAGTGTAATTGGTATTTTGTTAAACTTTTGATAGTTTTATTTTTTAAATAAAGTTGTACATAGTTTTATTATTCAGGTAAAATTACAACTTAATAAGTTTCTAAATGAATTTTCACACAGGTTTGTTTCTGCTTTTGGTGTACTGGATAATATAGGGTTGGTTAAAAAGTTTTGAAAGTGACTCGTATTAATCAGTAGAGGAATGAAAATTTGTAAGCTATTTTAATATTTTATTTTTTATTTAAATATAGGTACAAAAAAATTTTGTTATATACCTATGTCATTTCATTCTTTGTTTAAAGTCATTTTAAGTAGACGTGTAAGTGTATTTTGTTACAATGGAAAAAAGCAAATATCGTGCAGTAAAAAGTTTTTGTGGCTTGGAAGGTTTATTAGTGACAAAAATTCATACTAAAGTGTTAACAAAATCTGTTTTTTTTTTATTTTCAACTGTGCTTTGATGGGTTTTAGTGTTTAAATGTGGTTGCACAAGCGTCAAAGATGAACCACGTAGTGGACGTCCAAAAAGTGCAACAAAATCAGAAATCATTGAGCAAGTCTATGATATTGATTGTAAAGATCCAAATTAAGCTTGAAATTGCTGATACCATAGGCATTTCAGATAAACGAATATTTCATATTTTACACGAAGAATTACATATGAAACAGCTCTTCGAAAAGTTGGTGCCGCATTCATTAACAGTTTAACAAACCTGAATCAAAAACAAATTTCTTAGGGCAATTCAAAGCGTTTTAAGCAAAGTATAAGCGATTTTGTGCGTCGTTTCATAAATATGGATAAGACTTGGATCTACCATCATGATCCTAAACTAAAACAAGAACTTTTACAGTGGACTGAAGCTAGTTCTTTAGTTCCCAAACAGCTAAAATCGACACAACCGGTAAAAAACGTTATAGCATCAGTTGTTTATGATGCAAAGGGCGTTTTGTTAATTAATTATCTGAAATACATTAATTCTTTATATTATTGCCACCGTTTGGACCAGTTGGATAAAAAAATTCGTAAAAAAACTCGGTCCGTAGAAGAAAACAATGCTTTTTCATCAAGATAATGCAAGCTTTCACATAAGTTCGTTGACGATGGCTACATTAATTTAATTAAAATACGAATTGCTCAAACACCCACCGTATTCACCAGATTTGACTTCCTTAGACTATATCCTCTTGAGAAACCTCAAACAATTCCTTCGTAGAATGCGTTTTTCGTCGAATAAAGAAGCTATTGCAGCTGTGGAACAATATTTTACAGAGCTTCCGAAAAATCATTACAGAGAAAGTAAAAAATTACTGTTGATCATTAGAATAAGTGTGTTTAAGATAAAGGAGACTAAATTACATAAAAAAACAGTTTTATTAAAAAATTCTTGCTTTCAAACTGCTTTCCAAAAATGGGGCGTTAAGTACAAATTTCACCAATAAAAAACTAATATATCTAAGAGCTACAGCCGAACATTCGTCGTCGTCCATAATATGACATTTTTATTTTGAAACTGATCATTCCATACAGATATTTACGTACCTGTTTAATCAGATAGCTTTTACTATGAAAATTTTCATCCATATTATCGATGACGACAATTTTTCGTAAAAACTGACAACTTTTACTCCTTATAGCAACTTTCTGCATCCACTAGGGTGTCGTATTGAGCGAGAACGTAAATATCTGTATTAAATTATTACGTTGCAAAAGAGAAATGTCATATTACGAATGGCGGCGAAATATCGGCTCTAGATCTTCTGCTAAATGCGGATGAATCCGATTTATTTAAGTGAATTTAATTGAATTAGATCGTGTTAAATAACTTTAGAATCCTTCTAGGCAGCTTTAAATTACATCCGAACACTAATTTAAACTAGCCATATTTAAGCAAAGCCTCCACGTTCTCTAAATGTTGTCTCATGCGATCTAAATGACTATAATTAAATCTAAGTAGATCTCAGGGCATTCGTTAACAGATCTGTGATTTTGTCTCATATCACCAAAACCCTAGCCCCATTATCCCACCGAAGAGCAGTGACTGATCTTTCCCGATACGGATTCAGTGCCAGATATCCAGAACGGGTCGATTCGATCATTCCTTCATCCCCAGGGTCTCCAGAGTGTGGAACTTTTTACCTTCCTACTTATCCTAACTTACAGTCCTTTAAATCCCAAATTAATAAATTGTCTCTTCTGCCCCAATAGATGTTCTCGGTAAATTTGTATTTAGGTCTATACCTACGAGGACATCCTTAATAAAAAAAATTCAACATGTGACACTTATTCACCTAATTCTTAAGCACCTGTATGCATGACTTTAAATTATTGGTTAGAGTGCTTAGGGCATCACCGCGTTAAGGTAAAGGTTGCACGTTAGAGTCCTGTCAGAAGCAGTTTTTTTTCAATTTCTTGTTAATATTATTTAATAAATTTATAATATATATTCTTGGTACATTTGTATTTAGGTCTATACCTACGAGGACATCCTTAAATAAAAAAAAATTGAAAAATTAGAAAATAAACTTACCAAATATTAATGTATTCCAACATTTTTCCATCTGCTGGTATTTCTATAAAAAAACTCAGGATGTAAATAAGTTAACATATTTTGTCTGAAATGTATCGTTAAGTGTGCAATCCTATACATATTTGAAGACAATCCTGAAGGTTTGCGTGCCATGTATCTTATCAATATTCGGATTGCTAAAATCATTTAACTTAACCTAAGGTTCTTTTAAAAAAGTTTTATTTGTATGGAACATAATATTTCGAGGATTAACATCATTAACTTAAAAAACTACTTTATCGAAAAGAACCGAGTAACGTTTTACTTCATAAAAGTGCTTCCTTTGTAGGAAGTAATATCTATGCACTATACTTTAAATATTAATAGTGGTTCTAACAGCTAGTGATATTTTGAAATAGATATTGAATTTTGAATGTTTAGACAATTTTATGAAAAACAAAAGGTAATAATAGACTAATTATTTTTTGAGATATCTCTTATCAGATTTTTTGAACATTAAGAAGGAATTGAAAAAAAAGTCGCATCCGGCAGGACTCGAAACAACAATCTTTACCCCCATAAAGGTGGCTGACCCAAAGTGGAAAAATTTGTCGAAATTTATGTCAAAATTAGGTGCTTTTTAGGTGCTATTTAGGTGCGCAAAACAAAAATTAGGTGCACTAACCGTTTTTGAAATATTTACGAAAAACCATGGGACCGCCAGCCTTTAACAACCTAGCTGACCCATAATAAAAAAAAAAACAAAAAACTAGGATTGAATAATCTTTAAATTAAGTGCTAATTAAGTGCTTTTTAAAACACGAAACATAAAATAAAAAATTTAAAAATTAAACGTATTAAAATTGAATATATTGATTGTGTATGGCAAAATGTCACATTTTTTCTTGCACTTTGAACCAAAATCGACATCGGCAGTTTAAGAACAGTTAGAAATCGGTAAAAAAAATTTGTCCTGTAATTTTTTTAATGGATAATTCGGAAGGTCACCACTAAATTTTTTTTTTATTTTTTTTTAACTCAGACCGCTGAGCTGAGACTTGCAACCGGTCATTTCCGGAAATGATGATTAATATAAAATTCACTTTGTCAGAGATTTAAGTGCTCATTAAGTGCAATAGTTTCACGAGCAAAATAAACTGCTAATGAGCAATTTCAACTGAAAATATTTGGCCAAAGTTTTCTTGTGTCTCAACTAAGAGTATCAATCTGCACTTTTTAAGCACATAGACCATTAAAATTTTCTTGTAATTCTATTACTTAATAATTCTCTCGTCCGAAATGAAATAAATTTTATAATTTTTTGACCTGGGATCACTGAGCTGATACTTCTTACCGGTCACTTCCAAATATAATAATTATTATAAAAAACTTTTTGTCAAATATTTAAGTGCTTAGTAAGGGCAACAGACTCAATAGCAGAACAAACCGCTGATGAGCCAAGTCAACTAGAAATTCTTAACCCTCCTATTGTGTGCAATGTTTAGGTACACTTATAGTGTTCGGGTCAATATGACCCGAAGTAAAAAATAATTGTTAATAATTATTTTTATAGTGTTTGATAATGAAACAGCATCAAGTAAAACTACTTTAACTAAATAAAAAAGTTTATTTGTTTATTTTACGAACAAAAAAATTAATTATTAATGCAGTTAGGTACACTTATAGTGTTCGGGTCAATATGACCCGAAGTAAAAAATAATTGTTAATAATTATTTTTATAGTGTTTGATAATGAAACAGCATCAAGTAAAACAACATCCCTTACAAAACCTTTTGAATTTATAATAGAAAGCTGTAAAATTACAATGCTTTACCTACTAGTCAATAAAATAATTCATTTGGGTCAATATGACCCGAACACCACAAGCGTAACAAATTTATTTTTATAGCGAAAGAGAACGAAATTATTGAAACAAAAAATGAGTGCATATAGGACACTTTAAATGAATAAATGTCAAAAAATTTTAAACAAATTCCTAAACGGGCTAAAAAATTACAGGACTTTGAATTTCATTTTGGGTCAAATAGACCCGAACACAATAGGAGGGTTAAGTCTTTAACAAAGTGTGTCATTCTGCACTTTCTAAGCACTTAAAAACTGGTACAAATACCTACGAAATAATCCCATAAAATTTCCTTAGTTTTTTTTTTGCGCGTAGCTCCGGTAATTAATTGACTTTTATCTCGACTCAAAACTTCTCTGCCGTTTTTTATCTCTACTTAAAATGAAGCGCACCTATCTGAATGACTCAAAAATTATTTTTACCATTACTTTTCTACTCCAAGACATTTCGACTAAAAATTTCGAACAAGTAAAAAACGTCTCAATAGGTAATTATTCTTTTTATTTAAATTTTTGCTAGAAATGTTCTATCTAAGAGAAAAATCAAAGTAGTAAAACAAAGGAATCAACTAATGTTGAACTAACCTATTTAGCCTTGCTTATTTTAGAGTAGAGATGGAAAACTATCATTATTTTCAACAATTATCTCTAATTGTTATTTCAACTAGTAACAATTTTCAAAAAACCATCAATTATTCTATTAAACAATATTTATTTTCAACACTTTTTGTACATCAAATTTAGTTGTACTTAACATAGTTAACATTTTTTTATAACTGACCGGTTGCAAGTTTCAGCTCAGAGGTCCGAGTCAAAAAAAAATAAAAAAAATTTTTAGTGGTGACCTTCCGAATTATCCATTAAAAAAATTACGGGACAAAAAATTTTTACCGATATCTAACTGTTCTTAAACTGCCGATGTCCATTTTGGTTCAAAGTGTAAGAAGAAATGTGACATTTTGCCATACACAATCAATATATTCAATTTTAATACGTTTAATTTTTTAATTTTTTATTTTATGTTTCGTGTTTTAAAAAGCACTTAATTAGCACTTAATTTAAAGATTATTCAATCCTAGTTTTTTGTTTTTTTTTTTATTATGGGTCAGCTAGGTTGTTAAAGGCTGGCGGTCCCATGGTTTTTCGTAAATATTTCAAAAACGGTTAGTGCACCTAATTTTTGTTTTGCGCACCTAAATAGCACCTAAAAAGCACCTAATTTTGATATAAATTTCTCCACTTTGGGTCAGCCACCTTTATGGGGGTACAATCTTTAGATATCTTAACGCGGTGCCACTCTAAGCACTAAGCTTAAAATGCCTTAGATATTAGTTTGCCGTTTGGTCCTTAAATTCAATCCATATTACATGTGACACTTACTCACTTTCTTCTTCAGCACATGTGTGCATGACGTTAATGGGAGACAGATTATTTCTCAAATAGACAATTGAAAGATTAATTTCTAAGTCATGTTTTTTTGTACCCTGTTCTTATATTTTTATTCGTTAAGTTTAGGTGACCGGAATCATAGATTTTTAGTAAACCAATTTATTTTTAAGATAAGTCTTATGAGATTTCTTAAAAAGTAGAAAGTACAAAAACAAGGATGTATTAAATTACATTAAGTACCAGCACACAATGCGATTTATAGTTTTTGTGACACGATTTCATAATCACGCTTTAAAAAAAATTGCGAAAAAATCTCTACGCACGCGTCGATATAAAAATACATAGATTTTATCATTCTGAACATGGATTTTGAATGAGTTGCTTGTACGGTTATTTCGGAAGAAGAATAAAAAAAAAGAATGCATTAGTATTAGATTTATTCTTTCACAGCTGGCATATAAAAGGATTCTTTTATATAAAAAAATGATCTTTTATTATATCCCGAAAAATTCTTTGGCCATTATAGAATAAACATCTAAACATTTGACAAATTATATTGAGCACAGTTGGACCTCAAATTCAATATGAAAATACTATATAACGAAATACAATCTCAGCTGTAGAAAGGCTTTTAGTCACACTCGGTTAAGTATAATAAAAGTATATCTAATTAATTATTCTTTATTTCAGCGATGCCAATGTTACGTTATAATAACCCTTAGAATCCTATGAAACTTCGGATTGAGGAGATTCCAAATCCGTTGCATTTGAATTGCTGAAATCATTTAACTTATTATTAACCCAAGGTTCTTTTAACAAAGTTTTATTCGGTTGGAACACAATATTTCGTGGATGTATATCGCACGCGATTTTTTAACCCCTTGCGCACAAGTCCATACAACTTTACTTCGCGTCGCAATCGCAGCAAAACATGAGAAATCACAATTTTAAAATCGCCGTGACTTTTTAGTCGCATGTGCGCGGACTGTTTTGGTCGTTAAATTCAAATCATGTCACATGTGACACTTACTCACTTTCTCATTAAGCACATGTATGCATGATGTTAATGAGAGAGAGATTATTTGTCAAACCGACAGTCGAAACATCAAAGTCTAAGTCACTTATGTCTTAAGAGACCGGAACCATAGATTTTTAGTAAACTAATTATTTTTAGAAATATCACGAATTAGATTTTATAAAATTTGAAAAGTATTCATACAAACAAAAATATATGAAATAATATTAACAAGAAATTAAAAAAAGATCGCTTCTGACAGGACTCTAACCTGTAACCTTTAATGCCCTAAGCACTCTAACCAATAAGTTAACGTCATGCATACAGGTGCTTAAGAATTAGGTGAATAAGCGTCACATGTTAAATTTTTTTTTATTAAGGATGTCCTCGTATGTATAGACCTAAATACAAATGTACCGAGAACATCTTTGGGGGCAGAAGAGACAATTTATTAACTTGGAAATTAAAGGCCTGCAAGTTAGTACAAGTGGGGAAGACGTGGGAAGGTAAGGAGTTCCACAATCAAATCAATCCGTTCTAAATGTCTAGCACTGAACAGTATAAGGTTGCATGAAGTTGGCACGTCGCGTTGCTCTGGTTGGTCTGGCAAGTAGAGGCACTATAGAGCGGAGTTCTTCTGAGCAAAATCCGTTTATGTATCAGTAAAACAAGGAGAGATCAGACACTGCTCTTTGGTGGGACAAAAGGGCTAGGGTTTTGGTGATACTGGTGTCGTATATTACCTGAACTGCTTTTCTCTGTATTGCATCAAGAACTCCAAACCTTGACGGAGCCGCCGAACCCCATACATGCGAGCAGTATTCAAGATTAGGTCATATTTGGGCTTTGTAAAGATTAGCTAAGTTGGATAGAGAACAATATTTCCGTGCTCTTAACAGAAAGCCTAATTTTTTTCCTGCTGCAGTTGCATAGTAAGTAACATGTATTTCTTTTGGAAGCGTTGACATTAACAAGATTCTTTCTTCCCCACTCGTCTACAATTCTCAAATCTTAATTGAGAGAAGCCGTTGTGGATCTTCTGTCCTCTTCCAGAATATCTAGAGATATGGGACGGTGGTGTGCTTTGCTACAGTGTAGGTTGCCATCCTCTGCAAAACCGTGTATTGGGTTATTAGTGGCTTTTAGTGGATCATTAATGTGTAATAAGAATAAAGTAGAAGCTAGAGCCGATCCTTGATGAACTCCAGCGTTGATCTTGTAGAGCTGCATGCCACACTTGATCAAATCGTTTTGAGATGTCTAGTGATACTATCAGAGTCTTCCCATAGCGGTGGATAGCATCACTCCAGACATAAGTTACATATGCTAGCAGATCGGCTATTGACCTTTGTTGACAGAAACCATATTGCCTGTCACTTAAAAGGTTGTGTGTCTCAAGGTAGCTCAGGATCTTGTGATTGACGTCTTTCTGCATAGTTTTGCTGATAACAGATAGAAGGGCTATGGATCTATAGGTAGAAGGCAGGGTCTTACAGCCTTTCTTGGGGACTGGTTGTACTTGAGCAGTTTTCCAGGATTCTGGAAAAATACCAGTATCATATGATAGTTGAAATAGCTTAGTGAAAACTGGCGCTAGTTCAGGAGCGCAAGCTTTTAAGAGTAAAGCAGGTATTTCATCAATGCTGCTTGCTTTGTTGGTTATTAGAGTAGCAAGGACTCTCTGCACACGCTTAACCCTAAATATTATATTTTTCACTGCATGGAAATCCCGTGGAATAGAATGTGTTCCATGTTGTCCAGTGGGTTAGTTGTCGAGTTCTAAGAGAATATTTTGGCAAAGAGTTCTGCCTTTTTTTGTGAAGGACGTCACTATTGAGCCGTCATCTGCTGTGGAGAAAACAAACTATTTGTAAAATTGTTATTGATTTGTTTGGCGAGAGTCCAAAAGGAGAGGCTTCCATTAGGGTTTGACATGTCAAAGAGACTTTTGGAATTGGAAATAGTGGTGTTGTATCTGTTTTTAGCGTTTATATCATCCTCTTTTGTTTCTTCTGATGAATTTTGTAGAAATAATTTGTGGGTCTTGATCGTAGCTTTCCGAGCTACATCGCAATCTTTATTAAACCATGGCTTCTGTTTGGCTTTCAAGCGTTTGTGAGGAATTTAAGCTTATATGGCACACTGAACGATTTCAGTTATGCTGTTGCAAACTGCCGATGGATCTTCCTTTATAAAGCAGACTGGGTTCCAGGCAAAAGTTGCAAAGTAATCTCGAAGGCCTTTCCAATCTACTTTTTTTAAGTTCCAAAAAGTTCTCTTTGGTGGTTCCTCGAATGGGTGAGGTTCGATTGGACATTTGACTTCTACTCCAACGTGATCAGAATTACCTAGCGGAGACAGGACATTTACATTATATTGCTCAGGGTGAGTGGTCAGAAAAAGATCCAGAGTATTAGAACTGTGATTGGCAGCTCTGGGAAAGTAAGTGGGCTTGTCGGTTAGGTGGGACAGCGTGTGGCTGATTGCAAACTCTTTAGTTAGCCTGCCTTCTGCGTTCGTTTTGTTGGACTTAAGCCACTTTTCGTGGTGAACATTAAAGTCCCCAAGCACAATTATCTCAGCAGAAGGTTACTCACTATTAAGGTAGTCGATTTTTTGTGATAAATAGTCAAGTAGTTCGTCGCAACTACAGTCTGATCGTCGGTAAATACAACAATAAATTTGCTAGAGGCTTTTAGTGTTAATTTTAGCCAAAGGATGTTGTCTCTGTGGTTTTCTGGTGCAGGTAATCTAGAGCAGAACAGTATGCTTCTTACAAAAACACAAACTCCATGGTGCCGTTTGAAACCACTTTTTATATATTCTTTAACATTGTAAAATAGATAGATTGTTTTCCAATTTTACTTTTTTTTATTCCTCTGTTTTTTACACTGAAATATTTATGGGATGTTCCTACACTATATCTATATTCAAAGCCGAAGTAAACCGCAAATGTAACATTCTTCGTTCTAAAACCGTTACGAAAAGTATTAACAAACCAAGATTTATGACACGCGTATGTATGCGTATTTCCGAGGAAATGTTAAATATAGAACATGGAGTTAAGAGACATTTTAAAGTTGCGATTTCGTACTCCACAGGGAATATATTATGTCAATATCGACTTAAAATACGACATGCTTAAAATTTATGTTGAATTTTATATATTCTTTTGCTTTTAGAACTTACCTACTTTTTGTTCTTAAGTATATATGAGAAACCTTAAAATGTTCAATAGACAACTTGAATATCTTTTCATTATAAGTTATATAGGTATAAATTTAATGATATTACTTTGACTTTACATATAGCTGTTATGTTGGTAACGTAAGGCCAATATGTAGTAAATAACGGAAGGCATTGCTTATTTGTAATCCGAGGCATAGTCGAGAATTATAAAAACCGAATATATTTGCGCATCGGCCATGTGTCGTTCAAGAATTTTCGTAATACCGTTAAAACATTACACTATATTCCAATTCCGAGGAAAGAATTCCACACATCATTAGTTTACAGAAAAATCTCAACGACGTGCACTGTGTTGGAACAGTTTGAAAACGTCAATTTTTTTGTATTTGGAAGTTCGTTGTATGTAAAGGTGAAAGCAATTGATGAATTTGAGAAAATTCCTTTAGAAGTATTGTTATGTTTACATAAAGCGAGCGTCGATTTGCTGCCAAAGATAACGCAAGACCGATATAAGAAAAAATATAAAAAATTTAAAGAGTGGCGTAAAACTCCGATATAAGACCGATACAAGAAAAAAAAATTTAAAAAGTGGCGTAAAAGTAAAAATGCGAAGGTCGTTAATGAAGATGTACCAATAGCATATGTAAAAGGAAAATCAGATGTATATTCTCCCATCTCTCAATGGTGAAAATGGCTTTAAAAGTTTATGACAACTTTGTCATTTCAACGTTAGTTATTGTACATCCTATTATATTATCTATCCATATAATAAAACTGCAGAAATGAAAATACTGTACATTAAAGATATTTAAAAAATAACTAGCCTGCGGTGTTACTACATCGATATAGAACCCAAAAATGTTGTTAGTTTTTTGTTTGTCTGTCTGTATGTTTGTGCGCGCATCACATGAAAACTACTGATCCGATTCGAATGCGGTTTTCACAGACCTATTTGTCTTCTTTCAACTTAACATTTGGTGTATAAAACTTTCTCTCCCCATCCCTTTAACATGGTGAGGAAAGAAATTGTTATACAAAAATCAACACGCCACGCGAACGACGTCGCGGGTACATCGAAATAGAGCTCAAAAATGTGGTCAGATTTTTTTTGTCTGTCTGTCTGTATGTTTGTGCGCGCATCACATGAAAACTACCAATCCGATTAGAATACGGTTTTCACAGATGTATTTGTCTTATTTTAACTTAACATCTGGTGTATAAAAATTTCTTTTCCATTCCTTTAACAGGGTGGGGGGAGGAATTTTTATACAACAATCACACGCCACGCGAGTACAACTAGTATTATTATACTATTAGGTAATAGTAATGTATTTTCAGATTTGGAAAATTATTTGCTTTTAACTAGCTTTTTGTTGCTTGAAAAAGTTGTACTATTGTGTGGTATTTTTGGAGTCTATAAACGTGACGAACTTGTCAAGCTGACTGTGTATGATTTTTGAAGCACTAGTTCCAGAGTTTTGGTTACATTGGTGTATACGAAAAACAAACAGGATATTTGTTATTTCGAAGAAAGGTCGTCCTTTTGATGCCTACGGTTTATCCCAAAAATACTTAGATTTGCAGCCTCTAATCTGGATAATCGGCGGTTCTTTATTGGTTATAGGAATAGTAAGTGTACGAAACAAGATGTGGGCATTCATACCACTGAAGCTGTTTTATAGAAAATTGCCACGTTCCTAAAATTGAAAACATCCTAAACTCTACACAGGCCACTCGTTCTGCAAATCCTCCGCGACGCTTGTAGAAAATGTTGGCGATCAAATATCGGTAAAAGAACTTAAAGGTTAGTGCTCCTTTACAGTAGCGGAGTCGTATGTTAAGAATTTAGCAAAGAGAGCCAAGTTAACGAGACAATTATTTAATATTATTTCAGAGGGCACAGCGACAAGTTCAAATACTGGTCTTATAGGTAGTAAATCTTTCTTCGTTGGAGTAGAAGTTTCAAATAATACAAATTATCAAATTACATTTCAAATTTTTAAATAGTTTTATAATTGATGTTATTGTTAGCAGAATAAGGTTTTAAAGATATTTGAACAAGACTTTTCTTAACAAACGCTGGCTGTTAAAATAAAAAAAAGTGTGTGCGTGTAACCTTAACGCGCGATTGAAGTAAAACTTATTTAACGTATCTACGTATCGCAAAATGAATATTAAATTACAATTCAATTATTATATTTATTGTCTATATACTTTACAAAAAAAATTCTCTTATAATATTATTTAACAAAAGAGATTTGATATATTTTACTTAAAAATGATGAAAGAAAACAAGTTTAACGATAATAAAAATTAACACTTACGTTTTTTACAGGTCAAATCATTATTAGGTTTTTGATTTTTTCTTTTATTATTATTTATTGATGAAAGAGTAAAATGTTGTTGAGAATCCGCCATTTTATTCAAGTGACAACTATTTTGCTTTGTAATTTATCTAAAATTCATTAATTTCACTGTATATAGAGTACTCATTTTTATTTTTTTCATTTTCATTTTTCTTCAAATCTTTCTGGCGCTGATAATAATAGGTATGCCCTTTGACGTTCACAATTTCTTTTTCTTTTTAGCTCTCTAAATCTATAAAACGAAAATAGCTAGGTATAAATAATAGGTATAAATAATTAGGTATAAATGGTGTAATTCCACACCAAAAATAAAATGTATGCATTTAGAGTACTCACTCATTTTCATTCAATATTTTTTCATCACTTTCTTCATTAATAAATCCACTTTGCTTATTCATATTTAAAACAAACACTATATACACAAATTTTAGGACTAAAACTATTTACCACCAATGTATTTTGGTTGACAAGCTGTCAATTCATACAATACAGATTTAACTTTTATTTAATATAGTAGGCGGAATCGTGTTAGGTTTTTTGTATCAGCTTTTTTGCGTTACGTATGACGTCACGTCCGTTAGAATTACTTCCGTAAATAAATCTGAGTTACTCCTAGTCGCACCTAAAGAAGTTTTATTTCAATAACAAATTCAAAAAAAATTATACGAAAACTAAATTTCGGAGAGACAAAATTCAGATTGGATTTTCAGTTATTTTAAGTGATACTAATGGAAACAAACATCTTAATATTATCCAGGTTATTGATTTTTTCCTGCTGCTTTCTGATTCCGATAAGTATAAGTACAAATTTTAGTACACTTACAAATATTATACATTTACTTTTTATAAATTTTGTGTTTTATGATGGCATTAAAAAAGATACAGTGCAGATACCCACAGAATGTTAATCAAACAAAAACTTTATACAGCCATAAAAATAATAAAAAATAAGCAAAAGTGGGAACGTATTTTTATTTAATAACATCTTTTTCCGTACATTTCAGTTATACCTAAGTACCTATTCGTTTTATATTTAAGTAAGAGATATTTTAATGTACAACGTGAGCAATATATAACTAAATGATTTGATTTGCGCGTCTTTTACAGCACATGTGTCAAATTAATCATGGAGCGCTACAAGATTGCAAAACGGGTCCATATTGTTAAAATGTTTTACTTACTTTACTTAAACAATGAGTCGATTGCGGCGACTATTCGGAATCTACAATAAAGTTTCGTTTGAAATAATGTGTCCAGTGTCAACACTATTCGTCTGTTGGTGCGAAAATTTGAACAAAGAGGTCGAAGAAGACTTGCATTTGTGGCCATACAAAATTCAATTAACCCATGAACTGCAGCCTAGAGACCATGAAAGTCGCCGACATTACAGGCATAAAATATTACAGCTTACTATCCAAAATAACGATTTTTACTGACAAATGATAATGAGCGATGAAGCCCACTTCGATATGGCTTGATTTGTTTATAAACCGTATCATCCAGAAACGATAACTACATCCTTGTCGAGTTAACGTTTGTTGCGGTGTCTGGTATGGAGGTGTCATTGGACATTAGTTCTGTAAATACGCTTACTGTCACTGGCTAGCGCTGCCGTGATATGGTATAAAACATTCTGATTCCTCAAATCCCAAATCCAATACTTTAACCTGCAAAACATGTTGTTTTAGCAGGATGGAGCAACTTGTCACGAATCTTCTGCGAACAATCTTTACGGGATGTTTACTTTCTTGATTTGGTACTGTCATGTCATCTGGCTACCAAGGTCATCGGATTTAACGGTTTATCCTTCTTTTTATGGGAATTGTTAAAAAATCAACTACAAAATTACGGCAGTGATTAAAAGTTTTCCTCTGGAAACCTACCAAAAAGTGATGGAAAATGTAGTTCGGAGGGCTCAGGTTTGTACAGCTTCTAGAGGCGGACATTTGTCTGGTATTATTTTTCATACATAATTTTTTAGGTTCAATAAAGTATAAAGATAAGAAAAAATGGATGAATTTTATTTATATTTAAATATTCAAGATACAAATTAGTCAGTTACATAGTGCCCACCTGGTATTTATATTTCTCAGAATAAAGAGACGGTTACGTTTCTTTCTCTAATTAATATCCTCTTCTCACTAAACAAGATTTAAAATTTTACTTTAAAATTAAAATTCATTTTTACTTCGATTGCTACATTTTTAAAGATTGTACTCAACGGTCCATTTGTGTTTTAACGAATCAATAATCAATCCGAATAATGATTGTGCGTCAGTACGCCACGCCGCGCCGTATCCGAAAAAAGGGCGAGTTTATAAATAAATCAAATTTCGACACTTTTTGACTTTGGAGCTTGGGCGTCAGCGTTGGCCTCTTTACTACAGTTGACATCGAGTTAAAACAGTTTGTGTAAAATTTAAAGTTTAGACTATTGATGAAAACGCATATCCAACTTACAATACCAATTGTTCACACATATTTTTTTATCCAAATCAAATGTCTAAGATAAATAAATATAGTTAATTTTAATTTGTAAAACGCTTGTTATTACTCAAGCAAATCTTAATAACAATTATAGAGAGCCTTATTACTGAAATACGGTTTTCCCGAATAAATAATCTGATCACGTTTGTAAATTTAAATTTGGTTTCTTCGTACAATCTATCCGAGAAACTATGCAGTGTTTTCTTGTTTTATCACATTTACTTTTTCGCAAGATACTGCAATCGTTTCATTATTATACACGGTTGGAGATTGTGAGCAAAATTTAATTAATACTGTGCTTTATTTAACTTCTTAAAAATTTCTTGCTATAACGCAAATGCCAGCATTGTAACAAATAGCCCAAACTTTGTGAATTATTTGTACAAAATTCTAAACAGTATTATGTTTATACACAAAATCTCTTTTAATATTACTGAGCGAAATTAAATGTGCAGAAAAAAGTTTTTATTAAGTTTCAAATTGTTTTAGTTGCATTTTGACGTAGAGCACAATTTGCGGGTATTTTATCCTGTAAACCTCTGACATAGTCATCGGCAGCATAGTTAAGATTTTTGTACTTTTGTCATTGGTTCATGACACCTATCTCAGTATTTTTGTATTCTGTACTAAATTGTAGAAGCAGGAGAACTAGGTCCAAAATCTCTCTAAAATCCGTAATATGACATTTTTCCTTCGCAACATGTTCCCATGTATTTACGTTCCCGCTTAGGCTGACACCCTAGTGGATACAAAGGAAAGCTATGAGGAGTGAAAGTAGCAAATTTTTAAGGGAAATTGTCGTCAACTATATGGATATTTTTTTTACAGTTGAAGGTGTTGATACAACAATTCGAAATTCCGACGGCCGTCACCTGAGTGGATACAAACGAGGTGAACAAAATTAAAGAAGGTCAAAATTTGCCATTTTGAATTAAGGCTCCTCAAGGATCCAAAATTACGTGGTAGAAATGGCAGGCATATTATCGATGACGATTTTTTGCTCGCCTTGAATTTGGACCCCTTTACTATTGTCCGCGACCTCCTTTGTATCCACTCAGGTGTCCGCCCGTCAGGATTTCAAATTGTCGTATTAACACCTTTTATTCGAAAAGTTTACATCCATATTATTCATGAAAACAGTTTCCCGCAAAAAAATGGCAACTTTAGGTACTCCCTTATACACTACCTGTATCCACTAGGAATGTATATACCTGTAAGGAATAAACATTTTGCAAAATTTTGGCTTTAGCTCTTACTCTATCGAAGTCAGGGAATAAGTTGCATATGCTTGCTCACACATTATGTATATTTTTTAAATTTACTGTCTTCCGCGATCCAGTGCAAAGTATTTACGAAAGTGAATATTTCCGGTTCATTGCTATAAAATTCGCAGCTAAAGTCTTCAGTTATATAACATTACTATGGTTTACAGGTATTTATTTAGTTATGCCTGACGTTCAAAGAAACATGTAATGGCTTAAGCGGGTTGTTGCTTTTTAGACATAGTGCTTTATCTCTTTTAGCATATTATGTCTGTTCAATATAGATTTTGCTGCGTGGTTGATTTAACAGTTGCGTTGATTTAGGATTTAGTCCCATTCTGGACCGTACATTTAATGTATCCCTGGAACTGCTTCTGGGTTGTAGAGTATTGTCGCTGACCCTTTCTGGACAAATTTGCTTTTTGCACTATATTCCTCTATGTACTAATACCCAAACTATTTAACCCTGTCATATTCTGCCATGATATCTAATTCTTCTTATTACTCGTTTACTGGTCTAAAGATCACCATGGGATGCTTAAAGGCATCAATATCCCCCTTACTATCAATGCATTTACTGATCCACCAAGATTAATAATTTTTTTTCTTCCTCATTTTAATATTGCATAAATCTCTGCCTAAACAAAAAAAGTATGTTTTTCGCAGAAACAGAAATTTTTTAACTTGCGGTATTCCTGTATTTTTTGCTTTTAAACTCTGATTTAGTTATCGCACTGTACGTTGATATGTGTATACTTATATTTGGTGTTTTGGGCAACTCTTTAGAAACCATGTTGTCTGATTTCATAAAATCAGTTGTAATTAGAGATAAATAAGCATTAGTGACCGCAATCTTTAAAATACTTGATGCCAGAAATTACCGTCTTATAAGTCTTTTACCCATCGTCTATAAAATAATGTAAAACATTATTGCTGAACAAATAATCGACTTTTTGAAATGGGAAAAGGTAATTCCTAACTATCAACATGTCTTCATGAAGGGTAGGTCAGCCTTGATAAACAACATCCCATATACATTATCTACCTCGATTTATTTAGGCCTTCAACAATGTCCCAATGCGTAGACTTCTACGAAAGCTAGTACATCTCGGTTTAAGAGGTTCGTTAAACGAATGGGTCTCTACAGTTCTCTCACAAATCAGTTTTTTAAAGTCAGAGTTGGGCGAAAAATCTTCGAGGAAGGAAATGTCACCAGCGGTGTTCCACAAGGATCAGACCTAGGGCGCTATTGTTTGTTGCATACTGCAGCGACCTATAATACCATCTCTGCAACAAAGTGTCTTCGTACGCTAATGACTCAAAAATTTATGGAAATCCAAATAATAACCACCTAAGTTTGCAGACTGATCTCGACAATATTTAAGAATGGTGTCCTTATTGGTTGCTTCCGTTAAATCTAGTGTACATTGCGTCATTTTTGAAAAAACAATCCACAAATATCGTCTTCATTAATGGACCATTATTAAACACAATCTTCTTATATACCGATCTTGGGCTGATAGTAAACTCGGACCTGCTGTAAAGTGACGATGTTTCACTTGTATGTAAACAGGCAAAATCTAAACTGTTTTTAATTAAAAAAACTTTCTCTAAAATATCGTAAAAATTCCATTGTAGACACTACAAGTGTATTGTTTGACAAATCCTTAATATTGCAACATCATAAACCAATAAATTTGGATTAATCAAGACATAAACGTGTCATTACAAATACCATCTGCAGGCAGTTCTTGAGAATGCTGATCTTAGACTCTACTACGATAGGCCTGTTTTCACCGATAGGCACGTGACGCATAATTGGGCAGATATTGAGGTAGTGAATAAAAAGAGTAACTTAGTTCATCTAGTGAATGTTGCTGGGCCAAACAATAACAACGTTTTGGATAAATACAACGAAAAGGTGGCAAAATACACCGATCTTGCCATTGAGGTACAACAGATGTGGCATACTAAGAAGGTCAAAATGAAATAAGTGATCGTGTCATTTAGAGATGATCCCCAGGAGTCTCCTAGAAAGTCTTGATAAGCTGGGACTCCATAGGAATACCTTCATCGACATACAGAAGGCAGTGATTCTGAACACGTGTCACACTCTTAGTAAATTTCTTAACATGTAAATATGGAGCATAATCCCATTTGCGTTTGGAATAGGTGAATATTATTAGCATTTGCTAAGTAAGTGTATTAGTTTTTTTACATAATAATAATAATAATTTAGGTAAAAACAATTTGTAATTACTGCTATTCTATTTTAAGTGTAAGAAAATGCCTATAGCTGAAATGTCATCAATCAATACTGACAACTAAATTATTGGTTACAAACTTGGAAAAACAATTTTTTTTGTACTATATTATCTGGTAGTAATTACTCGTTCGTATTTTTTTACAAATGAATGGTTTATAATAATTAACACATTTCACAAAATATCAATACAAAAACAGATACAATTATTTCTGGAGTTCTCGCCTCAATCACAAATGCAGATAACTGTAAATATTTTTGTCACCATTGTACTCGACACTGAAAGAATGAACTAAATTTACAGTTCACTAAATTCTTTTAGATTTAGAGCAAAGCAACTACGTGATATTTTACCCTAATATATTTTGTTGCCTCGAAACGCGACAAAATCAGATTGCTTTCGTATTCACAGTGAATCTGTTTGATCCATTTTTTATAAACTTCACTTTGGGATACCTATGTCATCTTATATTTAACTTCCATATGCCTGAGGTTGCGGTCTATTTGATGAATGTAATAAAATCGCTTCTTGTTCTATTTTAACAACGATATTCTCTATTGTCTCACCCACCTACTTAGTTGCTATTTGGCGTGAATCCATTGAAGTTGTGGTTGTGAACTTGTTAGTTCTTGTATGTACGAAACTCATATACATTTCTCTTCTATTACAATACCTTAAAGTTTTAGAGTAGTTTCAAGTTAGAATGTTAGAAGAGTTACTAGTTAAACTACAAACATGAAATAAATAACCTAAGAAACTATAGCTCAAATACTGGGACCTACATTGGTAAATAGCTTAATTAAAATTTAATGTTGTGTAAGGCTTCGTAGCGGTTATTTTTTAATCGTACATTGGAACATGTAAAACTTTACATATTTTGGGTTACTTATCAGCTTGGTATTATTATTTTATTATGTATAGGTGGAAAATCCGTTCAAACAAACAAATATGAATACAAAATATTTGTCTTTAACTTATTAAAGCACTTTTCAATCTCTGAAGATTCTGTTGTCGACACAGCTTTTTAAACAGTATAGTCCAAGATGGAATGGATTTACGTTTTGTAAATAGTAGCTAACAATTCTGGAGACACAATTTTAAAAGATTGTCTAACTATGTACATTACTTAGTTAACCTTCTTGACGATTGACGTATTATGTCAACTGAAATAACAACCCCAAGTTTTTTCTGTTGAAAGGAACTGGCATTATTTACGCTATTGATGTAATAGCTTATCCGTGGCTTTGTGTGACCTAGATGAAGAATGTTTGTACATTGACTTCTAAAAGCCAAGTAGAACACCATTGTTTACTTCTATGGTGGATTAGATCAGAAATTCGTGTCATCTGCAAATAGTGTTACCGTGGATACAAACACTGATACTAAATCGCTGATATTTAAATTGAAGGGCAGGGGACCAATAAGAAAACCCTGCGGTACACTACTAGTTACCAGAAATTCATAGATAATTGCAAAAGAATGCCGTGTTTGAGAAAAAAATCATTGAACTCTTCAGTAATGATTCTTTTCATACACTTACTAGTTAGGCTAATTTGTCGATAGTTAACTAGATTTAAATATCGGCACAATTACTGACTTTATTCAGTCGATAGGTATCGAGCACTCACAAAGTGATGAGATCATTGTTTTTAGAAAAAGAGGAGCTAAATTAGAGCTACAGCTTTTTGAATAAAGTGGATGCATGTTGTCTGGGCCAGTTGCACTATAATCTTTGATTTTACTTATCGCTGTAATAATTTTGTCTTGTGAAAACTGAACATTAGATATAGTGTTTCTGTTTTAAAATTGATCAGGAAGAGTCGGAAAAGAATTTATACATTTTCTGGTGTACGAGTCAGTTTTTTAATTCAGTGCAATTAAAAGTATTTAAAAACTTTTTTCTTTTTTAAGTTAAAACTTTCCAGCATAGGTTTAGTACAGGGAAAAAGGCAGTTTAAAAGATTTGAATGTGAGAAATATTTTTTATAGATTCCAAAGACACAATCTCGCAAAATATTCACAAACTTAGTATCTGATAGATATCCTATCAATATAATCTCTTGGTGCGTGGATTCAGCAATTACAAGTTTGATTCCTATAACAAAAAAATACTAAAATTATTTTAATAATTACGCATTCGCCGATGTCAGCAAGTGTTTTTTAGTAATTTTGTTTTATTGTAATAATATAAATTTTGCAATTAAAATTATTAGGTATAAATATCTTTAAGAACGGTTGTGTTAATATTAAAATACATCCAACATTTTTTTATTTTTTTGAAATGTTTTAAATAATCATTTATTTAATAACTAATTAAGGCTTTCTGATCTTCTGAAATAACGTTCTTCAGATTTAGCAAGTCTTACATTACTCCTTTTGAACTGTAAAATAAATTTTGGAGAATTTAGAATATTTTTTAACCAACACTTCCAAAAAGTAATGTAGTTTATTAAAAATAAAGTTAGTTAAATCTGCCAAGTCTTATTTTAAATTTTAAGTCTTTATCTTTAAAATGAGGGATGGTTAAGTTTTATAGCTGTCATCTCACAGATGAACAAAAAGAGCGTCGACTTCAGATACGTTTAAGGCTTAAAAATTCAGTTCGAAGAAAACATAGAATTTTTTTCCAAGGTGATTATTGGTTTTGTGGATACGATCCTAAAACAAAGCAGTAATAAAGCCAGTGGAAGACAGCTGACTCTTCTCGTCCCAAAAAATCAATATTATTATTATTTATTATTTGTTATTATTATTTGTTTTTTCGATGGCAGAGGTATTGTACAATCGCAGTTCATTCTACCAGGTCAAACTGTTAACCAGCACTTCTATCTGTGAGTTTTAAAAAGATTAAGGGAAGATTATCCGGAAGAAAATACCAGGTGACTGGTTCTTCCATAACGACAACCCGTCGCCTCACACTGCACTCTGCGTGTCGCAATTTTTAAACAAAGACGGCATGACATCGGTTATTTATCTTTTCTACTCAGCGGATCTAAACGCAATGTGACTTCTTTTTGACCTTCAAACTTAAAGAGATACAAAAGGAAAGAGTGTTACCACCATGAAGGAGGTAAAATAAGAATCTCTGGAAGGCCTGAAGAAGGATAATTGAATTTACCAAATGTTTCTAACAATAAAAGCATCGTTTGAAGAAGTCAATGGTGAATACTTTGATGGTGATCAAATTTCATGCAAAAATATTGAGAAATAAATAAATTATACTTTAATTTCCGTTTTTTTTTGGGAACCTTCTCCTAAATCGTTTTTGTGTTGAAGTTATAATATTTATTTGGATATTTTTAAAAGATGTTAAATTAACACCTAATAAACTGTGAAAGGCTTTCGCGGCCATTGTCTATTGTATCAATGGTTTTTGGGCTATTAGGCCGGCGTCGATTGTCTTGCTGACTTGACGTTTCGCCAACACGAGCGGTTGGCATCTTCAGAAGTTGCTTCCTGGTTGACAGTCTGCGAACTACTAAGCTCTACGTGATCGGAGCCCGTATTTATACGTCGGGAAGGAAGTGGGCGGAGCCTCAGTTGCTTTCGATTCCAATCGGTTTTGTTCGTTAAGGGTAGAGTTTTCGCACCCTTTATTATCGGGACCCATGTTTTGTTAATCTTGACTGCTTCCTCTTTTTTATTAAAGTTGTTCGAGTGCTTCTCTGTCTCTATGGCTTCTCTATAGAGTCTGGAATGGTATGCTGATGTAGTAGCGAGGACTTGGGTCTCCTCAAACTTAATCCGATGGTCCATAGTGAGGGTATGTTCCGCTACGGTGGATTTTTCTGTCTGCCCCAGACGACAATTGGCCTTGTGCTCTTTAATCCTGGTGTTGATCGAGCGTTTGGTGGTTCCTAAGTACACGCTTACACATGTGCACGGAATGCGGTAAATTCCCGAAGCCGACAGTGGATCTCTTCTGACTTTTGCCGAACGAAGACATTCTTTGATTTTTCTCGTTGGTTTAAAAATAGTTTTCACATTTTTCTTTCTTAGCAATCGACCAATTCTGTCTGTCACTCCCGGAATAAAAGGCAGAAATGCTTTGGCCACTGGTTGGATTTGCTCATTTTCCTTGGGTCTACGATTTGTTGGTCCAATTGATCTTTTGATTTCCCGTTCTGAATAACCATTGGCCCTTAAAGCATCATGAATATGAGTTAGCTCTGCGTTTAGTGCCTCGGGTTCGCAAATCCTTCTTACCCTTTCTGCTAAGGTTTTGATGACTCCATATTTCTGACATGGGTGGTGGTTGGAATCCCTATGTAAATATTGATCCGTATGTGTAGGTTTTCTGTACACTGTGTGGCCCAATGATCTTCCTTTTCGTGATAATAACACATCAAGGAACGCCAGCTTGTTGTTGTCTTCGATTTCCATCGTAAACTGTATCTTCTCATGGATGCTGTTAATGTGCAATTTCTTGCAATTTATCCTGCCCATGGCTCCATATTACAAATGTGTCATCTACATATCTATACCAAACTTTTGGCTTGTATGGGGCACTGTCCAACGCCAGTTGTTCGAACTTTTCCATAAAGAAATTTGCTATTACCGGGCTGAGAGGGTTGTAAAGTACGGCTGTGGCAATACCTTTGATACTATATTTATAAGAACCGTGGAGTGATTTAAAATAAGTATAAATTCCAGACTCCACCTCTTCATTTTTAATTTATTTTTACCACTAAGCCACTTTTAACATTTAATATAAATTTGAGACAGAAAAACTGGATAAGTAAAAACTGCGCAAATTAAAACTTAACTTAGTATGGGATGATATTATAAATAAGAGAAATATTTTTTATGTCTCAAAACCATACAAACCATTCAAATCGGGACTGTATTGTAGTATTGTCTGCAGTCTTTCTCGACAAAGGCCTGCCTTAGAAACTCAGTATTCAAACATAAGAAAGTACCTGGACAAAATGCAATATTTAACAATTGGTTTTGATAGAGGGAGTGTCCTGATAAATACGTCAAAAGGTAAAATAAAGGGTATTCTTGATTAAGACTGAGCTTTCTTCGTATCAAGAATACTTTTTTACAAGATTCACTTAGATTTAACTTAAACCATAAACCAAATTATCAGGAGTGTTGTGCAAAATCGTAACGTAATTGCTGTATCTTAACATGCGTAATACAAAAAAATAATGCGCGGCAAACTCTTTAAATACTGCAAGAATTTATTAGCATATTTATTAAAATGAATCTGAGATTATAAGTTTTAAAATCTAATTAAAGTTAAAATACATAAGAAACTAGCTGTTACCCGCTACTTCGTTCGAGTCAAAATTTAGATGACGACCATCGCAAACTTATCTGCTCCCTTTAATTAAAACTATTGTTTTGAATTATGGACTTTAATATCAATATCATACTTTCCATTTTTTATATTTTCTTTTCTCGTGTGCTTATTGATATATAAACTACTAAATTGCACTTTCTTAAAACTTTTTATTGTAAATAGAAATTTTGTAATATAACCTTTTATTATACTTTTTTATTATAGTTTCATTAAAAGTAGACTTTCTATTGGTAAAAGGATTTTAGTAATCGTATCCGAAATTTCGTATTCGATGAGTGGTTGCTGAAACAAGAGTTCTTCCTCCATAACTCCTGATCCCGTGGGAATTTTGCAAATTACCAACTTAGCAAGCACCTACGTCTTAAAAGAAACCTCCATGGAAAACTTAATCCCCTAGCACTTCTAGTTTCTGATATTTCGTGATGAGGGAATCAGGCAGTGACCTTTCGCTTTTAAAGATTTCAGATTTATTTATTTTAGTAACTTTAATCCTAACAGATAACGATTCTTAAATCATTATAAAATAATAATCCGAGGAAGCTTAGTTTGGCGAATCGAGTATGTAAAGAAGCTATTTAACCTTTTACTTATTTATTTTGGCTAGCGCAAAAATGACCTGGTGAGCCAAAACATTTTCATAATCAAACAACAATTACTTCAATGTAGACTTTAATTTCTTCATTTTATTGCTACAACGCTGGAATATGTTTTTCTTATATTTGACGTTGATTGTTTTTCTTTTAAAAGAAAATTAATCAATGATAAAGACAGGGCACAAAACAGTGACTTAAGAGTTTGATGTTTTAATTGTCGATTTGACAAAAATCTCTCTCTCATGAACGTCATGCTACCTATATGTGCTTGACAAAGGGAGTAAGTGTCACATGTGACCCGAGTTTAAATTAACGACCGATAGACGTTTTAATGGCTAAGCATTCATAACATGGAGACTAGACAAGGAGTACGAGCTCCATGTATGCAAATAGGGCTACCAAAATAAGAGGGCACTGGTGTTCCATTTGTACCAAAATGGCGACCAATGAGGACGTAGTTTGAAATAAAATAAATAATTTTTAATTATTTCATTATTAATTTATTTACACATTAAAAAAAAATAGTTTGATCTTTCAGATATAAATAATAAAAACCAATTTAATAATTCACGATTATTTAATTGTCTATATTCATACCGGTACAAAAGGAAAACTAGCGACGCTAGTGGTGAAAAAAGTAAACCTAATATGCACGATACCGTGGACAGATTTTGGCAATTTCTCCGGTCGAGTGCGTACTCCTTGTCTAGTCTCCATGATTCATAACTTAGTTATAATTAGAGCTGTAGCGCGTATAGAGCTAAAGATTGCAGGTTAGAGTCCTGCTGAATGCGACATTTTTTCAATTTCTACTTAATTTCATTTAATATACTCTTGTTTGTAGGTATACTTTCTAAAAATTTGAAAAATTTTCAAAAATCCCAGGAGATATATCTCAAATAATCGTTTACTAAAATATAAATTGCTTCTTGAAAACAGTGAAGTATAATAATAATTAACCAGTAAAGATAATTTTGTTATAGCAGATAATGGACAACTTCGTTTAAGTATTATTATATGTGCGATTAATAAACTCATTTTCGCTCAGAAAAATAGTACATACGCATAAACTTTGTCCTTAATTAGAAATCTAAAACAATATCGCAATCAACCGATTTCTGAATTTTTGTCGTTGTATTTATGTGCCAAACTGATCATAATTTTATGTTTATGATTAACACAATACTTTAATTTTCATATATAATATAACAAGAGAATAAGAATAAATTGAAAATAATTTGACAGATTGTTTGAAAACTGGTTGCCAGGCAATAGTCACGGGAGCCCGCAGGGCTCGAGTGGCTATTGCCAAATGGCAACAAGTTTGAACAAAATCTGTCAAATTATTTTCTAATTTATGGAACTCTCGAGTTATATTTGACAAGATTATTTTTTGATTCACAAACTAAACCGATGACTTTCACCCATTTCGCGTTGACACAATTAAGTAATTATTTTGACAAGTATCTGACAGTTGCTAGGCAAATAAAAGCTACAGTGATTATTCCCGACAATAATTACAAAAGATTTATTCCCACTATAATAATGACATAATTGGTTAAAACTTACCCTTGTGACAAATAAAGAAGCATTTCATTGGTTTTAAGAAACGTCAAAAAATAATCAGTTTAATGAACTTGAATTTTTTCAAATGTTTATTATTTACGAATACAAATTTTCTTCTTTATACGTTTTTACATTTATTTACTTAAAGGTTAGTTGTAAACCTTTCAAGTTACTTGGTGGTGGTAATAATTTGCGACGAACAATAAACATATATTTTTTTACGTTTTATATTTTATTTAATTGCAAATGGTTTATATATATATATATATATATATATATATATATATATATATATAGCTTTTTACGCTACTGCAATAAAAGGCAACGAACAGGTTAATAAATTTGTAAGAAAAGGATATTCTAGGGCTCAGAGCCAGTTTTAGAGGTACCAAAAAGTACTGACCTTAGCTAGTGCAGATTCGTATAGTTAACAAAAACATTATAAGGAAAATAACAAAATTCTGCTAAAAAAGTTAGAGAGCTGCATATAACAAGCATGGATCAAATAAGAGTTTTTACAAAATGACTTGCGGGCCATGTATCAGATAAGAGACACATGCAAACCATAACATACACTACAGAAAGTACGGTTCTACCACAAAAAGATGAACAAGTGTTTGTTAAAGTGTGACGTGTGCGTCCAGTTTTAAACATGTTTGTGTTTTGAGCATTATGTCGTTCGAAAAACAGACAAAGTTGTTTTCTGATAGTCTTTATTTGTTAACAACAATTAAGTAGAAAATCTGTATTTTAACCATCTTGTTTAATTTTCTGCAGGAAATCTAATGTAATACTAGTATGTTTTAACAATAATTAAATCTTTTTTAGTATGTAGTCAAATTTTCACATTGATATTTTTCTATATTCGAAATTGTTTCTGTATATACCTAAACGTATAATATAAGCTAGAAAATTGTCCAGTTTAATTACCACTCACACCTCAAGCTGCACGCATCGCAAAGCTTTACACTTTAATAATATTAATTAGGTCAAAATTAGATCTCATAGCTTGATGTTGTATTTTATATTAGCAAAAGACACGATTAAAGCAACAGTATCCATAAGATAGTCATATAAATCATTTTGACAGGTAAGAGTGAGGGACAGTAAAAGAGGACAAGGCAGGCAATTCCAATAAATATTAGCCTTCCCCGCTGTGCAATATAAAAAATTAAGTATTTTGATTTTTTTTGTAATTTCTTATTGGTAACTATATTATTGGTCAAATCACAAAACCCAAAAACTTAGATCTTCGTTTATGTGACTTTAACCAACCCTCAGACCAACCAACCCCACGAGTTGCGTATTCTATTTTTCATCACTCCGTGAGAAAAGCTCTTGAATTTGTCTAAAATAAAAGGAAAGAAGGTAATAAAAGTAGTATTAGGTCTAATCCGCCTGCACTACGAAGGCGCTGAAGGAGGGTTGGGGGAGGCGGATCCCCCCATTAAAACAAAAATTTTTAGAGTTAAGAAATTATAACATTTTTATTAAAAAAAAACTTTTTTATTACAAATTATGTATAGTTATGAATCTTTGTTAAGTAGGTTAAATGTAATATTTGACCAGTTGCTTAATTCTATAGACATATTTTTTTTATTCAACTTAAGTATATTAGATAATAATTGAGAATCAACAAAATCTTTATTTAGTAATGAAACGTTTGATTGATTATATCGTGGTGCATTTACTACCGCGTTATCAAAAGCAAAACTATTAGAAAATTTATCCTCAATTTCTCTTAATTCACTTTCTATCTCATTTATTTTTGATTGGGAAACACTTATCAACTCTGTTTCGGTCATTTATTGCTTTCCGCACGGTCCTGCATGGTCGAAAGCTGTGCTTTCCGCACGGAGTGTTGAAAAATTTTTTTAGAATTCTAAATATATAAATTTAAAAAGTATTTAAAATTAAAATGAAAACAGAATTTAAAAGCAAAAGGACAATATTAATAATAAGGATAATCAGATAGGAGATAGAAATCAGTTATAAGATAAGCAAAGGGTAGATAAAATGATGAAAATTGGGTTAAAAAAAATAACAGAAATAAAAATGAATACAAAGATGAAATGAAGAATTATATGAATATGGTTAAAAAAAAATTCAAGGTATGAAAACAATTTGTGGTAAACCAACAAATTATAAGGATAATGAAATTGAATCTTCTACGAAAAAAGTTCAGGGGGAATATAAAAAGTTTAAATCCGAACATGAAGACAAATCTGTAGTAAATATGAAATTGAGACTTATAGAAATAAAAATTATAGTAAACCAAAAGGACATTTTAAAAAATAAATCTAAAGATAATGAGACATATAGAAATAAAATAAAACGAGAATATGAAATTACAAAAAATTAGATAAAAAATTTTCGTGTGGATATTCAATAAATAAATGCCAATATTAGCTTTATTAAAATTAGAATTAATTACTATTGAGAATATTGACATTAATTTCGCACTTAATAAGCAACTATCAATCAACATTGACTCTATTATTCTGGATTATTCTATGCAAACGCAATTAATAACCCTATTGAATTTCTGGTAAACAAGATGTATAACTTAATACTGGTGTAATAATTATCTGTAATTATGTAAAATACACCGATATATACTGTCGTTGTCAATTAATTTTTGATTTTTCTGCATTTATACCTCAGTACAGCAAAAAATGCCAAGAAACGATAACCAACTAATAAATACGAAATAGTAGTTGCCAAATGTAATCTGAAATAGAACACACAGAAAATGTGACTGATATTGAACGCTACGTATTTATAAACCTATAGCCGCGCCCAGACATATGTAATGTATCGTGTAATGTAATGCGAATTCATTTGGACGCTACCTGAGCATAGAACGAATGCAACCAGAATACTTACCGCGAATTGTCTATCCATTGTCCATTTAGTATTCGCGAACATGTCGAGAGAGGTAGTAGTTGCGGGAACGTCCAAATGTAGACTGCGAGCTCAGCGCGAGCGCCTTTGTGTTCGGGCAAAAAACCGAAATCCGATGGATTCCCTCGAACCATTCGGCGAGCGTTACACGTAATGCTCGCAGTGCCGTCCAAACGGAGAATTCGCGTTACATTACACGATACATTACACATGTCTGGACGCGTCTTTAGATACATAGAATTAATTAATGCTTAGCAACATTGCTTTCCTTCACTTATCGCTGTTAGCTAGTGAATATTCGCAATTTTTATTGTTTTTTTTTTGAATAGTTACTGATTTCTATTGGTTAGTAAAATGTGTAGTACGAGTCAACGTGGCCAATAATTTTAGTCTCTTTCGAGAGTGATATGAAAATGCAATGGTTCTATCGGTATTCTGGAAGCCTTGTCTAGTTTCTTTACATTTTTTGTCGCTATCCAGTATTGGATTTTGATTTAATATTAAAATTTTATTTTGTGAAAATTTTTTTGTGGCAATATGTCGTATTAAAGAGCTTTTAAAAATGTCCTAGAAGGTATTCAATAAAATACAAATTTAATTTTTAAATAAGTAGTTTAAGATAAAAATGAAATTTCATCTGAAAGTGAAGTAGAAGATGAAGACAATCTATAATATAAAAATGAATCGCAAAATGTGTTGATAAGCGCATAACTCAAAAACTACTGGACCGATTATTATGAAAATTGGTATATATATGTATTTTTTCACGGAGAAGGTTTATATGATACGCTCATTGATGCCACTCGCCACCAGGTGGCGCTTCAGAGTAACAACTTCTGCCCTGTTTAACCGATTGTCATGAAAATTGGTATGTGTATGTATTTTTTCACGGAGAAAACGAATATGCTATGCACATTGATGCCACTCACCACCAGGTGGCGCTGCAAAGTAGCAACTTCTGCCCCGTTCAACCGATTGTCATGAAAATTGGTATGTATATGTATTTTTTCACGGAGAAAACGAATATGCTATGCTCATTGATGCCACTCACCACCAGGTGGCGCTGCAAAGTAGCAACTTCCGCCCTGTTCAACCAATTGTCATGAAAATTGGTATGTATATGTATTTTTTCACGGAGAAAACGAATATGCTATGCACATTGATGCCACTCACCACCAGGTGGCGCTGCAAAGTAGCAACTTCTGCCCCGTTCAACCGATTGTCATGAAAATTGGTATGTGTATGTATTTTTTCACAGAGAAAACGAATATGCTATGCTCATTGATGCCACTCACCACCAGGTGGCGCTGCAAAGTAGCAACTTCTGCCCCGTTCAACCGATTGTCATGAAAATTGGTAGGTATATGTATTTTTTCACGGACAAAACGAATATGTTATGCACATTGATGTAACTCGCCACCAGGTGGCGCTGCAGAGTGACATCTTCTGCCCCGTTCAACCGATTGTCATGAAAATTGGTATCCATATGTATTTTTCCACGGAGAAGGTTTGTATGATATAAATATGATATTCGTATTAATGGAGTTAACACCAGGTAATGCTTCCATTAAACGAGCAACCACTACTTATTTGATTACTTTATATCACGCCACCGTAAGGTGGCGCAGTTAATATCACAATATTTAAACTAGAAATTCTTACTAAATTAAGTATTGTTATGCATCTAATATATTTTATCGATAAACTACAAAATATAACGAAAAAAAAATAGTATAAACCTGATAACTAACGAGAAAATATGATGAAAACTATAAAATCAATATAATTTGAAAAAACGAAAAATGGAAGAATGACGAAAATAATTTGCGGTACGAAGTCCGCCGGGTCAGCTAGTACTACCAATAAATATTGTATGTACAACTGACCCTCTGCTTAAATCATTGTTAGGAATATCTTTTAACAATTGATGTTGGTAAATAATGGCTCAAATTATAGTGTCATAGAGCGAACCTACATGTTAACAAAAATTTCTAAGCCATCGTTAAAGAAGGTGGTATCTAGGAAAGAGTGTAATCCACAAAAAAAGTAAACACAACAATCTCTTATTGAACTATATCATGATTTAATGGAAAATATTCAAAAAACAAATTAATTTTTTTTTCTAGAAATATTATACCGTCTTTTCAAACTATCAAACAAGAAGTAATGGCAGTTCCCGGTTATCCTGAGGTTATATTGGTATACCATGCGAGAAAAGTTTTACACTTTAGGTTTTAAATACCGAACCTTGAATAAGACAATCGATTATGAAATCGCAAAGAATCATTATGGCCTGTAATGTATACTTAAATCGATAAAGCACGTCAGGTAGGAAAGTTTTTTGTTTATCTTGATGAAAGTACGACACTCACGACATTTTAAAGAAGGGATGGAGCAAGCAATCTTTTAAATGTTTTGTAAAATCTTCAACAAACAGAAAAAACCGCTTAATCATTTTACATGCGCGAAATAAAAATGCTTTTTGTGCCAAATTTTTGGCTGCTTTTGGCCATATTTCAGGTTCTTCAGAAAATTATTATCAAGACATGACATCTACCTTATTCGAAAAATGGTTAAACACACTTAATCCAATGATCCTAATTTTATACCATCACTGTAGTTACTGCAATATTGTTCTATGGCTGCAATAGCTTCTTTATTCGACGAAAAACGCTTTTTAAGAAAAAATTGTTTCAAGTTTCTAAAAAGGTAATAGTTGCACAGAGCCAAACTAGTGAATACGGTAAGTGTTCAAGTATCTCATAATTTAATTCGTTTCAATTAGCCATCGTTAACAAAGTTGTGTGAACACGTGCATTGTCTTGATAAAAAATCATTGTTTTCTTCTGTAAACCGGGTTTCTTTTGTTTTATCCAACTAGTCCAAAGGGTTGCATTTATATTGAGAGTCAATTGTTTTACCATTTTTGAGATAATCAATCAGCAAAACCGCTTTTGTATTTCAAAAAACTGATTCCCTAACCTTTTTTCCTGATCATTCTGACTTCACCTGTTTTGGAGCAGAAGCCCTTGTTTTAGTTTAGGATTATTATGGTAGATCCAAATTTTATCCATATGTATAAAACCTCACATAAAATCGGTTTTATTCTGCTTACAACGCTCCAAATTACACTGTGAAATTTGTTTTCGATTCAGTCTTTGTTAACGAATGCGGCACTAATATATGGAGTATTCGTTTATCTAAGATGCCTCTGGTATCAGCAATTACAAGCCTGTATCTATACAAACCATATCATAGACTTGCTTAATCAATTCCGGTGTTGTTGCATTTTTTGGAAGTCCTCTACGTGGTTCATTTGCGACGCTTGCACGACCACGTTTAAACTCTGAAACACATGGCCTCACAGTTAAAAATAAAGGAGTAAACGGGATTTACATTACGAAACTAGTGGCTTGAAATTAGTTTGATAAAACTAATTTCACCAGTAATTTCACGTGTAAATGTTCAGTTTTACAATGCATGCATTACTTTTGTGACACTGGAGTAGTTTCGTGCTATGCGCATATTTTTAGTGAAACTGAAACAAATGTCATGCAACTAATTTCATGATGTTAAATGCGACGCGAAACTAGTGTCGCGACAGCGCCTGTGCAGAGTTAAACGTGTGGTGCAGCTCTGATATTGACAGGGCCATTATCTACGCAATACTGATGATTTCATGACACTAAATTTTCAACGAAAGTAGTTTCATATGTGCTACAATTAGTTTCAAGAAACTAAATTTATTATGCATGACACTAGTTTCGTAACGTAAATCCCGCTTAACCCTTTTATTTCATCCTGTCCAGTAAATACACTTCCCTATAATCAATTTGGCGCCGGTAAGTAAAACATTACGGTATCAGGTACTGTAGTGTTGCGTAGCAACGCTGCTCTGATTGATTAAGGGAAGACAATTACTTTTAATTTTTGACATTTAAAAATACTATGATGACTATAAAATAAAAATAAAATAATTAATTACTTACTTTTACATCCATATTTAAAAAGAAGTTAATGTTATTCAATTTTATATTAACAATTAAATCTTAATAATAAAAAAATTATTTGACAGTGACATCAAGTTACGAACTATTTTTAGTCAAGTTACGAACTACTGTTAAAATTTTTATGAATTTATTAATTTATAAAAACAGGATGAAATAAAATATAATACGATACATGGTCGTTAGGTGTTATTACAGTACTCGTTTTTATTTCCGGACTTGGCTCCTACGTCGCCTCGTCCGTAAACTAACACGTACTGTAAATAAGTCACCTACCGACCTTGTAACGTATAATACTATTACCATTTTTTATACATTTTTGTTGCTGATAAACTTTCCAAAGCAAAGGCTTTTAGTACTACACCATATTTTTTCCATTGTAACAAAATGCACTGGCACGTGAATTTCAAATGACTTGTAAACAAAGAATGAATTCACAAATTAAAATTAGTATTTAAATGATAGATGAAATAATTTAAAAGCGTATAAACTTTGGTTCTTCTACTGATTAATAGGTGTCGCTTTCAAAACTTTTTAACCAACCTTTAGTTACGTATAGTTTCAATTTTAGTCAAAAAATACACTTAAATCTAATACCATCTTGGTTTGTAGAGCTACATTTTATTGTAGCACATCTCGTTTTCATCGATCTTCGCTAAGAATTCATGAGAGCAGAATTAGCTAAAACGTAATTTGATTAAAGGATAAAACTCTATTTTATGTTATTATAAACGCATCCAATCTACCAGAAATTTACTGTCACCTATTTATAGAGTATATTTAATTAAAAATCTTATGACTGAATTTTCACTGTAGAAAGTAAACAATTTGTTTGAGGTTCAGTATAATCAAAAACCAATTAGTTACAATAGACATGTGACAGGTTCGCTTAATAAATTGTAAATAAGCTAAGTAAATGACGGAAACCAATTTTATTAAAATTCAGCGTTCAGGGAAAATGAAATTTAAGTTGAACAATAAAAAGAGGGTTCCTCTGTTAAAAACAATTAGAATTTTCATTAAATGAGCAAAGAACTCAGCTGGGAACTTTTTCTACGAATTGGGGACAAATTAAGATCCTATACAACTAAAGTAAATTAATTATTTTTGTAAGAATGGATCTCTACGGTATTTGTTGAAATAACCGTTAGGTTTGTTGATTTATCCACTATCGTCTTGTTTTATTAACGTTTGTTAAACAATAATACGAAATCACACCCTAGATCATTCGCTAGTTGGTAAAACGAATTTTTATCATTAGTTTTATAATGAGTTATTTAGATTTTATTATAAGTGTATCAGATTTGAACGTAAATTAAGCAATAATGACATCACGATAAAATAACAGATAACTATAATGACTGACAGTTGATAATAAGAACGCAAATGTACATACGAATAGAAGAAAACAGTCTAATTGACAGAAGTCACACATAACTAAGAACAGTTAAAGAAAAAGACGCCGTTGACGAAATAAGGTAGAATGACTACTAGAAAATAGGGGAATAAGATATAACAATTCAAATACATGAGGTAAAATTGAACTTGACAGCTTAAGAGGAAAGGCTGCAAACAAAAACTGTAACAAATAAGTGCAAATATTGAATGGAGGAGAAGTAGGCATTTGGGCAGTTGGGCCAGACAACCCTTGACAGCTAACTCCTTATGTAATCCAATGGGTTTAGAAAATAGGTTGAACTGTTTGTAAATAGCTGTTAACGGTTTTTAAACAGCTTTTAACGGTTTTTAAACAGCTTTAAACCACTTTCAACAGCTTTTAAACCACTTTAAACAGTTCGTCTTACGTAATTCAACCGGTTTTAAAAACAGTTTAACTACATTTTTATTTAACAAAGATTATCAAGTTTGATACATGTCACGCTGAAATATATAAAACTTGAAACGAAAATTTGTCAAAAAATATATTCTGAATTTTTTTATTTTTTTATAATAAAAATACAAAATAAAAAGAAAAAGAAAGAGATGTCAGTTATATTTTAACGTAAGTAATTATGCAATCGGCCTTATGTGGATAAGAAACTAAAGCTAAAACTGGTTTCATGTCGCCTAAAAAGATAATAAGTAGAAATCGGTAGATTTTAAAAAATTTGGGCATATTTAAAAAAGTGTTTATTTAATAAAAAAAGGTAAGTTTAAATTAAGTTACTTAAAAGTAAAATTATTATTAAATAAATAAGTACATTCAGTTGAAACGAAATGTGGTATAAAGAACTTCAAAGGTGGTGGGCAGAGCAATCCCACTATTCTTTTCTATATGTATAACGAACGGAGTGTGTTTTGACAGCCTTATAAAAAATAATACAATCGTATCTTGCGCCATGCTGTCAATATATCCATCAATATCCAGATACATAATCTTGAACTGTGCCATGTTAGAATTTTTATAACTTAAGAGCACATAATGCTGCGAACGTAAATTTAAATATTAATCAGTTTATACAAGGGCAAAACTAAACTGTAGACACTGTGTTTTGCTCTATTAGAGCTCATCAGCACAGTATAGGCTTGTCTCTTTAGTCACTAATAAAAAGACATCCCCTGTATAGACTGGTTAATATTTGTTGTTGAAAGTCTGCGAAAGTAAAACACAATCGCAAGCACAGCCATCTCTTCTTTAAAAATGGTACTCTTGTGGTTGATTTACATCTAATATATAAACCTTAGGCAAGGTAAGTAAATCGAAAGGAGCGTTTTTTGACAGTCTTATAAGATAAAAAGATTAAAAAATGATCCAATCGTATCTAGCGTCATGCTGTCAATATATCAAGATACATAACCTGGAATGGTGCCAGGTTAGAATTCCTAACTCATGAGCAAATGATGCTGCGGACGTAAATATACTTTTTACTTTCGCAGACTTATAACAACAAATATCAGCCAGTTTATACCGGGGATGTCTCTCCATTAGTGACTGAAGAGACAAGCCTGTACTGTACTGATGAGTTTTAATAGAGCGAAACACAGTTTGGTTTTGGTTTATATATACAAATCTTCTTAACAAGTCAAGCACAACTTACTAGAAGATGAAAAACAGAGAAACGTAATATTTTATAACTAATATTTCATTTTATAAATTTTACAAAATATATAATTTTATCAACATCAGTTCGTTTTCGTGTAGATAATTTAAATTCAGACATTTTTCAACACAAAGAATCCATATCAGTTTCCAGCAAATTTTTCTTGTTCCTTTTACTCGGAAAGCCTGTTGAATAAAGGGACTTTTTATAACCGCTACGTTAATAAATTACTGGAAATGTTTGAACGTTCTGAAAATTTGCTTTTTCGACAGGTTCAACAATAAAAAATAAAAACGTTTATCATTCAATATTGATAAAACGAAGTATTGATTAAACCTTTATCACCTGTAAACGAATGTCAATAAAATTGATAGCAGTTTAACCAAACCTTATTTGAAAAATAAATTTTAAAAACAACTATTTTAAATTCGTTTAAAATATTACACAAATTTAGTTTTATACTGTATTTTTAATGTATTACGGTTTTTCTTATAGTTTATTTAGCTACCAAATATACTCATATACTCATGCATAAAAAAGGCAGGCAAAATGGGGTACTTCATCTTTGCGTAAGCATAGTAAATCAAACAACGGTAATGTGAAAAGTAAAAAAGTACCTACCATCGGATTTATACATATGCATTGTGTACATGACTTTTCGAAAACCCTTAAAATTTTACTGTTAGTATTATCCGATCTGTACCAAGTAGTTTTTACCCAAGACATAAGGATTCTATATATCAAATTTCATCAACCTATGACCTTTTTTTCAAGAGTTATAGTACACAAAAATTGGAAAATATAGGTACTTTATTAACACGAGTTTTGGAAAACTTAAAATTTTAGCGTTAGTGTTATCCGATCTAGACCAAGTTAATATTCTTCCTTTCCATAACCTAAAAATTCTATTCCGTTTAAAACTTATAACGCACACAGACAGAAGGAATTTCGGAAAACCGCTAAAACACCGAAGGATCACTCTTGCAAAAACTTGTTCCATGCATCCATAAAGCTCTCGGTCTTCATTTTGGTCTGCAGCATTGTCGCTCACCAGCAGAGTTGCAACCGAAGATTTTTAAAATCGGTAGAATGATACAAAAAAGAAATAGAAATCGATAGATTTAAAAAAATTAAAAATTCAAAAAAGTATTTATTTAATAAAAAAAGGTAATTTTAAATTAGGTTACAAAAATGTTAAATAACCATGAAAGGAAATTATAACATATCGGTAGATTACTTACCTACCAAAACGGTGGATCTAGCCAAAAAACGGTAGAGTTGGCATCACTGCTCACCAGTTCTTACAAAACTACACAAACAACGTCTGCAAATTGGAGCAAAATGTGGTACAAAGAACTTTAAAGGCGGCTGGTAGAGTTATCCTTTTATTCTTGTCTATATACGATGGCTTAAACTTTTCGGTTAGGGTTATTCGATCTAGACCAAAATAAGTAGGGTACTTTACTCTGACATGAAGATTCTTTATACCAAATTTTATGTCCCTGTATCCGTTATTAAGAGTCATAGCGTACACAGACGGAGGAACCCACAAAAAGTGCCTCGATGCTACTTAAACGTCTGAGCAATTAAATATAAAAAATCTTTGTGTATTTGAAGTATGCACTAACCAATATTACTTGTTTTATTCATAAAAGAAATGTTTTAACTCACAAAATAAAAGGTAAATACATTTTATTTTACTTTGTCTTACCCGTCCAGTACAGTAAAATAAAATATTATAAGACAATCTTCTTTTGCAGATAAATAGGATAAACATGTTTGCAAATTGCGTATCAAATCCAAGCCTCTATTGAATTTAAATAACAATCACCAAAGTATCTACAAAAAGTCAATATCATTAACATCATTGTCACAATCTTTTTCTGCTTAATTTTTTTTAATTTGTTTTTCCTAATCTTTTTTATTTTTGAAGTTATACTTCTATTCATGCACTGGATTTGTGTGGGGTTAAATGTGAAATACATATGTAATGGTGTGAGTAAGAGAGAGACAGAAACACATATAAGGTATCAGTACATTGAAAAGAGATAGATATACAAAAAACAGTCTGAGCTAATCTTTTAGAATATCATAGTGACGTATCACATTGTGTTTTACAGATTATTTTATAATTCTGTCACGTAAGTAAACATATAAAGTTTAGTATTTTATATTTATAATATTAATAATAATATTCAGTAATGAGTATTGCATTGTAGTCTAAGATACCGTCACATGGTTGCATTATATCCTGCACTATGCTTTTGAGTCGAATACATGCGTGTGAGTTAAAACCTGTTCCTGCAAAGTTACTGAAAAGTGCAGTTCAAAGTTCGTTAAAATTTTGTAAAAGTGTGTGTATGTTGTTTTGTAGTTAGCCCACGGTAAGCAAATCGAGTTTTGTAAACACTTTTTTTGTACATTGATCGTTTTACTGTTTAGTTTTCGTGTTTGAAGTAAGTACACACATCAACTGGTCTTATTTTCTAAGTATTTATTTAATTGAATACAAATAATTAAAAAAAAAAAATAGTTCTAATTGCCTGTGTTTGTAGTTATTAAGTTTTATTAGTTAACAGTGATGCCATTGATATATATGATGGCGCCGAGTGATGATGATATAAATGTGAAAATTACATGCGCGAGTTGTAAACAATCTCTAAAAGGCGAATTAAAATGTACGAAATGTGAAAAACAGTATCATCCTGCTTGCTTAGTTCGCCTAAGAGGCGCAAAAGTGGTTGGTCAAAATCTAATCATCTGTCCATCATGTGCTGAAACTGAAAATGATGGTGACCATGCGTGGAACAATGTCGATGCTCTAAGAAGAGAGAACAGTTTAATAAACCAATTGCTCATCCAGATGATGGAAACTCACGACTTATTACATGGTAGACTGAACGATATGGAAGACCTGGTAGAAAAACTCTCCATAGAATTGAAATGACTACGTGACAAAAAGGTAAACAAGAAAACAACCCATCTACCCCCTGTTCCTCACGCCATTGCTTTGTCATTGCCATCGGAGGCGTGCACAAACAAATCGAGCACACGTAGGACGCGCTCTACGACTACGCAGGTTGAGGGTACGTCACACCAAACCTAGCTAAAGTTGGATACAGGTTGTGATCGTGCCCGCAAAACATATGGTCAAGTGGCCAGTCGTCCTGTAGCAACAGCAGAAACAGAAAATTTTGATAATCCGAACAGAAAAGAAGAAGACCTGGCCAATAACCAAGATGGGATTTTTCAGATTTAACTTCATCAAAAAAAAAACGCCAACAATACAAAAAACGTCTGGGAAATGCGGAAGTATCCCAGAAAAATGAAATAAATGGCTTCTCGGGTGGACAAAGAAGCGCTTGGATATATTTAAATCGTGTTAAAAGACAAGCAACTAAGGCTATGATAACAGATTACATAAAGAAAAAGGTGAGTTTTGAAACTGAGAATATTTCCGTAAGGGAGAAACCCACTGATCCAAACAAACTTAAATGCTTTGTTGTAACAGCACCGTTAAAGCGCAATGATGAGCTATACGATCCAGATTTCTGGCCTCGGATGGTTGGCATTAAGAGATTTGATTTTACGAAACACAAAGACTTTTTGCAAACTGCCGGTAATTTTTTATATAAGGCTACATACCTGATTTACTACTGGTTGATAATAGCCAACCTGAAGTTGTTAGTCATAATACGAACATATTTAGCATATTTTATATCAATATTTGCTCAATAAGAAACAAGATAGGAGTTCTGAAGGCCTTTCTCCATGATCATAATATAAAATACAGTACTATTTGTCTGGTCAAGCACTTTCTTTTAACAGAAGAGGTTCAGCATCTAAGTGTCTTTGGTTATGACACGAACTCTAATTTTTTTCGTGTACAGAATAAACCTGGTGGAGCTGTGATTTTGGCAAAACATGGTATGGAGGTAAATCCTTTAAGAATGATCTTAAAAAACTTATCAGTTGAAGGACGAAACACCTGGTACTTAAGACGGACCTCGTCTCCAGGAAATGTAATGCAAATTTGATACAAAATGAGTGTGTATTCGGTACTAGGAGGTTTTTGAGGTCGCTGAACACGAATATCATATAATGATTTTGCTAAATCATTCGCATAAAAATTTATAAATCCGAGCGCGTGCATAGAAGTATAACTTCTGCCGGCAGTCCCACTGACTGCCACACCCTTTTTTATTTGTATCGCTATTTTTTAGCTAAGCTATTTGGTTTTTATTTTCTTGAGTCCGTTTTAGTGTTTTTGTTTTTGAAATCGCCGTTTTTACATTTTTTTGCAAATATCTTTTCTTAATTTGGCAAAATCTTAAAATTATTATGAAGGTTAGGAAATTAAAATTACTTTCTTGTTTTAACTCTCTTGTTTCAAATTCATATTTATAATCTTTTTTTTAGTATAACCATATTTTCCTTTATTTTATTCTGACTGTTATCATCTATTGTATAAATCTACATTACTGTGTTATTTGGGTTATTACAAAGCATTGGTTTATTGTCAATTCAAATATTATTACCTACATTTTAGATTTAAGGCGCTGGATAATATTCCAGTTAGCAGTTTATTACAGCATTTAGTACCAATTACATGTTTACTATTGTCTATTTTATTTTGTTTCGTTTTTAAACATTATTTGAAAATAAAAAATAATGCCCAATTTATTTAAAATAGAGCAAGGTAGGGTTAAATGGAGTACTTCATGTTACCCTGCAGTTTTTTGGGTTAATAAAGATTTTTTTAAAAAATAAGTATTTTATAAAATACATAAATACATGCGTAGCATTACAACCCGGGGGAGTTTTTGCTGCATGTACCACTTTTCTCCATTTAGCGCAATTCTTCGCTGTTGTCTTTCATGTAGTAAGATCGACGCCTATTAGGTTAGAGAGATCTTTGATAGCGTTATCACGCCATCTTAATTTAGGCCTCCCAAACGGTCTCTATCCATGTGGTGTTTCTTTCATATTGCTTTTATAATTCTGGTGTCTTGGCTTCTCTGTATATGTCCGGCCCAACGAAATCTGTTTGTTTTTATTTCTTGTATGATGTCTGGAGAGTTGTCGAGGTGTGCTAGTTCAGTGTTAGTTGTTATTCTATATTGTACTGTTGCTGGGTCTCGGTAAGGTTCATATATTTTCCTAATAATTTTTCAGTTTACAGTCATGGTCCGTGTTTCGCTGTTACAGGTAACTATGGGTCTTATTATGTTCTGATACCTATAAGCTATTTTGTGAGCTGCTTGGAATTAAATAGTGACCGCAGCAGTTAGTTTGTTTCCTTGTGTTGAATGATGTTTTATTTCTTTATTAATATTATAGTAACTTTTTGTTACATTTTCCATCATGAGTAGTGGTTTTAAGGGATGTAAAATTAAAAAAAAATTACTGTAAATAACAAAAAAGTATTAATATTATGTAAATAAAGAGATGAATAAATGATTTTTTCAAAGGATTTTTTTTTATTTTTATAGATAGGGGTTGCTTTTAAAGGTAAGAAAATAAAAAAAAAGAAACATTAACCCAAAATGCCGCTCTAAAATTAATGTAGATTAGATATTAAATTAAATAAAAATATAAATAAAACACTTTTTTACACATTTTATTATAAATTTATAAGGGTTAAATGATTCAGTCAACCAGCAATAATGTCTTAAAGTATAATAAAACCTTTATTTAACTTTATTAAACTCTATTAAAGCCTACAAATTACTTTGATTTACTTTATAACTTTTTTATTCAATTTTAGCAATCAGAGGTAGATTTAACCCAAATAGTTATAAGCATATGTCGACTTTCTATTAAAAAATAAGTAAAGACTATTTCCAAAATTTCATCAAAATCATTGCAATAGGATAATAATCACAATTTATAAACAGAACTTTTTATAGAAAAAAAAGTTTTTACCGACTAAAGGTCGGGACACACATAACCGCACCGTACCCGATCCGTATGTCGGCCGAATGTTGACCATCACTCGGTGGAAGAGTTAAGCAATGATATGTTATAAAAATAGTTCACACATCACCGTATTACGGCCGAGCGTTACAACGCACCGAGACCGGACCGAGCACGATTAAAATATTTTAAATTTTAACGGTGGTGACATGACGGTGCGGTACCAGAAGCTCTTAGTAAACACTTTCGTGTATGCTCTCTCACGTTGCTTTGGTGTTATAGAAAGCCTCCAAAAAGTATCTTCTTTCTTCAACCTCTCTTTCAGCTTCATCAAAAGATCATGGATATTGGGTCATTCTAAAATATTCATAAAACTTTGTTTCATCATCCATCAAAAATGAGGAAACAACCTATAAAACTCCCCTTCGACAGTTCTTGATTTTCAAGCATTATGTACCTATTTTCGTTTCTTTACTTGTTAATTTCTCCAAATCCTGTCTTCTCCTTCTAACGCTAGAGGTCCAAAATCACTGTTACTAAAATTTTTAAACATTGTTTCCGGAACTTACGTACTCAAAATATTAAAACAGACTGAAACAGTTTTTAAACGGATAAGCTACGGACAAGTGTGGTGTCTACACGAACGAGCCGTGACACGGCAAAGTTACGGCCGACACACGGATCGGTTATGTGTGTTCCGATCTTAATACTTACTATGTATATAAATTATTCTGTTACTTGAATTTGTATATTATGTGGGAATTTTAAAATGGATCTAAACCTCATATCAACACAAAATTATGTCAAAATCTCTAAATATATGCCTAAACAGTTCCAGTTCTTAACAATCCTAGAAAATTTCAGAGCTCTATGTCCTCGGGAAATAGGTTTAAATTTGATTACAAAATCCCATCCGAAATGACAAAGAGAACGACAAAGACAAAGAATACGACGAAAATAAAAAACTTTCTAAAAATTGGAGGTAATATTGCTCTTATTGACTGGACTAAGAGGTATGTATAGATATAGATATAAGAAGCTGTCGCGAATTACAAACAATAAGTAAACAATATGTTAAGCTTTACAATTTGTGTTTTATATGTAAAGATAATTTTACAACATAAATATAAATATACCGTTTCAATGCCTGCAGTTATATTTTTTTGTTATAAAAACAATTCAACTTTTAACGAATTCTTACAATACACATATCAATACTGAGCTCATTTTGTTTCTATTTACCATAATAAAGAAAACTTAAATTGAAAAAGTTAGTATCTCATTTCCAGAATGGGCATTATCCAAAGTCGGATGAGAATGATGCAAATTTTACTTATCGAGTCTTTGGCTGAAGCTGAATTGATGTTTTAAACTAAGCAAATATCCTGAGATGAAAACAACTAAAATAATATACATAGGCTTTATCTAATAGACAGTCTTTACAACAGAAAATCATGTCAATGTCAAACAGGATGCAACATACGTCTGAAATGTCAAGAGAATTCCAGGATTCTGTGAAAGTTTTCGTTAGGACAAACACAATTCCATTACATGTTGAGAGTGTTTCCTTTAGTTGGAAGATAATGTGTTTGAATATAACTTTGATGTGTATATTTGAACTGGATGGCACCGTTCTCGGTAAAAAAAAATTAACACTACAAAGCATAACGAGAATTGCGGAAAATTGATTTAAAGTAAAATATACGGTTGGGCGAGGCTTTTTGGGCATAAAGGTAAGTTGGGCGATCCAAATATTTCGAAAACTTTACACCGCACGCAAACGCATCAACTAGCTGACAGATGGGGTTGCTTAAGGGGAACTGATCGCACGTTTAGGGACACAGTATCGAACAAAAATATCAATACTTTAATTACGAGTAGAATGGGAAAAAAAGTTGCCACGTATTTTAATGAATTTAAAAAAACAAAAATCAAATTTAGAAAAATAAGGAAATTTTTACTAAATCAATACAACTCCAGCTGAGTTCGGTAGTGGTCTCCCTACTGGCAAATTAGTGCCCAGCTCAGCCGTAGAGGTAAGTAACAAATACTAGTGAGTGGCGCCACCGATTTAGACGGTTAAAATCGGAAACCCCTGATGACCCAGGCACCACTTCACCCACTGGAGATTATCAAGTAAATTTAGAATATTTAACGGTTCTAATTGAATTCAATTATAACTGTAAATAACGATAAGTGAGCTAAATAAAACAAAAATATCAACTAGACTCTTCTTTAATGAACAATTAAGATACAGATTGTCAAGCCTCGTGCCTGACACACAATTGATGTTTATAAAAAAAAAAAAAAAATTATGCGAACAATAAAAAAAAAGTAAATTTATCAAAAGGTGTGATCACACGCAGCACAAAAACAAGGAAAAATAGCTTTAACTAAAACTAAGTCCGACTTAAAACTAATAGCTTATCTGTAAGTTTAAATGAATTGCCGCAGTCCTAGGCTTCACCAATACTTGGGTCGGTTCCAAAATCAAGCCTTATCCAAAACCAAAAAGGCTACACCAAACACAAAACGTATGCTCGAACCAAGTATCAGGCCTGCTTACAAAAGAAGCCTGTATCCAAGACTTATGCCTGTTTCTAGGACTTTTAGCCGGTAACTAAAAACTGTAGCCGGTAACTAAAAACTGTAGCCGGTAACTAAAAACTGTAGCCGGTAACTAAAAACCCTAAAATCGTAATTAAGCATTAGCATTAGGTTAAAAAGATTTGAATGACTCCTTGAATTTATCTGAATTAATTACACTACTCTACTTTACTGACTTAAATACAATTTAAACACATTGACTGATATTTGTATAACAATGAAAGAATAAAAGTGAATTTAAATGAGTATTAAAACATTTAGAAGCTGATTTTTCTGAATTTATAATTAATGATCAAAACTAATAATTAAAATGTGCTTAACAAACTTAATTTTGACTGGCTAGTCACTACTAAATTATAACAAAGTTTAAATCAAAATTCACATAAAATTAATTTGTAATAGTACAAAAATATCAATTTTAACAGTAAAAAAAAGGAACTAAAAAGGAGTCTAGTTATACAAAATAAAACCTGCGGACGATACAAAAGAAATATACATATAAAATAGAAATTTTAACCAAGATTGATTATATGGCGTCATTAATTTATTAAAAATGTAATTACAACTCACCTATTTAAAAATAGGGTTCTTTTCTCGATAACCTTGTGACAACTACTTGTTGCTAACTGCAATGATGAGGAATCCGGACCACGATTCTCTGTCTGAACAGTCTTACTACCAAAATACCACCTGTTCGTTCGTTAAACCACCTACACTCAAAGAAACGAGAGAAAGAAACCATGAGTATCGACGAACCACATGTATAAAGAAACTTTTAACTTACCAAATGAAGATTTGATTAATAATCCGGACTACGCCGTAACTTCCACCGAAATCACCAAAATTCAGAGCAATCTCTCTCACACAATTTTCAATGGAAATGAACGAGGTTAAATTTCGTAAATCCAAACTAAATTGACTTCGATGATCGAAGATTACAAATTAACCTCAAGACAAATCTCAGATGTTTACAGCACAAAAGTTCGTAATGAAAAGAAAGAAAGTCTCCAACGTCACTCAGATCACGATAATTTGACTTACGTCGAAACAAGATATGGCCTCTACCATTGGGACAAACCGTAGCTTATTCAGCCAACAACTTACTAACGAACAGGGGTCATTTGATACGACCAATCTAAATATTCATATTGACAACAATAAAAATCGTAACATTTCCTAATTTCCTCATTTATTTTTGATTTCAATCATAAAGTTATAAATATGTCCAAACGTTAACTACCGAACTTCGATATACAAGTTTTCGACGAAAAAGTAGGTCAGACGTCCTATTGTCAAGGATTTCAAATGTCAGACAATTTAATTATAATAAATTTATTTACGAAACCTATCGTTAACTACAACTAAATAATTTTATGACCGAAATAACATCAACAGTTGGCGTTTTACTATTAGTAACCTATATCAACCGGTTTCGCCTCGATAAATTCTGCAATATTAAGGTAGGCCAACGATTTTGTTTACAAATTGAAACCTATTACTAACGCTAAAATAAACCCGTGACAACATCCCCTCCCCTAAGAAAGGAGAAAATCTACCGAAGATTTTCGACGATAACGCAATAGTGCTAAATGAGCCAACAGTCACAATGAAAGGGACAACAAATCCATACGATAGCTAACGACAAATTGCTGTAGCAGCCAAGCCAATAAAACGCCATATACCATTTCGTAAGAAAATATGAACCAACAACCCAACAACACCAAAGAAAAGGAAAAAAAAAAACAAAGTTTCGAGTAATACTCGGGAGCAAGCACCCAGTGCAATAAAGCTGCACCAAACTGAAACGACATTGGTCCTTCCATTTCGGCGGACTGCATTCGAAGTCCACTTAGGTAAGCGGAAGCAATGCACACTTCCAGGGGCGACCTCGCGAAGGGTGTTAAACGCGTCATGGTTACACACCCCTGGACCTCACACCATACAGTGTACAAAGCCCTCTCACCCAGCAGCCAACGAACACAATCCACACCCACTTCTGGACCTCCGCCGGTGAATAACAAAGGGGACAAGTTAATAGGTATCAAAGATTCCGGTACTGCTGAGACTTCCACGGGAGGCCCCGCAAGGTCATCTGACTCTGACAGCAGTAGTGAACCCCCGCATAGTGACAGTTTTTCCTCGGGTCCCTGCCGGCGAGCAATCCACCTCCCACTGACGGAGCGTAACCAATGCGGTTCCACTGAAGGCGACACCCCGTGCAGCCCCAGCACCCACAGGAGCCTAAGGCCATAAAGCAAAGAACACGGAGGGACATTTTGGGCCGAAGCCCGGGACCTGAAGGGACCCAGAGTGATAAAGTTCACCCCAGACTAATAACCACAGAAAAAAAAAAGAAACCCCCCCAACTAACATAATTCCTAGTAACCTAGGGACTAACAATATAACAAAATTAACAGTCCTAACGTACTCCTAGTACTAAACCGCAAAAAGGACACTAAAACTAACCAAGATTATCATCCAAACTAAACTGGACTAATATCCACGACACAAACCCAACAACATCATTACCCCTAAACTACAACTCGTAGGGTACGAAATTCAGGTACGGTATGCCTAATCCTCGCTCCAGACACAAATAGGGTAACGCAGTGATCAATAAAACACGAAAAAAAAAGAAATACTTGGGAGGAGGAAAGAGACGGTAGCATACTAGAAATGCTGATGGAAGCATCACAATACAATTACTGATGGAAGTAACGTAAGATAATACGGATTCGGAGACTAGAAACAAGATAAAATGGAAAACAGATAACGGAAATTCCGAATCCCGTAGTGTTAAGGTTAGGGGACTCTTACCCGCTCCGCCTGGAGTATCCTCGGGTGGTGAAATTCTTAGGCCTCCAGCCACAAGGCACAAAAGGGTCAACGATGGTCGTGTTGACAAGGTTTGAATCCAAATAACGAAAGATACCATAAGTTTACAAAACCTAAGTTCCTGCCAAACAGACTGAAAATTCCCTCAATAAATCCCAACAAATGGTTTTTCCACCGGGCACTCAACAACCAATGGCCCGGTCGGAAAATAAAAGGTTTGGCCTCGAAATCCACACAAAACCTGCCGTAGAACCACTACAAATAAAGCCAAAACCATAAGGTCATTCTAAAGCCAAACAAGCAGGAAACGATAGAAAATAATATAGGTAAGGTAATGATAAGTTACTAAGGTAAAACGAAATTTGGGTCCAAAAAGTGTTAAGGTTAGGTAGAAATCAACGATGGACTTGCTGAAAGGGTTGGATTCAAGTGACGACGGGTAAGATGGGATTACAATAAACCAACCCAAAGTAACGAACTTGAATCCAAAAAGTGTTAAGGTTAGGGGACTCTTACCCACTCCGCCTGGAGTATCCTCGGGTGGTGAAATTCTAAGGCCTCCAGCCACAAGGCCGACAAAACAAAACACCAAACAGAAACGTGAAAACATTAAAAGAAATAACGAAAATCACAAAAGAGAAACAACCAAAGATTCAAACATACTACAAGGAATTGTCGTCTGGAGCGAGCGCTTCATAATAAGGCTTCAAATCCTGAACATGCCAAATTCCTTTCGAATTCCCTAACTCGTCCTGGAGTTCATAGGACCAAGAACCACACCTACGCTTTACCAAAAAAGGACCAAGATACGCTGGCGCTAATTTTGCCGAATAGAATTTCAGAGCATCCGACAAGACTTTATTCTTTCTCCAAACCTTATCCCCACAACTAAAAGATAGAGGTCGACGACGCAGATTATACCGATTCGCGTTTTGCACTCTTGCGGACTCTATACGCTGACGAACTTGCTGATATAGCTTCGCGAAGCTCTCACGACGGTTTTTAGCATAATCATTGATTTCGATTGGGTCCGTCCGAAGTTTATCCTCGTAATCCGTTCCATAAAGTTTGTGTTCCCTACCAAAAAGAATAAAGTATGGACTATATTTGGTGGTTTCACTCGGTGTTGTCCTAATTGAGCAACCAATTTCATTAAGATGCTCGTCCCAGGTCCTGTGGTTGTCTTGCTTCACAAATGTACGTAACATGGTCTTAATAACTCTATTGTGCCGTTCGGTGGGATTAGCGCGTGGATTGTAATGTGCGGTAAAGAATATTCTGATATTATATTTTTCGCACAATCTCCGGAATTCGTTCGATTTCATTTGAACACCGTTATCGCAAGTTAAAGTCATGGGTGCTCCATACAACAGAAAGAAACCTTCCATAATTTCTGTCAAGTTTTTGGCAGTAGCGGTTCGACACGGATATAAGAAGACTGCCTTACTGTAATTATCAGAAACAACTAGAATATACTGGTAGCCTTTTTTTGATTTAGGAAGAGGTCCAATGCAGTCTAGACTTATTGCCTGGAAGGGTTCGGATATTACAGGACGATCGCCCATCAACCCTGCTGGTGCTTCTTGCTCAACTTTATTCTGAGCACAACTCTTGCAGCGACGAACATACCTAGACACGTCAATTTTCACTTTGGGCCAGTAAAACTTCTGGCAGATTTTCCCAAAGGTCTTATTTACACCTACGTGTCCGGCAGATGGTAAATCATGACAGCGTTGTAGAATGGGGCCGCGTTGGTCTTTAGGCACCACTAATTTCCAATCGTTTGAAAGAGGCGACAAATTAGGAATACCAGGCTTCACGAACTTATAAAGGGCACCATTTTGTACACGCCATAACGGATACTTTAAGGGGTTGTCCTGAACCTTCAATAACATCCTAGCGTACCACTTGTCGGTGGTGGTTTCAGGGGTGACGGTACAGTTGTCTACTACATTTACTGACGAATTGGTCGTGTTAATACGGCACTGGGAGAAAAGGTCACGACCTAACGATTCTCCCGGGATCCGTTTCCCTACTGTTTACATTTCAGACAGTTCTTAATGGTGACGTTAGGGGCACCACAGCGATAACAATAAACCTTTCTAGAGTTGGGACAATTCCTATTGACGTGTCCGGGGTTTCGACAATTCCAACAAATTGGAACACTGGAAGAACGACCAGCTCTACTAGTAGTCATGTCAACTCTACCTATTCCCGACTGTTGGAGATCGGGGTTCTCCTGAATAGGTTGTACCTCCACAAAAGCAAAGTCAGGTTCGACAAATTGATTTCTTTTACGGGAAGGTGGCACATAATTTTCTACTCTATACTTCTTCGTTTCTAATTTCATGCACTCTTCCTCTAACTCCTCGATGGTTCGAACAACAGGCAATTGAGTAATATAGAATGGGGATAGATTCCTTATTAAGAGGTCTAATTGCAACTCTGGAGTAAGACTACCATGACGCCGAAACAACGCTTTCATACAACACAAATAATCAATTATACCCTCAGTGGTGTCTTGGGTTCGTTCTAAGATTTCTTTAAAAAGCCTAGCACGATAATCGGGTGGTTCAAAGTGACGTAATAACAAATCTGACAAACTTTGCCAATCTCCAAACCTATCAATGTTGGCTCTAAACCAGGTTAATGCTTTACCGGAGAAAAGATCTATGGCACTGGAAAATAACTGTTCCTCAGTGATGTTACGAGCTATTTGAAGTTCTCGAACTCTATCCAGGAAATTATAAACAGAAGACTTAGCATCCCCGGTGAACTTCACATTCCATTTTTTTAAATTTAAAGGTTTCATTTGAGTATAATGAACAGGTGAAGATTCCTCATCTAAATCGTGGACAATATGACTAGGCTCCGGATTGCGCTTAGCAGCAATATCAAGGGAATCTAGGGCAGCTATCACCCCCACCAACAACTTATCCCTCTCCGACTTCTCCTCAATTGTTAATCCAGACTCCGGAATGCGTTGGGTACGATGGTAGATATGGACTAGTTTCGACAACGCAGAATTATATTTCCTATCGATATTTTCACCTTCCAGCGTAAGAACCGTTTCCTCTGACAACAACCTACGGATTGACTCTAACTCACCCTTAACATCTGCTACTGTATATGGGGGTCTCGTGAAAGTACCCGCTCTCTCCATCTTTAAAATTGGCCGCAGGGCCATCCTCATCTGATCGACCGTTGGCTGTGAATCAACTAAGATTCCCCTAACTAAAAGTTCGTGGACCAACATGTCCTTTTTAAGGTATGAAATATCCATTTTATACTCCATGATATGATTAAAATAACGACAATTCAACAAAACTCAACAATAAACGAATAAGTGACAACTACAACCTTTTTAACAAGTAATCAACAAATTGTGGTTCGGTAACAATTAGCAACGATGGATAATGTTAAATAACTTACCAATGATATATATATATATATAAATAAGAAAGTATGCAACTATGTAAATCGTTTCACGTTTGGTGTGATCAGATGTTAATAACGCCAATAATTAAAATATATAGAAAAAAAAGTTACTACTTAGCTCACTTATATAGACGCGATAATAAACAATAAAAAAAACTATCAATTACTCGCCCAATTAAACAAATATAGGCCCCACGTTGGGCGCCAAAAATTTGCCACGTATTTTAATGAATTTAAAAAAACAAAAATCAAATTTAGAAAAATAAGAAAATTTTTACTAAATCAATACAACTCCAGCTGAGTTCGGTAGTGGTCTCCCTACTGGCAAATTAGTGCCCAGCTCAGCCGTAGAGGTAAGTAACAAATACTAGTGAGTCGCGCCACCGATTTAGACGGTTAAAATCGGAAACCCCTGATGACCCAGGCACCACTTCACCCACTGGAGATTATCAAGTAAATTTAGAATATTTAACGGTTCTAATTGAATTCAATTATAACTGTAAATAACGATAAGTGAGCTAAATAAAACAAAAATATCAACTAGACTCTTCTTTAATGAACAATTAAGATACAGATTGTCAAGCCTCGTGCCTGACACACAATTGATGTTTATAAAAAAAAAAAAAAATTATGCGAACAATAAAAAAAAAGTAAATTTATCAAAAGGTGTGATCACACGCAGCACAAAAACAAGGAAAAATAGCTTTAACTAAAACTAAGTCCGACTTAAAACTAATAGCTTATCTGTAAGTTTAAATGAATTGCCGCAGTCCTAGGCTTCACCAATACTTGGGTCGGTTCCAAAATCAAGCCTTATCCAAAACCAAAAAGGCTACACCAAACACAAAACGTATGCTCGAACCAAGTATCAGGCCTGCTTACAAAAGAAGCCTGTATCCAAGACTTATGCCTGTTTCTAGGACTTTTAGCCGGTAACTAAAAACTGTAGCCGGTAACTAAAAACTGTAGCCGGTAACTAAAAACTGTAGCCGGTAACTAAAAACCCTAAAATCGTAATTAAGCATTAGCATTAGGTTAAAAAGATTTGAATGACTCCTTGAATTTATCTGAATTAATTACACTACTCTACTTTACTGACTTAAATACAATTTAAACACATTGACTGATATTTGTATAACAATGAAAGAATAAAAGTGAATTTAAATGAGTATTAAAACATTTAGAAGCTGATTTTTCTGAATTTATAATTAATGATCAAAACTAATAATTAAAATGTGCTTAACAAACTTAATTTTGACTGGCTAGTCACTACTAAATTATAACAAAGTTTAAATCAAAATTCACATAAAATTAATTTGTAATAGTACAAAAATATCAATTTTAACAGTAAAAAAAAGGAACTAAAAAGGAGTCTAGTTATACAAAATAAAACCTGCGGACGATACAAAAGAAATATACATATAAAATAGAAATTTTAACCAAGATTGATTATATGGCGTCATTAATTTATTAAAAATGTAATTACAACTCACCTATTTAAAAATAGGGTTCTTTTCTCGATAACCTTGTGACAACTACTTGTTGCTAACTGCAATAATGAGGAATCCGGACCACGATTCTCTGTCTGAACAGTCTTACTACCAAAATACCACCTGTTCGTTCGTTAAACCACCTACACTCAAAGAAACGAGAGAAAGAAACCATGAGTATCGACGAACCACATGTATAAAGAAACTTTTAACTTACCAAATGAAGATTTGATTAATAATCCGGACTACGCCGTAACTTCCACCGAAATCACCAAAATTCAGAGCAATCTCTCTCACACAATTTTCAATGGAAATGAACGAGGTTAAATTTCGTAAATCCAAACTAAATTGACTTCGATGATCGAAGATTACAAATTAACCTCAAGACAAATCTCAGATGTTTACAGCACAAAAGTTCGTAATGAAAAGAAAGAAAGTCTCCAACGTCACTCAGATCACGATAATTTGACTTACGTCGAAACAAGATATGGCCTCTACCATTGGGACAAACCGTAGCTTATTCAGCCAACAACTTACTAACGAACAGGGGTCATTTGATACGACCAATCTAAATATTCATATTGACAACAATAAAAATCGTAACATTTCCTAATTTCCTCATTTATTTTTGATTTCAATCATAAAGTTATAAATATGTCCAAACGTTAACTACCGAACTTCGATATACAAGTTTTCGACGAAAAAGTAGGTCAGACGTCCTATTGTCAAGGATTTCAAATGTCACACAATTTAATTATAATAAACTTATTTACGAAACCTATCGTTAACTACAACTAAATAATTTTATGACCGAAATAACATCAACAGTTGGCGTTTTACTATTAGTAACCTATATCAACCGGTTTCGCCTCGATAAATTCTGCAATATTAAGGTAGGCCAACGATTTTGTTTACAAATTGAAACCTATTACTAACGCTAAAATAAACCCGTGACAACATCCCCTCCCCTAAGAAAGGAGAAAATCTACCGAAGATTTTCGACGATAACGCAATAGTGCTAAATGAGCCAACAGTCACAATGAAAGGGACAACAAATCCATACGATAGCTAACGACAAATTGCTGTAGCAGCCAAGCCAATAAAACGCCATATACCATTTCGTAAGAAAATATGAACCAACAACCCAACAACACCAAAGAAAAGGAAAAAAAAAAACAAAGTTTCGAGTAATACTCGGGAGCAAGCACCCAGTGCAATAAAGCTGCACCAAACTGAAACGACATTGGTCCTTCCATTTCGGCGGACTGCATTCGAAGTCCACTTAGGTAAGCGGAAGCAATGCACACTTCCAGGGGCGACCTCGCGAAGGGTGTTAAACGCGTCATGGTTACACACCCCTGGACCTCACACCATACAGTGTACAAAGCCCTCTCACCCAGCAGCCAACGAACACAATCCACACCCACTTCTGGACCTCCGCCGGTGAATAACAAAGGGGACAAGTTAATAGGTATCAAAGATTCCGGTACTGCTGAGACTTCCACGGGAGGCCCCGCAAGGTCATCTGACTCTGACAGCAGTAGTGAACCCCCGCATAGTGACAGTTTTTCCTCGGGTCCCTGCCGGCGAGCAATCCACCTCCCACTGACGGAGCGTAACCAATGCGGTTCCACTGAAGGCGACACCCCGTGCAGCCCCAGCACCCACCGGAGCCTAAGGCCATAAAGCAAAGAACACGGAGGGACATTTTGGGCCGAAGCCCGGGACCTGAAGGGACCCAGAGTGATAAAGTTCACCCCAGACTAATAACCACAGAAAAAAAAAAGAAACCCCCCCAACTAACATAATTCCTAGTAACCTAGGGACTAACAATATAACAAAATTAACAGTCCTAACGTACTCCTAGTACTAAACCGCAAAAAGGACACTAAAACTAACCAAGATTATCATCCAAACTAAACTGGACTAATATCCACGACACAAACCCAACAACATCATTACCCCTAAACTACAACTCGTAGGGTACGAAATTCAGGTACGGTATGCCTAATCCTCGCTCCAGACACAAATAGGGTAACGCAGTGATCAATAAAACACGAAAAAAAAAGAAATACTTGGGAGGAGGAAAGAGACGGTAGCATACTAGAAATGCTGATGGAAGCATCACAATACAATTACTGATGGAAGTAACGTAAGATAATACGGATTCGGAGACTAGAAACAAGATAAAATGGAAAACAGATAACGGAAATTCCGAATCCCGTAGTGTTAAGGTTAGGGGACTCTTACCCGCTCCGCCTGGAGTATCCTCGGGTGGTGAAATTCTTAGGCCTCCAGCCACAAGGCACAAAAGGGTCAACGATGGTCGTGTTGACAAGGTTTGAATCCAAATAACGAAAGATACCATAAGTTTACAAAACCTAAGTTCCTGCCAAACAGACTGAAAATTCCCTCAATAAATCCCAACAAATGGTTTTTCCACCGGGCACTCAACAACCAATGGCCCGGTCGGAAAATAAAAGGTTTGGCCTCGAAATCCACACAAAACCTGCCGTAGAACCACTACAAATAAAGCCAAAACCATAAGGTCATTCTAAAGCCAAACAAGCAGGAAACGATAGAAAATAATATAGGTAAGGTAATGATAAGTTACTAAGGTAAAACGAAATTTGGGTCCAAAAAGTGTTAAGGTTAGGTAGAAATCAACGATGGACTTGCTGAAAGGGTTGGATTCAAGTGACGACGGGTAAGATGGGATTACAATAAACCAACCCAAAGTAACGAACTTGAATCCAAAAAGTGTTAAGGTTAGGGGACTCTTACCCACTCCGCCTGGAGTATCCTCGGGTGGTGAAATTCTAAGGCCTCCAGCCACAAGGCCGACAAAACAAAACACCAAACAGAAACGTGAAAACATTAAAAGAAATAACGAAAATCACAAAAGAGAAACAACCAAAGATTCAAACATACTACAAGGAATTGTCGTCTGGAGCGAGCGCTTCATAATAAGGCTTCAAATCCTGAACATGCCAAATTCCTTTCGAATTCCCTAACTCGTCCTGGAGTTCATAGGACCAAGAACCACACCTACGCTTTACCAAAAAAGGACCAAGATACGCTGGCGCTAATTTTGCCGAATAGAATTTCAGAGCATCCGACAAGACTTTATTCTTTCTCCAAACCTTATCCCCACAACTAAAAGATAGAGGTCGACGACGCAGATTATACCGATTCGCGTTTTGCACTCTTGCGGACTCTATACGCTGACGAACTTGCTGATATAGCTTCGCGAAGCTCTCACGACGGTTTTTAGCATAATCATTGATTTCGATTGGGTCCGTCCGAAGTTTATCCTCGTAATCCGTTCCATAAAGTTTGTGTTCCCTACCAAAAAGAATAAAGTATGGACTATATTTGGTGGTTTCACTCGGTGTTGTCCTAATTGAGCAACCAATTTCATTAAGATGCTCGTCCCAGGTCCTGTGGTTGTCTTGCTTCACAAATGTACGTAACATGGTCTTAATAACTCTATTGTGCCGTTCGGTGGGATTAGCGCGTGGATTGTAATGTGCGGTAAAGAATATTCTGATATTATATTTTTCGCACAATCTCCGGAATTCGTTCGATTTCATTTGAACACCGTTATCGCAAGTTAAAGTCATGGGTGCTCCATACAACAGAAAGAAACCTTCCATAATTTCTGTCAAGTTTTTGGCAGTAGCGGTTCGACACGGATATAAGAAGACTGCCTTACTGTAATTATCAGAAACAACTAGAATATACTGGTAGCCTTTTTTTGATTTAGGAAGAGGTCCAATGCAGTCTAGACTTATTGCCTGGAAGGGTTCGGATATTACAGGACGATCGCCCATCAACCCTGCTGGTGCTTCTTGCTCAACTTTATTCTGAGCACAACTCTTGCAGCGACGAACATACCTAGACACGTCAATTTTCACTTTGGGCCAGTAAAACTTCTGGCAGATTTTCCCAAAGGTCTTATTTACACCTACGTGTCCGGCAGATGGTAAATCATGACAGCGTTGTAGAATGGGGCCGCGTTGGTCTTTAGGCACCACTAATTTCCAATCGTTTGAAAGAGGCGACAAATTAGGAATACCAGGCTTCACGAACTTATAAAGGGCACCATTTTGTACACGCCATAACGGATACTTTAAGGGGTTGTCCTGAACCTTCAATAACATCCTAGCGTACCACTTGTCGGTGGTGGTTTCAGGGGTGACGGTACAGTTGTCTACTACATTTACTGACGAATTGGTCGTGTTAATACGGCACTGGGAGAAAAGGTCACGACCTAACGATTCTCCCGGGATCCGTTTCCCTACTGTTTACATTTCAGACAGTTCTTAATGGTGACGTTAGGGGCACCACAGCGATAACAATAAACCTTTCTAGAGTTGGGACAATTCCTATTGACGTGTCCGGGGTTTCGACAATTCCAACAAATTGGAACACTGGAAGAACGACCAGCTCTACTAGTAGTCATGTCAACTCTACCTATTCCCGACTGTTGGAGATCGGGGTTCTCCTGAATAGGTTGTACCTCCACAAAAGCAAAGTCAGGTTCGACAAATTGATTTCTTTTACGGGAAGGTGGCACATAATTTTCTACTCTATACTTCTTCGTTTCTAATTTCATGCACTCTTCCTCTAACTCCTCGATGGTTCGAACAACAGGCAATTGAGTAATATAGAATGGGGATAGATTCCTTATTAAGAGGTCTAATTGCAACTCTGGAGTAAGACTACCATGACGCCGAAACGCTTTCATACAACACAAATAATCAATTATACCCTCAGTGGTGTCTTGGGTTCGTTCTAAGATTTCTTTAAAAAGCCTAGCACGATAATCGGGTGGTTCAAAGTGACGTAATAACAAATCTGACAAACTTTGCCAATCTCCAAACCTATCAATGTTGGCTCTAAACCAGGTTAATGCTTTACCGGAGAAAAGATCTATGGCACTGGAAAATAACTGTTCCTCAGTGATGTTACGAGCTATTTGAAGTTCTCGAACTCTATCCAGGAAATTATAAACAGAAGACTTAGCATCCCCGGTGAACTTCACATTCCATTTTTCTAAATTTAAAGGTTTCATTTGAGTATAATGAACAGGTGAAGATTCCTCATCTAAATCGTGGACAATATGACTAGGCTCCGGATTGCGCTTAGCAGCAATATCAAGGGAATCTAGGGCAGCTATCACCCCCACCAACAACTTATCCCTCTCCGACTTCTCCTCAATTGTTAATCCAGACTCCGGAATGCGTTGGGTACGATGGTAGATATGGACTAGTTTCGACAACGCAGAATTATATTTCCTATCGATATTTTCACCTTCCAGCGTAAGAACCGTTTCCTCTGACAACAACCTACGGATTGACTCTAACTCACCCTTAACATCTGCTACTGTATATGGGGGTCTCGTGAAAGTACCCGCTCTCTCCATCTTTAAAATTGGCCGCAGGGCCATCCTCATCTGATCGACCGTTGGCTGTGAATCAACTAAGATTCCCCTAACTAAAAGTTCGTGGACCAACATGTCCTTTTTAAGGTATGAAATATCCATTTTATACTCCATGATATGATTAAAATAACGACAATTCAACAAAACTCAACAATAAACGAATAAGTGACAACTACAACCTTTTTAACAAGTAATCAACAAATTGTGGTTCGGTAACAATTAGCAACGATGGATAATGTTAAATAACTTACCAATGATATATATATATATATATATATAAATAAGAAAGTATGCAACTATGTAAATCGTTTCACGTTTGGTGTGATCAGATGTTAATAACGCCAATAATTAAAATATATAGAAAAAAAAAAGTTACTACTTAGCTCACTTATATAGACGCGATAATAAACAATAAAAAAAACTATCAATTACTCGCCCAATTAAACAAATATAGGCCCCACGTTGGGCGCCAAAAATTTGATACGTATTTTAATGAATTTAAAAAAACAAAAATCAAATTTAGAAAAATAAGAAAATTTTTACTAAATCAATACAACTCCAGCTGAGTTCGGTAGTGGTCTCCCTACTGGCAAATTAGTGCCCAGCTCAGCCGTAGAGGTAAGTAACAAATACTAGTGAGTCGCGCCACCGATTTAGACGGTTAAAATCGGAAACCCCTGATGACCCAGGCACCACTTCACCCACTGGAGATTATCAAGTAAATTTAGAATATTTAACGGTTCTAATTGAATTCAATTATAACTGTAAATAACGATAAGTGAGCTAAATAAAACAAAAATATCAACTAGACTCTTCTTTAATGAACAATTAAGATACAGATTGTCAAGCCTCGTGCCTGACACACAATTGATGTTTATAAAAAAAAAAAAAAATTATGCGAACAATAAAAAAAAAGTAAATTTATCAAAAGGTGTGATCACACGCAGCACAAAAACAAGGAAAAATAGCTTTAACTAAAACTAAGTCCGACTTAAAACTAATAGCTTATCTGTAAGTTTAAATGAATTGCCGCAGTCCTAGGCTTCACCAATACTTGGGTCGGTTCCAAAATCAAGCCTTATCCAAAACCAAAAAGGCTACACCAAACACAAAACGTATGCTCGAACCAAGTATCAGGCCTGCTTACAAAAGAAGCCTGTATCCAAGACTTATGCCTGTTTCTAGGACTTTTAGCCGGTAACTAAAAACTGTAGCCGGTAACTAAAAACTGTAGCCGGTAACTAAAAACTGTAGCCGGTAACTAAAAACCCTAAAATCGTAATTAAGCATTAGCATTAGGTTAAAAAGATTTGAATGACTCCTTGAATTTATCTGAATTAATTACACTACTCTACTTTACTGACTTAAATACAATTTAAACACATTGACTGATATTTGTATAACAATGAAAGAATAAAAGTGAATTTAAATGAGTATTAAAACATTTAGAAGCTGATTTTTCTGAATTTATAATTAATGATCAAAACTAATAATTAAAATGTGCTTAACAAACTTAATTTTGACTGGCTAGTCACTACTAAATTATAACAAAGTTTAAATCAAAATTCACATAAAATTAATTTGTAATAGTACAAAAATATCAATTTTAACAGTAAAAAAAAGGAACTAAAAAGGAGTCTAGTTATACAAAATAAAACCTGCGGACGATACAAAAGAAATATACATATAAAATAGAAATTTTAACCAAGATTGATTATATGGCGTCATTAATTTATTAAAAATGTAATTACAACTCACCTATTTAAAAATAGGGTTCTTTTCTCGATAACCTTGTGACAACTACTTGTTGCTAACTGCAATGATGAGGAATCCGGACCACGATTCTCTGTCTGAACAGTCTTACTACCAAAATACCACCTGTTCGTTCGTTAAACCACCTACACTCAAAGAAACGAGAGAAAGAAACCATGAGTATCGACGAACCACATGTATAAAGAAACTTTTAACTTACCAAATGAAGATTTGATTAATAATCCGGACTACGCCGTAACTTCCACCGAAATCACCAAAATTCAGAGCAATCTCTCTCACACAATTTTCAATGGAAATGAACGAGGTTAAATTTCGTAAATCCAAACTAAATTGACTTCGATGATCGAAGATTACAAATTAACCTCAAGACAAATCTCAGATGTTAACAGCACAAAAGTTCGTAATGAAAAGAAAGAAAGTCTCCAACGTCACTCAGATCACGATAATTTGACTTACGTCGAAACAAGATATGGCCTCTACCATTGGGACAAACCGTAGCTTATTCAGCCAACAACTTACTAACGAACAGGGGTCATTTGATACGACCAATCTAAATATTCATATTGACAACAATAAAAATCGTAACATTTCCTAATTTCCTCATTTATTTTTGATTTCAATCATAAAGTTATAAATATGTCCAAACGTTAACTACCGAACTTCGATATACAAGTTTTCGACGAAAAAGTAGGTCAGACGTCCTATTGTCAAGGATTTCAAATGTCACACAATTTAATTATAATAAACTTATTTACGAAACCTATCGTTAACTACAACTAAATAATTTTATGACCGAAATAACATCAACAGTTGGCGTTTTACTATTAGTAACCTATATCAACCGGTTTCGCCTCGATAAATTCTGCAATATTAAGGTAGGCCAACGATTTTGTTTACAAATTGAAACCTATTACTAACGCTAAAATAAACCCGTGACAAAGTATTGAAACACTTATGGGGGCTTTTTACACAATTTATTTACAAAATTGTTAAGATACACTGAACTCTGCTGGATAACGTCTAACTACTTGCCAATACAATGAACTCTTGTGAACACTTGACTCGAACTGACGTTAACTGCCCATGCATCCCCTTATATACAACATTAGTTAATCTAGTCAGTGTGTTTAGAAGTTTCTAGAATTTTCTAGAAACATTATTTAAAATGGTCAGTTGATTTTTTTACAAACTTCTAAAAATCAACTGTCAACAACAATCTTTCAAATTAAGGTCCCTTCCTTTACGGTTATCCCGTTACACTGCCCCCTCCTTAGATTCATTCCTCCTGGAATGTTATTTCCTACATCGGAATCCCGCACACTCCTTGAGCCAGCCAAACCATCTTCTTGGAGTTGCTGCGCATCTCCACTGTGGTTTCCCTGGTAACGCGCCAAACGATCATGATGGACCACGACGGGTTTCCCTCTGGGAATTTTCACGATCCGATAAATGACATCGTTAATCTTCTTCTTGATGGTGTAAGGACCTTCCCAGTTCTTTTGTAATTTGGGACAAATACCTCGACGCCGTCGGGGGTTATAGAGCCAGACTAAATCTCCAACTTGGTAACTTTTTTCCATTGTCCGTGTGTCATAGTACCTCTTTATCCGATCACTAGATAATTGTAGTTTTCCACGCACCAGGTTGTGTATACTTTCCATTCGATTCTAAAGGTCGGCGACATATTGTTCACGGGCCATTTCTTCGCCAGGTTTACAACCAAACACCAAGTCACATGGTAGCCTCATTTCTCTACCGAACAGGACCTTGGCAGGCGTTTGGCCAGTTGATTCGTTGATGGCCGATCGAATTGCCATTAGAAATAGTGGAATATGTCGATCCCAATCCCTCTGACAATCTGACACCACTTTTGACAGATAGTTGGTTATAGTCCGGTTCATTCGTTCCACCATTCCATCAGACTGAGGATGCATCGCTGTGGTTCTCGTTTTGCGGATGCCTAATCTTTAGCATACTTCTTGAAACAGCTTGCTCTCAAAATTTCTCCCTTGGTCTGAGTGTAATTCTAATGGTACCCCAAATCGGCTTACGAATTCTTCAACCAATATATCTGCTAAAGTGGTGGCTTCCTGATTGGGAACTGCATAGGCTTCAACCCATTTAGTGAAGTAGTCCATTAGAACAAAGATGTACTTGTTTCCTACATCGCTCTGCGGAAGTGGACCCAATATATCTACTGCGATTCTTTCAAAAGGACTTCCAACCAGGTATTGCTGCATTTCCGCCTTCGGTTTTCGGTGCGGACCGTTACTGGCAGCACATGTAGTGCATTTACGACACCAATCTTTAACATCATTAGTGCAATTTACCCAGTAAAATCTATCTCGGATCTTTTGCAGCGTTTTCGTGATACCCAGATGTCCTCCAGAACTATCATTATGCATCTGTTTTAAAATTTTCGGTACAGCATTTCTTGGGACCACTATTTGTTTCCTTGTTTCTGTGCCCTCGGAATTTTCTACAAGTCTTTTAACGAGCCCTCCGTCCAAAATTAAAGAGTTTCATTGGGACCAGTATGCTTTTAAAGCACAACGGTCCATTCTCTTCCACTCCCTAATCTTTCTCAGAACGGGATCGTTTTCTTGTTGCTCCTCCAGCATAGAGCTCTCGTCTTCTGGCACAACCTTAACTAAGGCAAGTTTTTCCTCGTTCTGCTCCATACGGGTACAATGGGGGCAATCAGGTCGACATGGTCTTCTGGAAAGTGCATCAGCATTACGATGTCTGGTTCCAGGTCTGTGCTTGATTTCAACATCATATTCCTGCAGTTTTTCGAGCCATCTTGCTATCTGTCCTTCTGGGTTCCTAAAGCTAAGTAGCCACTTTAAACTAGCATGGTCTGTTCTGATCAGGAATTTTCTGCCAGACAGATATTTATAAAAGTGTTCGACGGATTTTACAACTGCTAACAGTTCCCTCCGAGTTACACAGTAGTTCTTTTCAGCTTTCGATAAAGTTTTGCTGAAGTAACCAACCACTCTTTCCTTACCGTCTTGTAGCTGTGACAAGACGGCTCCAATTCCCACATTGCTGGCGTCGGTGTCCAGAATAAGCTTACCATCAGGAAGTGGATAAGCAAGAACAGGTGCTGACGTAAGCTGTTTCTTCAATATTTCAAACGCATTTTGACATTCCTGATCCCAAGAGAAGGACTTATCTTGTTCTGTCAAACGTGTCAAGGGTTTGGCGATGTCTCCAAAATTCTTGACATATCGTCGGTAATAGAAACAAAGACCCAAGAAACTCCGGAGCTGATGTTTGTCGATAGGGATTGGCCATTCCTGAACGGCTTGTATCTTAGCGGGGTCAACAGCAACGCCATCCTTGCTTACGTTATGTCCTAAATAGTTGACCTGTCTCTGGAACAAGTGGCATTTCTTAACATTCAATGTTAGATTAGCGTTATGTAATCTTTTAAAAACTTCTTCCAGGTTAGATAAATGTTCCTTAAAGGTCTTACCCATTATGATAATGTCGTCTAGATAAACTAGACAAGTTTCCCATGACAAACCCCGCAGGATGTTCTCCATTAGTCGTTCAAACGTCGCAGGAGCATTACAGAGGCCAAATGGAAGGACCGTGAATTGCCATAACCCTGATCCACTGGTAAAGGCAGTCTTTTCTTTGTCTGCAGGATTCATTTTAACTTGCCAGTATCCGCTTTTAAGGTCCAAGGTAGAAAACAGAGTAGAACCCGCCAAAGCGTCGAGGGCATCATCAATCCTTGGCAGAGGATAACTGTCCTTCTTAGTGACATCATTTAGCTTTCGATAGTCGACACAAAACCGCATTGATCCGTCTTTCTTTCTCACTAATACCACAGGAGAAGCCCACGGACTACTGGATGGTTCGACTATGCCATTTTGAATCATTTCTTTAAGGGCTCTGTCTGCTTCTTCCTTTTTAACTTGAGGCATCCTTCGGGGTACCTGTCGAATCGGACGTGCATCACCAGTGTCAATTCTATGTTGTACAACATCAGTTCTTCCCAGTTTACTTTTAGAACCAAATACAGGTTTATACCGGTAAAGTAGATCTCTTACCTGTTTCTTTTCTAATTTTGACAAAGAGGGGTCTAATTTTGTCATTAATTGTTCAATTTCGTTGGTCTCATCTGTTTCCGTAACATTTATCTTGTGAATTATGGCCATTACTGGTTCTAAACTTCCCATTTCCGTGTCCTTTCAGAGAAGAACTGGATGATCGTTCAAGTTGATAACTCGGATGGGTACCTCTTTGGCGGATCTAACAAGAGTCTTACCCACAAGGAGTCCTTTTCCCAATTCATGGTCATGGTTCTTCGGCTCTATCATGGCTGGGTCACCATCTGGCTCCAGTCCATCCAACCGCGCTGTGACGACACATTCACAGCTTGCCGGAAGTTCGATATCATCGATTAGCTTAATCGAGGCATTGTCAACTTGTTTTCGGTGCAGGAATATTTCTTCATTACCAGTACGAAGGATACGTGGGCGAAGATCCAAATGAAAACCACAGTGGAGCATAACATCCATGCCCAGAACAACATCTTCATCAACGTCAGCCACCAGCACTGAGTGAACAAGAGAGGTTGAACCAAACTGTAGCGTTACCTGTATCTCACCGTAGACTCTAGCAGAATCTCCGGTAGCGGTACGCAGTCTCCAACTGGTAGGCCACATCTTCTTTCGCATAATGATGGATGGTCGAACGATAGTTTTTGTAGCTCCAGTGTCTACCAGCATGCTAAAGTTCTTCCCATCAATGAGGCCATGTACATATAAGCTGTCCACGTGATGTCGCAGAGTTGCCAATTTAATGGTGTGAGGGGCTTCGGGAATGTTTGGGGTCGATTTCGCCCTCCAGGAGTCGACCCGTTCTAGTTTTCCTGCTGCTGGGGTACTTCAGCAGAAGATTTTTCTTTTTGGGGGCAAGTATTTCTTATATGGCCTAGTTCTCCGCAGTTCCAGCATCTCACTTGGCGCCTTCTTTTTGGAGATAACTTCATTAATCTCTCTACTACCGCTTCAACGTCGCTAACGGAATGAACGGCATGGTCGTAGTTACCGGTGATTTCCCTTAGTCGAGCAACTCCACGTGAGGCCTCCGTCGCCGCCTCAAACTCCAGTGCAATGGTCAAGGCGTCCACAAGAGTCTTCGGCCGCGCCAACCGTACAGTGCGCTGCAACTCGACGTCTCGAAGACCATCGGTGAAGGTTTGGACTGCTAGGGACTCCAGGAAATCCTCCGCTGCATTTGAATACGCAAGTCGTACCATTCTTGCTACATCCGCGTTAAATTCCTGGATAGTTTCTCCATTTTTCTGTTTTCGGCTCTTTAACTGCATTCGGTACACCGGTTGGAGATGAGTTTGACCATAACGCATCTCTAGACGATTCACCAATAACTCGAAGTTGTCAGCTTCATCCGGCGTCAATGATTGCAAGACGTCTAAAGCTTCGCCTCGCAGAGCTACGGTTAGGGACAATGCTTTCTCCTGGGATGACCATCCATTAGCTCTGGCCGCTGCGTCGAATTGTTTCAGGTAATTTGGCCAGGAAGTCTTCCCGTCGAAGGTTGGGGGTTTCATCGTCGTTCGTACATGGGTCGTCTCCTCGCTTCTTTGTCGTTCGACGTCTGCGTGGCAGGTTTCCATCCTTCTTGCATTTCCGTCGCCGTGGTGGATGGTTTGGTTTCGGCGGCTAGCTTCCTGTTCTTGTTGAAGCTTCCTTATCTCGGAGTGCACTTGCTGGTTGATCTGGTTTTGCTCGTCTTGCATGTTGGTCACTTGCTGATTCATGTTGTCCACTTGCTGATTCAAGTTGTCTACTTGCTGATTCAAGTTGGCAACTTGCTGATTTTGCTCATCACGAAGATGTGATATTTGCTGGGAGAAGGAACTGGATAAATCTTCTGGTAGGGTAGACATCCGTTGTGATAGCTGGGACACCTCTTCGCGCTGGCTTCTTATCTGACTGGATAGCTCCTCTTGCTGCCGGGAAAGTTGTTGAGTTTGTTCTTCTTGTTGGCTCGTCATTCGTTGGGACAGCTGGGACATATCTTCGCGCTGGCTCTTCATCTGACTGGATAGCTCCTCTGTCAGCCGGGAAAGTTGTTGCGATTGCTGAGAAAGTTGTTGGGCTAGTTCAGAATTCGCTTTTTGATTTGGGTCTTCGAACTGCACAGCGTCAGGGTCCAAATTATTATTTACGTAGTACTCACGGAGCCTTCTCAAAAATACGGATTTGCTTTCAGTAGTTTCCAACTCTAATTCTTCAAGCTCTCTTCTGAGCTCAGCTACCAATAGTTCATTTATCTTTTTTCCAGGCATTCTTATATCTTCACCCCACACCTGACACCAATTTGAAACACTTATGGGGGCTTTTTACACAATTTATTTACAAAATTGTTAAGATACACTGAACTCTGCTGGATAACGTCTAACTACTTGACAATACAATGAACTCTTGTGAACACTTGACTCGAACTGACGTTAACTGCCCATGCATCCCCTTATATACAACTTTATTTAATCTAGTCAGTGTGTTTAGAAGTTTCTAGAATTTTCTAGAAACATTATTTAAAATGGTCAGTTGATTTTTTTACAAACTTCTAAAAATCATCTGTCAACAACAATCTTTCAAATTAAGGTCCCATCCTTTACGGTTATCCCGTTACAGTATCGTTCTTATAAAAGATTGAAAGAAATGAATCGAAACCTGTAAATATGGATACCACTTTTTTTAAATGTTAGAATAGGAATAGGATAAGTGACAGCTGACAATAAGATGGTGGAGTATTATTTATTTATTTAGTAATTAATTAAATATGTATAATAAAAAGAAAAGGAGTAACAAAAAGAAAGTTAGTTCATATGGTTTTATTAGAGTTACACCTATGAAGAAACATAGTAGCGTGTTTACAAACAATAATTTTAATTAATTTAATATATAAGTATAAGAGAATTACGAAATAAAAAAAAAATGGAATGTCAAAATCGAAGGTCAAATGTTAAAATTGTAGTGTTAACTGTCAAAAATTGATATATACGTATGTGAAATTGTCAAAATTTTAAGTAAATAAATGATATAAGTAAGTAGGTATATCAGAAAGTCAATTTTGTTATGTTCGTAGTGTCAAGTGTCAAAAAGTGGCATATAAGTAAGTATGTAACCTCTCGAAATTGTCATATTTGTAGCATCAAATGTCGAAAACGTGGTGTTAAATGTCAGAATATATTATTTAAGTATATTCAAATCTCCAGCTTGAAATATTTAAATTGTAATATTTGTAGCGTCAAATGTAAAATAATAACGTTAAACATAAAAAATTGGCATTTAATAGGTATGTCAAACGTGAAAATGTCAAAATTGTCATATTTGTAGTGTCAAATATAATTATTATCAAAATTGTTGAAATTTTAAAGTCAAATGTTAATAATTGTCAAATTTCAATATATGTAATTAAAATTGTTTTATCGAATGTAAAAATTTGAACGCCAAATGTGAAATTTGTCGAAATCGTAATCACATTTGTTACGTCAATGTCAAAATTGTCACATTTATAGTGTAAAATGTCAATATCACAATTTTTGAAATTTAGACTAGGAACAAGAATTTAGGATAAATTAAAAAAATGTCGCATCCGGCAGGATTCAAACCTGCATCCTCTACTTAAGTCGTTTTTTTTGTTTGTATACTTTCTAAATTTCAAAAATCCCATGAGACGTAGGTATAATCTATCTAAAATATTTATTTCAATAATTATGGCAATATCATCAAAAGTAAAAATGTCAACGTCATCTGTTAAAGATTGTCAAAATTAATAAATTAAAAAAAGTGACAATCTAAACAAATAACAGAATCGTAAATAATCTTTAAAAATTGCTGAAAATTATAAAAAAAATATTGATAAATCATAATATTTTGTTACCAATCGCAAAAAAGGTTGTTATCCACAAATTATGTTAAAAATGGTGAAAACATTTCGTAAATAGTCCAGAAATGTTAAAAACGGTAAAAAATCTAAGACATTCTAGACAATTTTAAGAAATTAATAAAATGGGTTAAAAAACTATTAAAAGTAATAAAAATATGTTGAAAATCGTAATAAATTGTTGACAACTGTGAAAACTAGTAGAAAAAAAACGTGCAAAACCGTAAAGTATATTGAATATCCCCAGAAAAGTTAAAAATTACTAAGAGAATATTTGAAAATACGTAAACATTCGTAAAAAGTAAAAAACAATAAGTAAATAAATTTGTAAAAAACTAGTAGGTATCAAAAAATGGGAAAAATAGAAAAAAATTAAAAAATCAAAATGACGAAAAATAAAAACTAAAAAAACAGAAAAAAGAAAAAAGAACGAACAATATAACAGACATTGGAAATAAAAGAATAATGTAAGAAATTAAAACAAAAAAAACTTAAAAACAGACAAAGGCGTAAAAATTACAAAATACAACAAAAAAAGTAAAATCTGTAATTAGACAAAAACAAAAATAAAATAATGCAAACCAATCGAAAAAATATGACAAAATCGTAAAAATTGGGAAAATCTGAAAAAGAAAAAAAATCATTAATTGATAGTAGATACAAAGGTCGCCGGGCAACTAGTTTTTTCGTATATAATATCATAAGAGAGAAAATTTTGCCGCCAAAATTTTCGACTGGTATGAAAGTTTGTTGCTCGGCAATTTACGCGAATAAAATTTTGACAAAATCACGAGACGTCAGTCGAGTCATTTTGTCAAAATTTCATGAGGTATTCGACAAGACTATTTCACGAGAAAAACAAGACAATATCAACGAAACATAATCTTCAATGACGTTTGTGAAACTGACAACTATAGAAATACCAGACACCTTAGTAACGGATCTTTCATAATTTTGTCGCTGAAATATTACGTATTGTCCATATGAAACGTGCCGTTGCTATGCAGTTTTGTCAGTTAAAAATAGTCTAGTGAAATAGTCAAGGGTAATATAACAAGACCTTGATTATAGTCGGCTATTTTTGTGGTATCTAGATTTTAAGAATATTTTAGTATCAATTTGTTGAGACATAATTTGACATTAATAATCTGATTAAAGCCCGAGAGCTTTAGCTTGAGGGCTTTAATCTTTGATTATTAATGTCAAATTATGTCGAAACAAGTTGTAAAATGTTCGAGAAATTTAGCAACAACAAAAATAGCAAACTATTAATCAAGGTTGTGTTATATTTAGGAAGATTATTTTCTGAGAACAGCTTTTTCGATGGCATTAGAATCTAATGCACCAAATCTTTCCATTGTGGAAAATAATAACAATAATTAATAACGCCGTTGTTAAACTGACAAATATTTGACATTTAGATTTGACGTGACTATTTCTCTAGTGCAATAGTCGCTGATATTGTTCTAGTGCAATAGTCGCTGATATTTGATTCTGATTGGTCCAATTTCAAAAAATTATGACATTCCATTGGTTAATTTGAATCGAAGGAAATAATCAATATGAAACGTGCCGTTGCTATGCAGTTTTGTCAGTTAAAAATAGTCTAGTGAACTAGTTATTTAAATACATAGGGCTTTGACGTGTCCTGATTAATATAGGTGGAAATTAGTTATCTTTTCACTCACTTGCCTTCTGCTAGTTTTTTACAGGTCTTAACCAAACCTCAGGGAAATTAAACCTTAACATACTTAATAAAAGAAAATATTTAATTCGATTCTAATTGGACATATTCTAATTTTTTGGCAATTAAAAGTTACATGTATTCCCAACACAATAAAAAACTGTTTAAATCAGCTGGAAATTTTAGTCAAATCAAGCATAAACTGAACGGGACCATTCATTGTTCAATTTTTGTGTAAATAGAGTTTTGAAATCATTCGCTTGGCAGTAAACGATTATTTTGAGATATCTCGCATTAAAATTTTTTGAAATTTTAGAAAGTACATAAACAAGAATATATTAAACGACATTAAAAAGGAATTAAAACAATGTCGCATCTATATACAAACAATGGTAGTTTTCTCTTCTAAAAATTAGGAAGATACTTTGAGGTTAAGGGTAAGTAAAGCCCAAATCCAAATTTGTAAGCAAATCGTTAATAATTTATTTTTTCGTATTGTTAAAACATTTTTTATTTATGAATATTATAGGGGTGTTATGATATTTAAGATTAAAAATGCTTAATAAATCATAAATTATTTCCCTCAATATTATTTGAAGTCCACTTAACAAGTTTAATCGATTACACATTCAATTCTACAATTCCTTAATTATTATCGAATATGGGTAGGTTGCAACCTCAAGAAATAAAAAGCAATCATGAGCACCCGATCAAATTTGACGAAGAGAGTTACCTTTTTTTATTGGTAATAATTGCTCGTTAAAGGATCCGGTGTTGGTAATTTCGCCCCTAAGTATCATTAAGGCGTTAGTACTACAGGTAAATTCGCCACCAATCTTTAATGGCATGCTAAGCCTACCAGTAATTTCGCCACTGCACTTCTGAGAATTAGGTATTATCCTTGCACCTGATTTAATTGTTAATGGCCTATTTTGCTTATTCTGGTATTTTCCTTGATAGACTATTCAAATCAATCACACTGCACATAAAGTAAACATATCTATTGCTAGATACTTTGTTATTGTCTTATGTTAACATAATGTGACATAAAAAGGGAAATGAAAGCAAGAGTAGGTAGGTAGTATAGTTTTATTGAAAAAATACAAAAATACAAAATGAATACGAAATCATAAGTTAACAGATTCCAATATAAAACAGCATTTATTACTTAGGATTACAATGGAAAGATACACATTTCAAAAAATGCATTCTACTTATTTCCTTATTGCTATATCGCCTTAACATACTGTCTATGAATTTTTGTCTATCTCTAACTGCTTTGTTATGTACTTTTGTTGGCAAATGTAAGCTTTGTATTTTTACATATGTGTCTATTTGAAACTCTTTAACTTTTTCCAAAAACACAAATAAATTTGGATGTGATTTATACATTGACTCATTAAAATTGTGGTTAAACGATTCGCATGCATTTGTGGTACGTGTAATGCATGCAGAATTTTTAGCCCAAATTGTTGGTGGAAAAAGCGAATCCTCGGAGAGGTAAGTATCAACCAAATAGTTCGCGTATTCTTCTACTCTGCTATCTTTTGGCATAGTTTCAAACAAGTCCATAGCAAAACAGTCGCCTACTTCGGAAGGGTCCAAATACATTTGTGCAAACGTTGTACGGACCCATTGACCAATGGCACTAGATTTATCTTGGTATTCTTTTATTAATCCACACCTCTGAATTTTTCGGTACCATGCTTGGGCAAGATGAAACCGACAACCTATGATGCGAATGTTCGGCCAACTCTCTTTAACCGCTTTATGGATGCCCTTTTCAAAATCCACTTCTATTTCAGATATGTTTAAAGTAACTTTACACTCACTTTGAATTAAATGAAATAGTTTTTTATAGGTCTCTGCTTGCTTATCTGGTAATAAGCAAAATAAAAGTGGTATATAATGTCCATTCTTAAAGCCGTGGATTGTAAAAAATTGACAAAAGTGTCTTGTACAATAATCAAAAGTGCCGCCAAGATAAATGCGTGTCACAGAGCTAAGAATGCCAATATTTGTTTCACATGAAAAAACAACAATATTTTCACGATCATTGTTTAAGAACAGAAATGATTCGCCTTTGTCTGTTTTTATGTTCAATTCACTTAAAACGCGGTGCACTTCACTGACACTTTTTGGAACAGACGGAAGAAATTTCCGGCGAGCGTTGTACGCGTTGTACATACTTTTCCTTATATATTCGACGTCCGTGTTGGTAATCGTTGGCGGCAAGTTCTCCTTTAGCATCCTTCTTATAATTTTCGCGGGTTTTTCGGACAAATCTTCGGTTGCCCTTCTCTTACAAGAAGTACTGATGATTTGTCGGTTCAAAACAGCTAAATTTGCAGGATGACAGTGTTGAATGACGACGTCTGAAGGGTTCTGAAGTTCTCCAAGTGCATGAATAGTACACTTGCACTTCCTGTCGACACATTTCCACAAACTTTCATTTGTCGATTTTATTGTTTTGTAAAAACTAAACTAACATTGATCTGCCACGTATACTTTTAATGATTTTAATATCTATACTGGAGTCTAGAAATATTTACTGCAACAACACCTTTACTAACAAGAGGTGTATTCGTAATGAGCACTGAAGAAATAATTTCGACTATTTATAAAACATTTTCCCAACCCTCTGACTAATCACTAATTGTATTTGGGATGTAAGGTAGTTACACTAATCCATCCTTATCAAGAAGGAGCGTCATTAATAACTCATGAAAATATCGGTGGCGAAATTACACATAGGATTAAATATACCTGGTGTGGGCAGAGGATTTACAAATTTACTAGTGGCGAAATTACCTGTGCCCAAAGGATCACTTATGCGAAAGATACTCAGTTGTTTGGTGGAGAGCTAGTCGTGGGTTCAACCCGGTTGATCATTAAGAAATTTTAAATTTTACACTTCACCCAGTGACCGAAAAATAAAAATAATAAAGATAATACCTACAAACCTTAACTTTTGATTTGTTTCACAAGGAGATTTAACATAAATAATTTTTTTTTAATAAAAAATATTTATTTAAACAATAAACACTGCTGAGAAATAAAAATATTTAGTATAATTAAATAAATAATAAATAAATTTAGTTGCTAAATAAATACACAAACAAAATCAAATATTACAATAAAAAAAAAAACTAAAATATTCACATTAAGTGAATATCAAGATACACATTTAATGATAACAGGTAAGTATAAAAGATTGATTTTTATAAGTACTCTAAAAAATCTTTAAAGTGAAAACATACTTTTTTAAAGAATTTAAACTTGGAAAAAACATTTAAAATTTTGTTGGTTTCACCTTATAGCTTTTGCAATTAGCTCGAGTTAATTAAGTACCTATTTTAAAAGAATTATTAAAAATGCAAAGGTACAAGATTATTTCTAGCAAGCACACTGCTTAAAACAATGTCGTCCTTTGTAAAAAATAAAACAAATTTCAGAATTTCCAAAGAAATAAATAGTTTCTTCTTTTTTTAGATGTCCAGTTGCATTTTCTTTAGATGCATTTTTTTCATGATTAAAAACAGGTAGTAAAAAAGAAAAATGTCACTGTTTGCTTTTAAAGTGCTTTTTATTAAATTTAAAAAAGGTTATTACAATCTCAGCTGTCCTTAATAAAAGGTAAAAATAACGATAATTCAAATAATCACTTGTCACAATTATGAAACATTTGAAGGACGTAGTTACCACGACCTTTCAGTGTAACACTTTGAGCACAAACTATCACATAAGTTAAAAATTTCTGGTTAGACCGAATCGAAAGTGAAACAAAAATCCTATAGATGGGGTATTTAAGACCGAAATTTTTAAGTAGCTTACAGAAATGACTCTGATTGGTTAATCATAGATTTGCAACAAAAAGCACGTGGTAAAGAAGTCTTTTTGCACGTAGGTTGTTTTAAAAAGTTTGAAAACATTTCAAGAAACCATGCCGTAATATTATTTAAAAAAAATAATTTATTTAGAAGAAATTAAATTGCTACAATAGTGCAAAACTTATAACTATTTTTGTAGTGAACCTGCTTAAAAAATTATTGTAATGTTAATCGGCGTCATTCAACTTATTTATAGATTATTTTAAATGATTTCTTGTTCAATTTTATTTTAGTTCTAAAGTTATTTCCGTATACGGTAATTTTTAGCTCTAAAAAACCAAAAGCATCCACCAGCACAGAAACATTTTTAAAGTAAAGGATTAATTCAACTTGAATTTAAATTTTTATTTAAATCTGTGCTGCTTTCACCGCATTCTATCTTCATTTACTGGACTTTATAACATAAACTTTATTTGCTAAAAGGTACGAATCATAAGAATTATATTTAGATTTAAAATTGCTGGGATTGTAAAGAATTTTTCCGCTTTCAACAAATCAATAAAAAAAAACACTTTCTCAAATAATTTCAGGACAATACTTTTGCTATCTATTTATAAATATGAAATTATTTTCCTGGAAAATATCAAAGCCATATGATATTAGGTTTATTATGGTTTCCTTATTGAATTCAATAAATATATTCCCATTTAACTTTAGATAACAATTCTATATGGATATTGCAGTTAGTCTCAAGTGAGTTAGATCGGAAGAATCCAGAGGATTTTCAAGTTGACTTCTAAAGTTGAATGGAACGGAAGAATAGACTTGAGTAGTTAAAAAACCAATTCAATTTGCTTTACGCCCTGAAGTAAGAAAAACAACCGGAAAAAATTTAAACCAACGAGAAAGTTCGGTATTGTGTTTTTTAATAAAATATTTCGTTTTCTGATTATTGACAAGTAACGCTGTTATATCGTTATATCTACCTAAAATTGATTTCTCAGGAAACAGAGTCGAAATCTATTTGTATATTCCGTTGATTGATTCGAAGGAAAAAAATCCTATTATTAGTTTTTTTATCGTTCCATAAATCTTGATTATTGAAAGTAAATGTTTTTTTAGGTTCTTTTAAGTTAAGGTCACAAGGAAGAAACCTTTAGCAAAAGTGTTAGGTACTTGGGAGCAAAGGATGGTAGGGAAACATGTGTCTAAAAACACAAACAACGAACGCTCACACAGGAGTCCTATCGCCATTTGTGCCTTCGGCCAGCTGTGCCCACATTTCGGGGCTACGACCAGCGTCACCACGTTGGCGAAACGGACTCATTGTGTTTGAGTCGTTTCAAGCCTAGGATGTGAAACAAAAAACAGGGTGCCAAGTATGCGTACTTATGACAAACAAAAGGGGAAAATTAACAGGCATAGGTATACGCAAAAAGGATCTTTGTTACAAGTAGGAATGGTAACCGCAGACATGCATGTTTCTGGCTCGTTAGCCGTCGTCATTGCGGCATAACCAAGTAAGGTATTGCACTTGGCTAGCAAAAGTGTTGGGTAGGTACTTGGGAGCAAAGGATGGTAGAGAAACATGTGTCTAAAAACACAAACAACGAACGCTCACACAGGAGTCCTATCGCCATTTGTGCCTTCGGCGAGCTGTGTCCACATTTCGGGGCTACGACCATATAACTAAAACAGATTAACTAGAATTCTTTTGTTCAAGGTATATTTTCAGATGAAGAAAGCCAGATAGACTGGGGCCGTAAAGCGTTTCTTTACGAAGCGGTTTACCCTCCCATGAAAAGTTATCATTAAAAAAATCCTTATCCGTTAAGGGTATGAATCATTTAAGAATAATTATCGTTATATAATTAGACCATATTGACTAAAATTCCTTTGTTTAAGGTATATTTTCATGTAAAGTAAGCCAGACGCCGTAACACGTAATGTTACGAAGCGGTTTACCCTTCTTTAAGAAGTTATCATTAAAAATCTACCTATCCTTAGGGAATAAAATACCATCTTTAGACGTTATTCAAATATTTTTAACTTCAATTTTATGCTTTCACAAATAAAATTATGAAAAGTGCTTTTAACAATATTTTAAATGTATTATCCTAAAACAATTTCCTTTTTCTGATACAATAAGGTAACGCTTTCGACAAAACACTTAAAAAGATATAAATTTATGTTTGTAATATCTTTTTATTAAATTTTAATAAAGCTTTTCATTATAAGGCACTTATTGGACAGCGAGGTTCATGTAATTAACTTTATTACTACTTAACTTGATTTTGTACTCTTTTAAAAGCAATTGACGTTTTTAAGAAATAAGCTATTTACTTTGGTACATTTTATTTGCAGATAAATTTTTCTGTAAATATAACATTACTTTTAACGGTGCTGGCAGGGGTAACTTTATATAGACTGATATACTGAAAACGAGGGTAAAAGGGTCGCTAAATTGCTTTGATAGATGTTTTTGTAATAAAATTGTTATCATCGAACTTAAAAGTTTCTTAAGAAATTTAGGGAACCAGGATACTGATATAATTTTTCATTAATGATCTGTCTTAAAAGTAATAAAAATATATATGATTCTATGTCATATTTTTTAGATTTAATCCATGACAGTAAATATGCCAAAACAGTGCTCTTAACAATTATAGTACGAGCACCGTCCAGCTTCAGTTGGCCTACCCGGTATATTTGCAATTATTGTCATATATTGACGATCATTTAAACTAATATAGGCACAATTCCTAATTGTTATTTTGCATCATAGATTCTATTACATAAAAAACTAAACTATGTACAACACTTGGAGCTGACTAGGAAAAACGACAAAATTTGGGATTTTTATCTCCAAGAAACAAGAATTTATAACTTATTTTAACCATGAGTACCGTCACCTTTATTTTTAATTACAACTTGAATTCGTCGAGAAAAAGTATTTATTAAGTCCTGACACTCATCTGGACTGAAATTATCACAAATTATCTGCAGTTTTTCTTGAGTTATTAAACACTTCTGGTAGGATTGGCTAATAACCACTTTTTCATGATGTGAAATAAGACATCAATGATTTAAAGGTACAGACTATAGTAAAAACTCATACTAGGAGTGGTATTTGATGGTCTTAAAGCAATTTCATTTTTTTTTGCAGCACCGTCTTGCTGGAAGATGAAGTCATTTTCAGAGATCCTGCTTTGCTCCAAAGTAGGCAACAAAAATTTCTTTTGGATTTCTAAATGTTTACCTAAGTTAACAATGCCATTAATAAAATGTAATTTTCTAACTTTTCTTGTGACTTTGAGGCCCAGACAATTACTGAAATTTAACTTTGCCCTCGAGAAAATCAGGATAATAAGTTTTATATTTTTGGCGAATAACTCCGACTATTACCAAAGTAAAGTTCGAATCGTGACTCGTCACTCCAGTGCACACGATTCCACCTCTCCATATTTTAATTTTGATGGTTTTTAGCCCATTTAAACCTGTTTTGCTTCTGCTTTAAGTTCAATAATGGTTATTCTTTAGCCAGCTCGAAAGGAAAAAATACTTATCTCCTGTTGCTTAGGAGTAAACTCGTGAAACTTACCTTGTAATTATAAGTACCATAGTCTAGTTTTCTGGCTTCTGAATAACACGTAGACCTGCAAATATGCTTCACTTCAGAGTACACTTAACTCTTCGTAGTAAGCACACCTTTATAGTTCTGCCCGAAGCTCGTTTATCAGGATCTGTTTATTTGGATTTATTAAAATATCTACGTTTTTGGGAAATTGAACCATTTGATTCGTACCATTTTACACTGTATCAAGATAATTCGAGCAATATTTCAGTGTAACGATATGAGTTTCCCTATGTATGCAAATTAATAATAATTGATCGAGTTTTTTTACCTATCGCCTTTCCTCTGCCCATTTTCGACAACAACTACGAGAGACGGTCGCCTGATAAACTAAGGTTCGCTAAAGCGAGCATGCCTTATTGACCAACAACCAACAACCATTGTTCCCACATCCGTCTTGACAAATCATAGTTAGCAATATTTGGTAATGAAATTTTTTGCAATTGTCGATTTTTATTCAAGTTGCAATGAACCTATGTAAGTACGTTTGTTCGGGTAGAATCTGTGAACTCAATTTTGAAGTAGATATCTTCAACCTATTGTGCTGAAATTTTGTATACACGTTTAGTTTGGATGATAATGCATAATAAGGTATGTGGATTCATTCTAAATCCAATATGCCAGACGATACAAGATGGCGGATTAGTTACTTTTAATGCACTTCTAAAATATTATTATAGGTATCAAATAAAAAATCTTGTTAAGAATAACTCGAAAAATAATGTGACGTCATTCTAAATCCAAAGTGGCGGACCATACAAGATGGCCGGATAGTTATTTTTAATGTAGTTCTACAATATTTGTCTTAAATAAAAGCGCTCGTTGAGAGTAACTCGAAACACAATATAACGTCATTCTACAGCCATTATGGTTGACCAAACAAGATGGTGAAATAGTTATTTTTAATTAACTTCTACAATGTTAGTATCAAATGAAAAGCCTTGTCGAGAATAACTTAAAAAATAAGGTAACGACATTCTAAACTTAATATGGAGAACCATGCAAGATGTCGAAATAATTATTTTTAATGCAGTTCTACAATATGGATATCAATGAAAGCGCTCGTTGAAAGTAACTCGAAAAATTAGGTGACGTCATTCTAAATTCAATATGGCGGACAATACAAGATGACGAAATAGTTATATTTAATTCACTTCTACAATATGGGTGGATATCAAATGAAAGGGCTTGTTGAGAGTAACTAGAAAAATAATGTTACATTATTCTAAATCCAATATGGCAGACTAAACAAGATGGCAAAATACTTATTTTTAATCCAGTTTCATTTTTTAAAAAATCAATGCAATTAAATTTTGATCGGTACCTACTTAAACCTCGAGACCAGTTTTTATTATCAAATAAATTGTATATATTTAGGTTTTAACCTGAGAGTTAAAATTTTCGTTTTTTAGAGCGTTTAAATAAAAGATTTTTCCAATTTTCTTTCAAGTTTTTTGGTTTTAATTTATTTACTACACAACACACTATATTGCATCCAAATCTTGTCTAAATTGCTATAAATTGCATATTTTGTCTTATATTTTACGATATTTTTTGCCCCTTGAACTGATACAAAAGAGGAGGTGTCATACATAAAGCAAATCAAAATGAGTTAGTAAAGATCAAATTAAGTGAGCAAACTACTTGTTTTTTAATGCAGTTTTGTCATTATGAACAAATCTTTTCTTACGTTTGTCGAATAAAATAGAAATATAGCTAATCTTATAATAGATACAGCAATAATAACTAAAAAAAATACTTAGATCTTTACCGCACACTTTTAGCTGACCATATAACTGGTGCTTGCTTCGATAGATACTACAGGATGATTATCGGCATCTTTAACACAAAGTATAATTTTTTTAGTAATACTGCATAATGGATACTTTCGTTATTTACAGAGCACTAAATAAATTTTATAACTACTACTTATATCAAAGTTAGCCATATAAAAATACGAACGTAGTGGATCTAACCGACTTCTATGTCGGAGAAGATAGGATAAGATAAGATCATGAATTCGGGCAAACGCTCTATTTGCACTAAAGATTGGGGGAGTGGTGTGTCCATGATTATACTCGCTTAAAAGAATCTTAAAAGAAGGTTTAGCATAGCATCAGGTGTAACCACGAGACCAACGACTGCCGTAAGCTGATCAAATTCTCAGAAATCTATTCTCGTAGTCGCAATTTTTTTTGCTGCATTCCTATTTAAAAAACGTGGGCATATTCTCCAAGACAAAAACGAGTGATTTTTTACGCGCTTAAGAACCAGAATTTTATAAAAAAATGCTTATAATAACCTTCATATGAATGGAGACAACAGAAAAAGTAGGAAATATCTAGAAACTAAACGACTGTTAGAAAACAGAAAGACGGTGTTCCGTATCTAAAAATAAGAATGTATATACAGAGTGAAATATAAATGTTACAACATTGGGAAATGGAGGCTAGAGACGGCCCAGGAGTGGTGGAAAAAATCACCGGGCAAGCGACAAGCCAAAGTCTTCATAAAGGGACACTCGGCAAAGTTTACTGCAGAGCTGCTATCACAAAGCCGAAATGATGTCAGAATGATTTTCAGTACCTTGACAAGACATTGTAGGCTCAGAAAACACATGAGTCAGCTGAACTTAGCAGACGAAGACATTTGTCGATACTGCCAAGAGGAAGAGGAAACCGCCTTTCATGTCCTATGCCAATGTGAAGGTCTTGCAAGGACGCGGTATCTAGTACTGGGAGAGGAGCAATCGGCTGCTCCAAGTTATGCGGAGTGGCCACTGTCAAGACTATTAAGGGCAGAGCTGGACAAGGTGCTCTAATCCTATTCCACAGATAATGGGTGTTCACAATAGATCTGCAAAGGTCGCAGTGATACAGACTAACAGCCAACCCAAAAAATATCGATGTATCTATCTATCTACAACATTGTTTACATTTTAACGAGGAATTAGAATTTTTTGTGTATTTTAAGTTAATATTTTTTAAACCAACATTTAAAGCGGTTTTTGTTATTATCACGCAACAAATTAACAAAAATAATTTTATTTACGCACATTTTAAAGGATTTTATATGCTTTTTTTTCTACTTCATATAATTTACACGTTTCCATGTGCAGAATTTAACTTGAAAGTTGAACTTTAATTGTTTATATATTTCGTTTAATAGTTAAAAATATCAATAAATCTTCTGTATATTTAGCTTATTATATGCTCTTATCATAAAATTGAATAATAAAGCTCTTAGGTACCTGTATTAACGTGTGCTTTGAAAAGCATGTTTATTTTGCAATTTTCTCTGGTCCGGACATTTAAAATTCTATGTAAACTCTATAGTGTACAAACTATTAATTACATGTATCAGTATATAATTTAAAAAGTAATTATTTTAAAATAGTTAAATTTATAAGATAAAAATTTGAAAACAATAATTATTTTATTGGTTAATATTAATTGATCCATACTATAACATTAATTTTTTTATTTCTACCTTAAAAAACACGCTTATATAATTTTTTACGCAGAAACTTGTTTATTTAATAATCATTTATAAAAATAATTCACACGTTGGTAAAACTGTAGAATAGAATGATAACACTGCAGCAATGCCAAATACGTCAGTTGTCGTTCGAGGCTTAAGGAAGAAAGGTGTTATTTTGTTTTTATTATAGGGTACTTTATTATCGTGTTTTCCTGCGTAATCTGTGTAGAAAAATACACAAGGACCGTCCTTAGTGTCTGAATACTGGACCATCTTTCTCCATGACAACACTCGCCCGCACATTGCAGTAACCGAACAGCTACCCGAATATGGCTGGAAGGAAGTTGCCCCATCCTCTCTACGGCCTGGTCATGAGTTTACCAGTCACCGACTTATTTCCAAATTTGAAACAAACTACGTGTGGATCTAGTTTCTCATCTCTAGAAAACATTCTGCCGTAACCCGAGCTATCCGACATATGAAAAAAGATGACGTACTGAATGGAATTGTAAAGCTTCCTACACCTTGGCACGCAATAATTGCAAAGCAGGGAGACTGTAAAGAGATATTATTAAAACATTAACATGGTAGTTATTAAAAGGCAATGTGCATTATTTATGAAATGACTCTCGTATGTTTAATATATAGGATGATATGAATATTCGTCTTGGACTTGCCAAAAGGAACTCTTGCTGAATAGGTTTTAAAAGATTTATAATCAAAACGTTCATTGTATTAATGGCCCAGTCAGTATTATATATAATCAACATTTTAGAATTTTGGTTGATACAAATTAACTCTACAGTTTTCAATGCCCACTAAAGCTCAGTACTGTAAGATTAAAACGTCCTAAAAGGCGTTAATCCTCTAGCTAGCTCACTAGGTCGTAGCTCCGCGATCATAGCACCTCATATGTAAAATTTTGATTGACCAATTATACCATCTGAAAGGTCAGAAAATGGTCATAAAAGGTCATTTAGTTTAATTAATTGGTCAGTGATAGAATTTTTTTTATTAAGCATCAAACTTTTTCAAGGTCAATTAATAATTTTAGCACCTCATTTCTCACAAATACCAAAAATGACGGCTTTATTCAATAGAGAATGATCTACTGATAATTGGTCAGCGAAAATAAATTATTGGTCAGATCAATTTTATTTTATAAAAATTAATTAAGTCGCGTAGACAGTTGTGCGCATGCGCTGGGAATCCCAAACAATATCAGGATAGTAAACGTAAGAATTACGAGTCTCATTTATAAAACAAACAGCGTGAAAACATGATTTTTTTTTATTCCCTATAGTAAATAATTTGAAAAAACAACATATACTTTTCTTAATGAGAACATTTATTTATACAGTTTTATTAACTAATTTATTATCCATATAGCATTGCAATATTTTGCATGCCAATGAAAACTTATTTTGCTAAAATAAATAGGTACCTAAAATGATTTAAAATTATTTAGTATGCCTAAATTTTTATTCTTTCAACGAAATAACCGTGCTTGTTATCATTTTTCTTTCATCGAAAATTTAGAACAGTTTTACTTTTATGATATAGTCCATTTCATCGTTTTTGGCCGATTTGATATTAAAAACCACTGAAATAAGATTAAACTGTCATCCAAGTTCCCAATGGCAGAGAGTTTTTTTTTCTAAATTAGGTCGTAAGTTTCTGAAACTATCAGTGTGGTTTGACATCTACAAAAATATGACATTAATAATTATTAAATTCAACCCTTCAACAACGAGCCATACATGACGGTTATTAGGAATGTGAATTAAGTCAAGACTTCCGTATTGAATACTTTTTATCTACCGGTGAAACAAGATGCAGCTACGTAAGTGTTGTATTAAAAACCAAACGTCCTTATTTAAATTTCTAACTTGCCTGTATCTGAGAGAGATGAAACTCTAAATTTACTTCGAGTATGATTTCTGTCATCGGCCAAAAACGGTGAAATGGACTATAGCATCAATTATTTTAGTCTGGTTCCTTTTTGTATTATTTCTACGTGTTTTCATAGATTTATTAGACATAAGAAATTCGGTAATGCATACTTTAGTTTATTGCATGCTTTTACCCTGTCATAAAACTGGACTACAATTACACCTACTATTGTCTCATTTGTACCACTCTATTTTTCTCAATGAAAGAGATAAAAGACTTGCAATAAGCTCTTGTATATTACCATTCAAATATTTCAATATGTAGATAATAAACGAAAACATAGTATGCATTTTAAGCATAAATGGTTTTTTTAAATAATATTTTTCAAATTATTTACCATAGGGAATAAAAAAAATCATGTCCTCACTTTGTTTGTTTTATAATAGAGACTCGTAATTCTTACGTTTACTATCCTGATATTGTTTGGGGTCCCAGCGCATGCGCACAACTGTCTACGTGACTTAATTAATTTTTATAAAATAAAATTGATCTGACCAATAATTTATTTTGGCTGACCAATTATCAGTAGATCATTCTCTATCGAATAAAGTCGTAATTTTTGGCATTTGTGAGAAATGAGGTGCTAAATTATTAATTGACCTTGAAAAAGTTTGATGCTTAATAAAAAAATTTCTATCACTGACCAATTAATCAAACCGATTTACCTTTTATGACCATTTTCTAACCTTTCAGATGGTATAATTGGTCAATCAAAATTTTACATATGAGGTGCTATGATCGCGGAGCTCTAGGTCGTGGCTTCTTTAAAGAGTTCTACCAGTCTCCCCCAAACATGAATATATATATATATATATATATATATATATATATATATATATATATATATATATATATATATATATATATATATATATATATAGTACAGTACTGCAGGCCTTTGAGGCCCATGACTTTTTTTTCTTTATCGTTCTTTAACTGCCTTAACAATTTCTCTCCACAGGTTGCGATTCTGTACTTTTGCACCCCAATTTGGTTCTACCTCTCTGATATCTTCCAACACCGCGTCCAACCATTTTTTCTTTGGTCTCCCTCTTTTTCTTTTACCTCCTTCCCCTTCTTTAATAAAATATATGGCGCCAAAATAAAAACTAATCGAATTATACATATAATCCTGTTTTAAATAATTTATTTAAATATTATTAAAAAAGAAATTTTTTTAAATTAAAAAAAGAATATTGTTAACTTAGTTAAAATTGGTTAAAAAAATATTGAATTAATTTTTTTTATCTTGTCTTCTAGAGATCTGCCTCTGTTGTTTTCGGTGTCAATATCATCAGGGAAGATTTTCCTTCAATTTTCATTTAAAACTAGGGTCCATACGCTGTCCTGTCTCACCACAAATTTGCGGAATTTTGGTGCCACCTCAAAAAAATATTTAAACTCCTGCTCCTGTTTAAACAAATTTGGATTAACCCTAATGATAAAATGAATAATCAGAAATCGATCCCTTAACGAATTTATAATCAAGTACAATCAGTTTCCAGACAAATCGGATTTTTTCAATTTATCCAGAGTAAATTAATTCTTAAAACACGTGTAAAAACCGGTTTAAAATTTTATTCAAGATCACAAATACTGATATTTGGCGAAAGTATAACTACTTAATATTAGTTGTTAGTATTAACAAAATATCACTCCAATTTAAGACATTTCTACCAAATAAAATACTTAAAAGAAATATTAAAATCGACTGTATTTTAAAGAGTTGGTACCAACGGGCGGACGGCTAGTAAATGAACTCAAAATTCTAATCGCGACGAGAAAGAAAAAGTGACACCGCTGGTGGCACAATTCAGAATAACAGCGATTAAGTTAAATAAATCTTACCGAATATAGTTTGGTAAATTCTTTAACTAAAACGATTTCATAGATCGTTACAGTAGGTACTAAGCGTATAACTATAATTTTATGAGGTTGAAAAATTTATGCAATAATGGGAGATTCGTTTCTTGCAAATTTTATCCAATAAAGCACTACTATCTAAAAAGTTGCATCTAAATCCATTTAAATTGCATTTTTATTTACTTTTAGAAGAAAATTACCAGCCAGGCGAGGACGACTACACGGATAACGCTATTGACCGCTTGCTCCAATCTGCTCAGAAGTAAGTTTCCTTTTATTATCATTATCGTTAATATTATTAGCATTCCTAAGGTCTCTTCTCCCATGATACAGATTCCAGTTTCATTGTACGTACACTTCTGGCTTCGAAATTTAAGGCAGTTATGAAACTTTATTATGTACTTAATATGATTTAAAGCTCAATAATGCTCATCTGTAAATTAAACAGAGTTTTAGATTATAGTTTAAATTATTTTCGAGGATTACATTTACATGAAAACCGGGAAAATAAAATTTAATTTATATAGAATTTTATGATAAATGCACGATTTTTAATTTTGTTGTACGTGATATATTACTGTTTCAGTTATATTTAGTTGGTTATATTAAACCCTATCAACCTATTCTAAAGTTTGTTGTGGTTTACTTTGGTATAATATAGTAAAAAATCTAAAAAATGTGTTAAATTTTTTTCATACACGTGTACCTAACCAAACTAGGATTAGTAAAATATGGTTAGATCGAATTTGTATATTGTCATGCTTAACAATTACTTCTACATACATTTTTTAAATCATTTTATATTTTTTTAAGGATTTGGAGAAGAGACCAATAAAAACAGTATCTTTAAAATAAGTTAATTGTTAATTCTATAGCAGTGAATAATACAATAAACAATACTTATACTTTGTGTTCCGAAATAAATAAATAAAAATATAGAGATATATAATATTTTTCAATTTATTTAGATTACAACATTAACAATAGGTACATCTAAAACCAGTTATTTAAAATAAAATAGATAGATTCATTGGGTTGGCTGTTAGCCTGTATCACTGCGATCTTTACAGATCTGTCTCTAACATAGGATTAGAGCACTTTGTCTAACCCTCTTAATGTGATTTAATAGCTATTCTGTGGCCTCTAATTTGGAGCAGCCGGTTTCTGCTCTTCCAGCAGGTACCGCTAGATACCGCGTCCTTTCAAGGCATTCCCATTGGTATAGGACATGAAATACGGTTTCCTCTTCAACTGCTAAGTTCACCTGATTCATGGATTTTATGAGCCGACAATGTCCTGTCAAGAGACTGAAAATCATTCTGATATCGTTTCGCCTTTGTGATAACAGATCTGCAGTAAATTTTGTCGAGTGTCCTTTTATGAAGACTTTGGTTTATCGCTAGCTTAGTGACTTTTTTCCAGCATTTCTGGGCCTTCTACTTTTCCTAATGGTTACCTTTCTGAACTTCTCAGCAACCTCGCTAAATGGTTCCTGGCCAATTGGGATATTAGCTGCTGCTCAGGCCATTCATCTGCCTTCTTATTGCCCCGAAACACTGAGTACTTTGGTACTCACTCCAGTGTAAGAGAAGTCCGACTTGCGGCATGTGTCAGGAATATAACGCAGTCCCACACCAGCTGTAAGCTTATTTGTGCCGAGCTCCTTGGCTATGGTCTTACCAGTTATACCCTGACATATGATTTTCGTTGCACAGCGTTGTATTGCCACTCCTTCATCCTGAAACACTGTAGCATACTCTCCTAGACTTAATTGGACTTTTATTCTGTGTCTTCTATTATAAAATTAAAAACCTAATTTCAACCCCCTTATTTGGAGGGGCATAACTATTTAACGAAGCGTTTCCGGATATTATTCCATAGGAAACTTTTTTCTTATTTTTGGGTCCTGAACTCAAATTTTTAATTTGACCATATAATCCTGAAACACCCTGTATATACCCGACCCTGTGCTGTTCTTTTTTTTTTCATTTGGCTACGGAACTCTAATGACTATACATTTTTTTCTAATAAAATAAGTATCTACACGAGTGGCGAAATTTAATCCAATCTTTTTATATGTAGATTTATTTTTTTTAAACATACGTTACAAATTTTGGTCAAGTTATGGCAAGTTATGAGCGATATAAACAGCTAGTACTCAATAAACAAATAATCTTGGATGTAGTAACAGGGTAGACCTTAAATGTAAAGCTTTACATAAACCATCAGTGTCATAAACTAATGGAAAAAGTACAATAAGCTTAATTAGACTAAAGAACGACTGGTAATTATAAAAAAGGCTTTTAAGGAAAAAAATGTCCAGAATTATACAAAAATATGAGGCAATTAATCTACAACCATTAGCGCTCTTGCTCTTAGCAAACAAATAATAGCATCCAAAGGAGACCCAATATTAATTTTATGTGCAAGTCTCACCCTTCTAAACAATATAACAAATTTGTATAAAATATAAATCACAACAGAAAAGACAGAAACTGATTCAGATTGTTTTAAAATAATTATACATTTCTTAAATAATAAATATAAAACGAACAGAGCGTTTGTGACAGTCTTATATAAAAATATGTAAGAGATGATACAAAAGTAACTAGTGCCGTGCTGTCAATAATAAATCCAGTTTTCAACTGGATTGGTGTTTGGTTAGATTTTCTAACTCAAGACACCGGTAGACGCTGCGAAATAGGAGTATAAGGATTTTAATCAGCCCATACAGGGGCAAAACCAACTACAGACACGTGTTTCGCTCTTTTTATGAGCTCATCAGTGCAGTATAGGTTATATCTCTTCAGTCACTAATGAAGAGACATCCCCCGTATGAATCGACCAAATCCTTATAGATGTACACTTGCGAAAGTAGAAACCATTCGCAAGTGGCCCCATCTTTACTCCAAAAATGGAACTAAGAAGTCGCTTTGCGTCTTAAAAGTACCTTCGCCAAGGTAATAACAAAAAACCAACAGAGCGTTTGTGACAGTCTTATATAACAATATGTAAGAGATGATACAAAAGTATCTAGTGCCGTGCTGTCAATAATAAATCCAGTTTTCAACTGGATTGGTGTTTGGTTAGATTTTCTAACTCAAGACACCGGTAGACGCTGCGAAATAGGAGTATAAGGATTTTAATCAGCCCATACAGGGGCAAAACCAACTACAGACACGTGTTTCGCTCTTTTTATTAGCTCATCAGTGCAGTATAGGTTATATCTCTTCAGTCACTAATGAAGAGACATCCCCCGTATGAATCGACCAAATCCTTATAGATGTACACTTGCGAAAGTAGAAACCATTCGCAAGTGGCCCCATCTTTACTCCAAAAATGGAACTAAGAAGTCGCTTTTCGTCTTAAAAGTACCTTCGGCAAGGTAATAACAAAAAACGAACAGAGCGTTTGTGACAGTCTTATATAACAATATGTAAGAGATGATACAAAAGTATCTAGTGCCGTGCTGTCAATAATAAATCCAGTTTTCAATTGGATTGGTGTTTGGTTAGATTTTCTAACTCAAGACACCGGTAGACGCTGCGAAATAGGAGTATAAGGATTTTAATCAGCCCATACAGGGGCAAAACCAACTACAGACACGTGTTTCGCTCTTTTTATGAGCTCATCAGTGCAGTATAGGTTATATCTCTTCAGTCACTAATGAAGAGACATCCCCCGTATGAATCGACCAAATCCTTATAGATGTACACTTGCGAAAGTAGAAACCATTCGCAAGTGGCCCCATCTTTACTCCACAAATCATCTCTTACATATTGTTATATAAGACTGTCACAAACGCTCTGTTCGTTATATATATATATATATATATGTAAAGGTCGATTAAAAAATTTTGAAAGCAAAAATGAATGTGTATTTTTTTCTGAAATAGTTTTTTTTATTCAATATAATGTCCCACACTTATTCCAATGATCCCCCAGTAATTTTATATTATCTCTGTAATGATTTTTCGAAAGACCTGCAAAATATTGTTCCACAAAGGAACTGTTTCAAATTTCTGAAGAAGTAATAATCAAAGGAAGCCAAATCTGATAAAACAATTCGTACTTTAATTTGTTTAATTTAACCATCATCAATAAACTTGTGTGAACACGTTCATTGTCTTAATAAAAAATAATTGTTTTCTTCTCTAATACGGATTTTTTTATCGAATTGGTCCAAAAGATTGCAATAATATTTTACCATTTTAAAGATAATCAATTAACAAAACCCCTTTTGGATCTCCAAAAAAACATGATGCCATAACCTTTTTTGCCGATCTTATTAACTTTACCTGTTTTCAAGCTGAAGAACCAGATTCAGTCCACTGTAAACATTTTTGTTTTACGTTAGGATCATGATTGTAGATACAAGTCTTATCCATAGTTATAAAACGACGCACTAAATCGGTTTTATTTTGCTTAAAACGTTCAAAATTTGGCTGAGAAATTTGTTTTCGATTTAATTTGTGTTGAATTGTTAACGAATGCGACACTAAGTTTTCAAACAGCTTTTTCATTTCTAATTCTTCGAGTAAAATATGGAGTACTCATTTATATAAGATTCCTGTAGTATCACCAAATTCACCCTTAGTCAAACTTGAAACTTTACGAACAAACATGCTCAATAATTCCATGTTCTACTCTAATATCCTTTGATAAATATTTGGAAATGAAGGAGTTAATTTTTTTTTAACATTTTCACTATTTTTGTTTAAATTTCTGATGCTGATAAACATTTCAAAACAAAAAAAATTATCACTGCACGATATTCAATTTTTTCATCGTAACAGAATACACTAATACCTTAACTCCAAATGGATTGTAAACAAAGAATGAATTGACAACTCAATATGGAATTTTTTGTGTATTTACTTTACTGGTTGTAGCTTTCAATACTTTTCAACCAACCTTGACAATACTCGGTTTATATAAAAGTGGATTTTTTATTACGAGCAAAAGTGAAACTTTTTTGATGAATCTATAGATTTGCCAGACGAACGTAGTGAGAAATTAGACTTATTTAGTAGAAAAAAAACTAATACGATTAAAAGGATACGATAGAAAGCAGTAAATCTAAGAAAGTTGATAATTTGTTTCCATTTCATATGTCGATCAGTGCAATTTCATGCCGACGCGATTCTTTCACGAGTTTCATTACACATTGTAAAGTGGTTTCTATTACCTGATATTACGTTGTTAATATAATAATGTATTTGGGCTTGTAAAACTGACCTAATATAAATAATGATCTTTTAAAAAAGTTCTTTTTATTAATGACAATACGGATAAAGCAAAAAGAGATGCAATGATTATACACATTTTATTAGGGTGCGGTTTTCCCCAATTTTCGTTGTGCCTTATAGAAGGATTAAATCACATATCTGCAAAGGACTACTCTAAAGTTGTTCCCGGGTTCTTAATAATATAGTTATAAGTGGTCTATTTATCTACTTTAGATTAAATAAAAAAAAAATTCTTCCAGTTAGGGCTTTAGTCGAATAAGTAACTAATTTAAATTTCCCATTTCAAGCCATTTTTTCACTATGTTCATTACAAAATTTAAAATGTCCACTTTATGCTAAGTAGTTTTTATTATCTTATATTACGTCGTTATAATTTAAAAATGTGCTTGAGTGTTTAAAAACGACCCTAACATAAATAATGATCTTTCTAAGGGGGCGTCCACAAATTACGTGAGGCATTTTTCCGGATTTTTCGACACACTGCCCCCACTGGTGAGATTTCATAAGATTTTCCCTAAATCCCTCCCCCCTCCCCAAATTTTACGTGAGATTTTTTTAAATTGGTATTTTAACTGCAATCACGTTGGATTATAAATAAAAATACAAGTACATATTTTATTCCATTACTTTTATTTTAAAAACTAGAAATGACTAGTATTTGATAATAAAAATCAATAATATTTATTCTAATTCAGTCCATGGGCAGTAGCCACAGTGGTGCTGCTCTGCGGGGTTTGAACAAATACGAGAAACACTATTGTGTGAAATTTCGCCATATTTTTAACTTTAATTTAATTTTACTTTTAGGTAATTTTACACCGTTTTCTACTTGAAAAAAAATTACGTGAGATTTGCTAAAAAACTCACTCACCCCCAAGTGAGATTTAGAAAAATTGAGCTTGACCCACTACCCCCCCTGAACACCTCGCGGAATTTATGGACGCCCCCTAAAAAGTTCTATTTTTTTCATGACAATATAGTGCAAGCAAAGACAGATGCAATTTTATAGACATTTCATTCAAATGCGGTGTTCCCATTTCCGTTGTTTTTGATAAAAGGATTAAATCACAAATCCTCAAAGGGCTACTGTAAAGATGCTTCCGGGTTTTTAAGAATATAGGTAGGTATAAGCGGTCTATTTATTAACTTTACATTATATAAAAACTATTTCGTATTATGACATAGTGATTTTTTACAAATAAAGGAAGGCTACTTTCAAATTCTTTTTATAAAATTTAAATCGGTCCACTAAAAATAGTCTAAATTTTTTGTAAACTTTAAAACATTTTTTAGGCTAATAAACAGTTTGAATAACTTTACGAGCTTTAAATATATTAATTTTATAGTTTATACACTTAAAGAACATTAAAAGACGCTTCTATTTAGAAAAAAATACATTCGGCTTAGTGGTTGCCGAGATATTGAAGGTCAAAGTTGACATAAATTGCCGTGTAACAATATAAGTGATAAAGGGTTCGTTCTTAAACATATACCCTCGTCTTCTCAAGTGCTTTTTATATACAATTTTTTACCTAATGCGCTTTATGGCAACATTTATAAAAAAGACAAATAATAATGTTTACGCGTAAGATGTCGCACAATATTAGGGCTTCACACGAGACGAGAGTAGGCGAGAGTAACAAAAATCTCGTCTCGGTCTTGTCAATTCCCAAAAAAATGAGTCTCGTTCAAGTCTCGGTCTCGTCTCGTTACTAGTTGTCTCGTCTCGCTTAATTGTAAATAATGATTTTAAATATGATATAAACTGAAATAATAAATAAATTTTAATGCTATATTTATTACGCTATTATAAATAAATATTCATGATAAGAGATGAGTTACTATAAGCTGCGTGAACAAGTTGAAGTAAAAATGTGAAAAAATCATACTCAGTTAGTGATTTCTGTTTAAAACAATCAAATATATCACAGATGGTCACCAGATTTTATATTTTCTAAAATATATTGTTTTCTATACAGGCCATTTCTGATTTTTCGAATAAAAACATCATAAAAAAATTTACCTAGACTAAAAACGAAACTCTCGGGTTGCCCTGTATGTGGTCTCGGTATTGCCCATAGTGTTTTCCAAAACGTCTCGACCTGTCCCGTTTCGGAAAAGCGAGACGAGAACGAGACAAGACGAGAAATATCTCGCTCTCGTGTGAAGCCCTACACAATATGAAATAAATATTAAATACACATTTTTATTACGTGTAAGGAACTTTGACTTTGGACAAGGAAATGACAGATTTTATAATTTATACTACGTATAGAAATTTTAAAATATAAATTTTTGATTTATTGTTATATTTTTAAAATTCTCAAATAACTTTTTTTGAGATAGATGTATTAAAAAATTATAAACAAATAAATGTATAAGTTATTCAGTTATAAATTTCATCTCGATTTTATAACTTCCGACCGATCGAGAGAGCTTTAGGTACTTAACTTTGTAGCTTAATTAACCCTTTAAGAGTTAAATTTGGCGTTAAGCGCCAACTTTGTAACCTTAAATTACCCTAGGCTGGCTTCCTTTTATTTAATTCCCTCCAAACATTAATTAAAGGGCAAAAATTCAATTTTTTTTTAAATATAAAAATGTTTATTTATAAAGTTTACATGTTTTCTTAAGATTAAATAGAAATATTTAAATTTTTCCCTATACCCTGCTGGACTTAGTGTCCTTTTCAGGGTAGTGCTACATTATAATGTTTCCTGCTTTTTACTATAGGAGTTGTCTGTGGCAACTTTATCCTGTTTAAGAAAGACCATTTAGCAAGTTCTTCCTCAAACAGTTTGTTTCCAGGTCGAACTTGGGTCGAGGGAAACCACAGAAAACCTCGGCCTACTTTCTGTACAATAAGTTCTTAGCTTATATTTTATTTATTACATATTTATGATTATTAGCGTAGGGCTAGTGGGGCCTCTACTAAGTGGTCTTGGAGCTCCTCTGGAAGTTGTTGTCCTGCTGCGTGGAGTAGCCTCAGCTGGGGAAGTGGAAGTTTTCTTCGAGGTTTCCTCTGGATGATTCTATGACCTCTGTTCCAAGGGGTCAGAAGAGTATTATGGGCCCGGGTGTTGGGGCCCTGCAGGGTCCTTGTGGCATACCTCTGTTGGAGTTCCTGTAACCGAAAAGGTAAGGGTGTAGTATCCTTGCTATTGAGGTGAATGTAGGTGAGATGTGAGGGGTACCAAGGGGGGAGGTATTGGAATTTGCGTAAAATTCTTCGCTCAGTTGCGGCCAGGCGGTTTGTTTGTTGGGGAGTGAGGGTAATAAATGGTACAGCCTTATAATCGACTATAGGTCGAATATATGTTCTGTAGGTGTGGAGTAGAGTGTTTGGTTGACATCTTCCAATCCGTCCACACAACGCTCCAATGAGAGAGGCTCGTTTCCTCATTTTATCGAGGGTGCGTTTGACTTCGGATTCCCAGTTGAGGGTGCGCGTAAAGCGCACTTCCAAGTAGTCAATCTCGTCCATTACTACGAGTCTCTCACCCCAGAGAGTTAGGTTGACATTGTCAAAAGATTGATTTGGTCTACGCCGTAGGAAGGGTGGCGAAAGATTATGGTTTGGGTTTTTTGTGGATTGATTGATACCCTCCATTTTCTGCACCAGTCTGTATAATTATTCAGTAAACGTTGGGTTTGGGTGTTTAGAGCAGCCGTAGGTTTGGCGGATGTGTATAGAGCTGTGTCGTCAGCATAAAGTTGAATATTTTTGATGTTTGGGACATCGTGAGTGTAGATAAGATAGAGAAGGGGGGAAAGTATGGAGCCTTGGGGAACTCCTTCTTGTGGCGAAAAAGGGTTGGACAGAGATTGGCCTACTTTGACGCGAATTGTTCGGTCGGAAAGGTAGGAGTTAATGAGTTTTATTATTTGTATTGGAAGTTCGATGTCATGTAACTTTCGAATAAGTCCGGCATGCCAGACTTGATCAAAAGCTTTTTGAACATCTAGAAATTTTGCAGATGCAACTTTGCCTTGGTTGAGGGCGGTTGCTGCGAATGTGCATGTGCAGCTCATTTATGGGGTTTTGTGTGGAGTTTAGTTCTAGGTTATCCCAGATTCTGTTTTTGAGCAGTAGTTCGAAGAGTTTGCCTAGCACGTTAATAAGTGATATGGGCCTGTAGGATTCTGTGAGAGTCTGGTCTTTTCCTGGTTTGGAAATTAAGATTCTGTTTGCTGTCTTCCATGGGCTGGGAAAATGTGAAGTGAGAAGACATGCATTGAGAAGGTCTCGAATTAATGGGGCTATGGTGTTGGGCAGTTTTTTTAGAGTCCTGCGAGAAATTGAGTCAGGGCCAGGAGCTAAGTTTTTTCCTTGAAGAAATCCAGTCAGGATGTCTTTAACGGAAAAGGGGGCAAGAAGTGGGTTGTTGTGGAGTGGAAGATTGGGGCTATCCAAGATTTCTCTTGTGATTGTGATGGTTTCGTGAAGAAAATTGTGATCAAATGTTGGATCAAATGGCACTTTAAAAACGTTCTTGAGATGAGCACGAAAAGCTTCAGCTTTCTCGTCGGTGGAGTCAAGTATTTGACCAAGTACCTACCTTGATGTGGGAGTGGTTTTGTGTTTTTTGGCCAGTTAGTACATTGAGTTTTTTCCAGAATTTGGAACCGTCTCTGTGATCAAGTTTGGCCGTGGTTTGTTTCCAAAGGTCTTCTTTGTGAGCATTTAACCTAAGCCTCACCAGAGCGTTGAGACGATTCCATTCTGTTTTGATAATGGGGTCGTGGGAACGGATGTATTGTCGATAAATTTCCTTTTTTCGGCGGATGAGTGACATGATTTCGAGGGGGAGGGGACGGGCTTGGGTGTTGATTGAAGAGATGGGGACAGCTTGGTCTGTGGCTGTTTGTATGAGATTTTGGATTTGGATTGCAAAGTCATCGATGTTTTGTGGATCTAGGAGGGAGGGAACAGGGGGAAGATTGTTTAAGATGGTGGTTTGAAATTTGATCCAGTCAGCTTTTTGGAAGTTTTTGAATGAAATGAAAGGGGGTCTTGGAGGAGGGATCGAAAACATTGAGGTGCTGACTAAAAGGGGAAGATGATCGGAAGTGATGCTGGTACCAATAAAGCACCGATTCACGATCCATTGTTCGCATGTGTTAGTGCACACGATGTGGTCCGAAATCGAAGATCCTTGGTGTCCGAAGAAGGTTGGGTTTGTGTTGGCGACTCTGTAGATTGGAAGATCTATAAGAAGGTTGGAGAAGATGCGGCTGTTTAAGTTGGTTCTTCGATCTCCAAATTGAGTATGTCTGGAGTTAAAGTCCCCAACCAAAATAGCTCGTGGTAATGATGAAATGTAAGTGAAAAGTGGACGGGACAATTTTTGCGCCGGTCGGTTGTAGAGTGAGAAAATCGTCGTAATGATGTTATTGTTGATAACATTCACAGCGATTACGTCAAGGTCTGAAAGGTGGTGAGGAAGAGTGTGAGGTTCGTAGGATAAGCTTTTTTTATTAGTATTGCATTGCCTCGACTTGTGGCAGATTTGGGGATGGAGTGGGTGTGGTAGCCTGAGAATTTGGGAGGGTTTTTTGCTAGAGTGTCTGTCAAAGAAACTATAAAGGGGGATCTTTCTAGGAGGAGAAGATGTTTCACGGAGTGGCGTTTACGGGTGAGACCCGCACAATTTGCTGTGGCGATAATTCCCTCCATTGTATGTTTTCTTGTTTTGAGTAAGAGAAGGAAGCCTCGCTACCACTTCCTGTTATGGTTAGATTATAACCAAAAAGAATGGGAATTATCGTCTGTAGGGTTTTAATTATTGATTCTCTTTCGAGGGGGAGCGCATTCATAAGAATGATAGTGTTTATTTGAATTTGGAGCTGAATGTCAAAAGTCAGTATTAAGGGGGTAATAGGCTTTGAGAGAGTCACTGGGGCAACCTCTGAAGGTTTGGAAGGGGTCTCCTGTCTTTTAGGACATTTGTGAGCAAAGGCGGGGTGGTCACCCTCGCAATTTGGACATTTAGGCCGGTTGGCCTTTGGACAGGTCGAATGTTTGTATTCTGCCCCACATGAGGAACAGATGATTTTAGGAGCGGTACACTCGGAAATTGAGTGTACGTTTTTGTAAAAATTTTAATCAATTAATTAATTTAATCTCTTATCTTTAATTCGATCTTTTCCTGTCGGAGTTTCGATGGTGGTAGATCAGCACTGCCCAAGCGGGTGGAAGTGGTCTTCCTTTAAATATAAACCCGTGAATGGATGGTCGGCTTTAAAATGGCCGTCGGCAAACAGCTATATTTTCAGTAAAAATCCTTAATGGGGCCCTTCACAGATTTGGCATTTAATCCAGAAAGAAGGGCCAAGGTAGTTCAGAAATTAAATTTGAATTTTCAAAAAATCGCAAACGAAATGAACGAAATGAAAAATCATTCCGTCGACGAAACATTATTTCTTCCCACCAAATTGGCAATCGACCTTCGCATTGAACAGAATAAAAATATATAGTCCGGATGGAATGCTCGAAAACGAACGTTACAACTTAGACCTCCTTAGAATTTAAAATTTTTATTTAAATAGATGCTGAGAGATATAAAATGTACCTATATTAAAAACCAATGTTTTTGAAAATGATTTGGTGGTGTTGCACCAAAAAATTCCATAACCTCATCAGCTCTTAAACTCAAATAATGCCGTTTTAGAAATCAATAGGTAATAATAAATTTTAAATGAATTTTTTTTAAAATTGGGACATTTTTAAACTCAAGAATATTGAAATAGCTCAAAAAATACCTTCTGGGGCTTTAGGAGCTCAAAACTGAAGACAATATACATTTTTAAAATCCAAGAGCTTAAAAATATCATGTAAAATTCTTGGTGGAAATAAATTAGAGGCAAAAATGGCATTTTATTTGAGTTTTTTGTTATATTAAAACATATAGAGTACTATATTAAAGCCACATTTTTAATATGTATATTTTACATGTACTTATTTGTAATAAGTTGGTTTACTCTATTAGTTCTTGTAAACAGTTACATATTTTTTTAACAATACTAAACTATTTTAATTCTAATAAAAATTTGAAGATACTGTTTTTATAAAAGAATATGGAAAAGCTTTTTGGTGTGTTTTATTTTTATAGATGCTTAGAAAAATTAGAAATCGCTATATGACCACCGTATCTGATTTAGTAAATGTCAACCACAACCACCTTCTTTATTGTACGAAAATGTGAAAAAATTTCAAAAGTAACCATGTTATATACATCCAATCAAACTGATATGGATTATTTATTATTTTGTACAATTTTTAAGATATAAAAATAATTTTTATTATAAATAAAACAAAGTCCTTATCGTTTAATTAATGAGTTGACAAAATAAGCAAAAAGCTATATTGTTTTGTTTGTTAGGCTAAGAATGAGCTTGTTATTCAATATTTGACAACAATTTTTTTTAATTGTTTATGATAATTTTGTTTTTTAATTTACTGCGCCCCCTTACCAACTTAACAGCCCCTTCCCCGAGGGGTGTGTTCCAGAGTTTGAGAACCGCTTTATTAACATTTCATTGATTTAAATGCTACGTATATACTAAAAAGAATTGATAGGAGTAAACAACTATGACAAACTCTTTTTTTTTTATTTAATGGATAGCTGTTTAGCTATAATAATGGTTTACAAAAAATATTAATTTCTTTTGAGTCCAAAAATTTTCCGCTAAGCGCTTCACAACTTCTTTACTACACAGCATAAAGTATCTGTTGTTTTTTTTGTACCAAGATAAAATTGACGATGAATAGTAATTTTTCTGCTAAACACAAAATCACAGCAGTAGTTTATTGTTTATTATTATAATTGTTTAAAATAAAAAGCATTATCTTAAAGTTGAATATATTTTTTTTCTTGCAAAAAAATCAAGGGTGATTTTATATCAGTATGGTTGGGTGGCTACTGTGGTGATGCGAAAAAATAAGTTGTTTGTAAATCGTTTTGTAACAGTAATCAATCTTCATTCTAAAAACTGATTTTCTGTGCCAAATGTAAGTTTAATTGGTTAATATCTTTACTAAAACCAGTTTAATTTTGGATATTTCTTATAAAAATGAATTTTTGTTCTACAAGCTATTATTATCTTCGTTTTTATTAAATTCTAGGAAAAATAATTACGGTTTTGTAATATTAATTTTTGGTATACTGCATAACTCATATATTCTGTTAGTACTCAAATTTGTATATTGTTATAAATTTTTTTGACAATTTTAATTTAAGATGCTACTTGTTTATAATTATCTTATTTCAAAATAGCAACTCTTGCAAAAAGCATCAGTTGAAAAGAGTCGTGTAAGACTGCGCAGTATTTTGTTGACGGTTTATAAAACCATTCGTGTTATAATTCTACTAGGGTGCAGAAAAATTGATAAGTAGCGGTCCCCCTGTGATCTGTTAAAACCTACAGGTCTTACCTACACTTTCAGTCCTTTTGCAGTAATTGAATAATAACTACATATCATCTACAAGTGAGAGCAAAACATTATTTCGATTTCTTAATAAAATGTTGTGTCAAAACGACCTAGCTTTACTGGGCATTTAGTTTAATTAAGTATAAGACCCAAACTAGATTTAGCCATTTCTAATGTCGGATCGACGTCCCTTTTGCTTTTTCTTGGGTATCTATCTAGTTCTAGTGACATTACTGCCGTCTTTTAGAAAACTGTTGAACTACATATAGACCAGGGAGAATCTGTAAAAGAACGACTAAATTTGGTTGTTGGGAGGGAACCCGCTAATTTTTGTTGAAATTGGTTAAAAACAACTTATACAAAAATAATTGAATTATCCTCCTTCTGGAAAAAATTGCGCAACATTAATAAATATCCAAAAAAACAAGTAAAAAATCACACTTTGGAATATCATCTACAGGACGAAGATTTTTATGATATTGATTTAAATAATGATAACTTGGAATCTCACCTGTAAGACGAAGTCCACAGAGCAAGAAAGCCCAAAAAGAATATTTGTTTTTTATACTGTTTTTTTGTATTATTTACAGTAACGTTAAATTAATTTTTTTTTACATAAAAATATATTCCATAAGAAATTTATAAGAAATTTTATAAATAATTTTAATTACATTATACAAACAAAGTTATTAAAGCAAAAATAGTTTTTTGAAAATAATTTGTTTAAATAAATATTGTTTAAACAATAATGTAAATTCAAACTAAATAAAGCTAAAAACTTTCTTAATTGTAATTTGAGTATAAAAAATTGGTTCTATTTTGTTATAAATAAATTTATTTGTTTATAACAAAATTTGATAAAATGATATTCAAGCTTCTCTGTTCGAGTTACATCGGTTTAATAAAATGACGAAAATCACTTCAGTAAAAGCTGAGAAATTCCTTTTTTTATCCTATCTGCTTTAGATTTCAGTCTTTCATTATGATTTTATTTTCTATTTTTCACGTGCTAGACAATTTTTATTTTTGATTTTATATATGTTATCGGCATTCTTTTGTAATGATTATTGTAATTTTGCAACAGAGGTAATAAATTTTGGAGTTTGTAACCATTTCCATTTTGTAGTAAATTTAGTCACAAACATATTTTTTATAACTTTTTTCCGAAATTTATAGATTATAACTAATAAGCAAAAAAAGAAGAAAAAACTGAGTTTTTACCTGATTTTTTTATTTTTTGAATATTTATATAAATGTTGTGCAACTTTTTCAGAGGGGTGATAGTTCAATTATTGTTATTGAAGTTGTTTTCAACCAATTTTAACAAAAATTAGCGGGTTCCATCTCAACAGCTAACTCAAAACAGATCTAAAAGTACGTGATAGAAAAGTACAGTACAATCTTGTTTTGTATAAAACTGCAAAACACCGATATTTTAAATACTTTTTAGCTATTAGCCCTTTCAAATTGTTATTAAGATCAAATGTGTATTAGAAACTACCTATAATCTTACGTAATAGCTGCGTGCTTCAGGAAAATCAATTTTTCGTTCCCCAGTTATTACTCTAGTCAACATCTTCAAAAACGTGAAAAATTAAAATAAAGGTCCTAAAAATATAAGCGATAGCTCATTGGATTCGGAATCACCTCTAGAAAAATGTTTTTGAAGGAAAAGTGTGCAGGCAAAAAATTGCAATTGTGATTAACAAAAGAAGAAAAAAAATATATTTATGTTTTTGTTAATTACTCGAAAAATATTCATATTTAGACAAGTTTGAAAAAAGCTCGTTAAAGAGGAGGAAATTTTAGAAAAAAATTGTCCTCCTAGAACTCTATCTCCATTATTTATAATTTTAGTTTGACGTTGAAAATGGGGCTCCACGCGGCTTTTACAACATGGGCGCGCCACCGCTAAACGGGGTTTATCGTATAAATTATTTTTTTTATGACATAAAATGTTATTTTAAAAATTTGAAAAAATTCCAGTATTTTCCTAACACTTGAAAGAATCCAAATCAGTCGGAAAAAACATTTCACCACTGTTTTTCAAAAAGTTATTCACGAAGTTTCAAATTTTTAGGCCAATTATTTATCCCATTGTTTATGTCAACAGAAATTAGGAAAAAATTTGTTAGTTAACAATTGAATAACGTTTTAAAAAACAGTGATAAAATGTTTTTTCCTACTGATTTAAATTCCTTTAAGTATTAGGAAAATACTGGATTTTTTTTCAAATTTTTAAAATAACATTTTCTGTCATAAAAAAATATTTTATCTGATAAACCCCGTTTAGCGGTGGCGCGCGCATACCGTAAAAGCCGCGCGGAGCCCTATTTTCAACGTCAAATTAAAACTATAAATAATGAAGATAGAGTTCCAGGAGGACGGTATTTTTTTTTTCGGAAATTTTCTCCTCTTTAACGAGATTTTTTCAAAATTGTTTAAATATTTATTAACAAAAACATAAATATCTTTTTTTTTCATATTATTTTGTTAATAACAATTGCAATTTTTTGCCCGCACACTTTTCCTGTAAAAATATTTTTCTAGAGGTAATTCCGAATCCAATGAGCGATCGCTCATATTTTTAGGACCTTTATTTTCATTTTTTACGTTTTTGAAGATGTTGACTAGAGTATATGCCTTGTGCGTAGTCTTACCGACTGCGCACTCTTACCAGTAAATTTAACGTTTCGCGCGTATTCAGATACAAACAGGAGTAATAAGTATTTTTTCACAAGATTATGTAAATCTAAAACTTACCAAATCAACTGTATCAATGTCGTAATGTATAATTAAATTTATTATATAAAAAAACTATTTAAGGAAAGGTATACTGAGTTTCGATTAATAAAAAAATGCAAACTAAACTTTGTTCATTCATAAGAGTTAGAAAACTATAAATACGAATAGATAAATCATGCGATATATTAAAAAAGTAGTGTTACAAAGCTCTATTGATAAATATTACGAAATGATTTTTTCGCAATACCATTATTAATCAAGTATTTTCTTGGAAATTATACTTTATTCAATACAGTAAATTTTTTAAGCAAACTTTCATATTTTCCTACAAATTACTTTCCTTCCACTGTAGTATAAACGTTGTAATTATTTTCAAGCATTTTAATCATATTGTGAAACACTAGTGTGGTATAGCAATTAACGAAATTAAAGGTAAGATTTTGGTTTAAATTAAATTTTCGAAAGGTGGTTAAATAGAAATTGTAAAACTCTGGTGCATTGCAAAAAATAAGTGTTGACTATTTTTCTATAAAGAAATGACAAAAGCTCAATAATTTAAAAAACAAATGATATTTGTGTATAAAATCAGTTTTGACTTATAATAGCTTGTAATCGTTTTCAACCACTGGTAATAACTTTCAATCACTTGTGATCATTTGTAATTACTTATGACCACCTACAATCAATTGTAATCACTTGTAATTAGATGTGATAATTGCAATCAGGTGTGATCATTAATATTACGTCTAATGACTTGTTTGTTATTATATTTATTTGCAATCATTGGTGATCAATCACTTGTGTCATTACCCAAGTTTGATCAAACTGAAGTAATTGCAGCCGGCGGAAATGTTCCATTGCTCAATCGATGCATGCAAAGGGCTAGTCTCTGAATCCTTATAGTGGTCAGATTAGCTCTCGTGCCCCAAGCTACTGCCCCATAAGTGATGATTGGTCTCGCTTTTGCCGTGTACATTCATTGCAATATCCTTGGGTTAAACTCAATTTTTTTCCTGCAATGTTTCTGAGCACCATAAGGGCTTTTGTAGCTTTGTGTATTATTTGGTTTTCGTGTTTCAGAGTAACCTGTTATCCAGGGTTAGCCCTAAATATTCCACTCAACGATATTTTCACCTACTTTAATCACGTGTACTGATTTTATTCATTTGTTATTACTGATAATAGTTTGTGGTAATTTGTAACGATTTGTAACTGCTTACAATTATTTCTGAGCATTTACTTATAATTTATGACCGCTTATAATTATTTGTGAGCAATTATTTATGATCACTTGCCGATTTTGATTGAAAACGTAAGAAGATGATATTAGGTCAATTAAAAATTTAATGGGGAAAGAAGGAACAACAAAGAAAAGTTTAGATCACGGACGGAATAACTAGCGGTGGTAACATGATGAACACTTTTTTCAGTTAATTTTTGGCTAAAGCAAACAAAAAGCTTTGATTTAATAAGTGTTACAATATAAAAGACAAGACATTTTTGATACAGATATTAGAAATAACAAAAAAAAAAAATCTTTAAAAAATTGATTAAAATGCTTGAATTACTAAACAAAGGTGTTCCCAATAAGTGGTTGTAAAGTGATTTCTAATTTTCATTCCAGACGTTCCTCCTTAATTTACCTTTTCAGACGAGCATGCGTTAGAAGAGGAGGGAACTGTGATCACCGACCCAACGATTGCTGTTACAACAGTTCTTGTAGATGCAACCTCTGGGGTTCCAATTGCAGGTGTCAACGAATGGGTCTATTCCAAAAATGGGGTTAGACTACAATAGAGATTATTAAACAAAACTAAAATTGTAGAATGACAACAAGATATCGATTACTATGTTGAGTTAACTTAAATAAACAAATCCTTATATTCAGTTTAGTATACAATCTTGTTGTTACTCTACAAAATCTCAAGATATGGATCGAAAGTTTCAAGTGTCTATCTGATCCCTATTATTTTTAATAAAGGACTGATTTTTGTATCGCAGAGTACATGTTTGAAACTTTTGATCCCGACCACTGCGCGAAATTGGTTAATGATCTATTTTATTAAAAATTAAGATAACTTTATGTCCCATACAAGCAAAAATCTAAGTTGTCGCTCTTTCTAAGAGTAAAATTGCTTTCTGTATTTTATCTGTTTAGATATTTATTTCAAGTTGTCAAAAAATAACATTAATTCGAGAAAGAAGTGGTTGAATTTTTCTAGATATTAAAGAAATTATCAATATTACGTAGGTTTGATATTAACTTTACTGATTTTTTTTTAATCCTAATTTCTACTTTATATTTAAAACCAAATTGTCATTTATCTTATGAACTTATGGAATTTTTAAATAGAAAATGTTTACTGAAGAAAATCTAATAAAATATGTTCAGCAGTCTTTAATTATGTAAGATATTCAGTAAAATACTTAAATAAATTAGTATTTCAACAAGACTATACTGAGTGTCGGCATTCCTAGAGTAATTACGAGATCCGGTCGCTTAAATCTGCAGGTATTTGTTTTTTGATAAAACTTAAGTGATAAGTGAAAGCAAAATAGATTACAGCAGGGTTGCTTATGAAAATTTGGCTGTAATTACCTTTAATTAAATATATTATAATTAGGTTTTGTTATACTTATATGTTTTTTAAGTAAATTAAATGTGATTTAAAAGAAAATGGTGGAAAAAGAGCAATAAAAATTGTTGCCATTTCTCAGCTGCCGCAATATATGGGTTGTCAGGTGAAAACGGGTATATTACTGTTAATTACACTTGTGTGTTTTTTATATGACTTTTATAAAATTAAGGCTTATTTATTTCTCCGCACGAAAACACATGGTTGCCTAAAAAATAAGTGCCGCAAAAAGAGGTTGCCATCATTTAAAATAATGTCTCCCACTTTGGATGACTGTAAGCAAGAAAGATGAAATGGCCGCGCTTCTTGGGTTGTAAAGAAAAATATAATAAAATATAGTTAAATTCTATTATTATTTTAATTTGCATCTGTGAAATAATGATTTTAAAGCAAATTAAAACTGTATGAAGTTTCATAGAAGAATGAGTCTTTATTGAATCTGTTTTCTAAATATTAATAAGGTTTTTTTATTAAGAAAATCTTATTTTTGCAACCCAATAATTTTTATAAACAATTACATATAAATATGTTCTGTCTCTACGTCCTCTTCTTGCTATTCTTTTTCATTTTCTTGTTCTTCAACCATTGCTGTCATCAGTGACTTCTTTTTCTTCAAAGTTATTATCATTTGCTTTCAATAAAATGTCTTCAACTAACATCGACGTGGGGTCACCAATCAACCATGCCATTAAAATGGATACGTATACATAAGTCCCATCTACGATACTCCATCTTTGTTTACAAGCCAAAGTAGCGCGCGCAGTTCGTCCCTTTTCCTTACAGTCATCCAGAGTGGGAGACATTATTTCAAATAAGGGCAACCTTACTTGCGGTACTTAATTTTCAAGCAACAATGTGTTTTCCTATAAAGAAATTAACCTTAGTTTTATATCTAATTTAACTAAAAAACACGATATTTAATAGGATACACCTGGCAACCCATAGATTGGGGCAGACTACAGCTGGCAACCATTTTTATTTTTATTTCTCCCAACATTTTCTTTTAAATTACATTAAATTCACTTAAAAACGTGAATATGGAAGCCATTAACAAAATCTAATTATAATATATTTAATTAAAGGTAATCGCGGCCATTTTATAGACAACTCTGCTGTATTTAATTCTGCTAGCACTAATCATTCATGAAAATTAAGTTTCATAAAAAACAGATACCAGTGGATTCAAGCGGCAGGATCGTTAGACTATAATATAATTCAACATTTATACCATGATACGTGATCTTCTGAGCAAATAAAGGATTACCTATAGATATTTAAAATCTACTTTTATTTATTTTGTTTTTGTTGTTATTTTTTATACTAATTTTATAACAGAATAAAATGATTTTTTTTATATAATGACATGTTTTGTATAAGTATCAAAAAGCCTAATTCCTGCACCAATTTTTGTTATTGGTAGGTATATAAATCAGGATTAAAAAATATTATTACCTAAAATTGATAAAAGAAGATAATTTAGATATTAAAAAAAGCATATAAATCCAGTGTTAAAGTTAATATCAGTAAATCTAAGACAACATTGATTCTTCTTTAATATCTTCAGTGAGCTGCATACCTACTAAGGGTATTTCCAGCCACATCCTCAGTGGGTTTGCATGACTGACTAAATTTTAAAGTATTATCAGATCAACATGTAATTATGTATTTATGTATAGATGTGATAAAAATGATACCTAACTATATATCAATGAATAGTATTAAAAATATATATGATATTTCTATATGTGTGAAAAGGGTACAACATTCACAATTCTGTCAATATTAAATATATTAATTGGCCTACAAATGTAGTTTTATTTGCTTCTACATTAATTGTGTGATAAATACCTTAAGATACCATCAAGAATAGAAACAATTTATAACAAAAAAGTGCACACAACGGTTTATATTTCTAAGTCTTCGTATACACTTTGGGATTTTGCTGGTAAGTAGAAAAATTCTATTATTAACAGTAAATACCGCATCAATATAATCTAGGAGAAAGCAACATTACAGCATGATTTTAAATAAGTTATTTTAAATATTTATAAAAAAAAGTTATAAACAAGTGTCCCGAAAATAAGTTAAATATTTTTTTTAAGAATTATCGCAAAAGCTCTTAACAAGAACTTCGTAAGCCAAAAAATGTTAAAAAAATATTAAAAAATTAATTTGTTGTTCCTCAACTAACAACAAAGTAGTCTTTAGGTAAAGTGAGTATAGTGTATGGCCTTCACAAACTTATGATCAGATGGTCAATGCCTTGCTGCAGTATTCTGTTCCAGTCCATGGAAATAGTTTGTTGTAAAATGCGTCTGTCTAATTTGTTTCATACTTGCTAAATCGGGTTTAAATCTGGAGATTGTGCAGGTCTTGGTTAAAATCTCAATTGTATTATCTTTGAGTATTAATCGCACGACATGGCAGTATGCGGACGCCCATTATCGTGCAGAAATTAAAATTGGTACAGTAATCGTCAAAACCACAAAAAATGATGAAAAACTTAAATTTATTTTTGTATGTCTTCTAGATTATTTTGATGTGTGTATAATAAATAGGTATGAAATTTTTGAATATCTGTTAAATCTATAATTACCCTAAGTTTCTTAATGATCTTATAAGGAACGGCCTATAAGTCCTTTACCACCACTTATCTTTGTGTTAATTTTTCAAATCTAATGATCAGTTGTTACTATTAAAGCAACTGATATACTAGTCAAGGCAAATTTCATTTTTTAAACAGTTATAGAGCGATGTAGCATTGAGCATATTATAATATGCACGGTTATTATTAATAAATTATTAATTAAACAAATCTAGATCTCACGAAAATACTTTACTTTAAAGATAAACGTTAATATTTTTATATGACAACTTTTAAATAATCTCCTTTATTACTCCTATGCTTTCTACGTTTGCTTCAAACTTTTCGTTGCGCCTAGGTCGATTTTTTCTTATCCTTTTTGTTTTTATTTTATACTTAAAGGGATTATATATCACTTTTCTGAAAACCTAAGATCTGCAAATTAAATTGTTGTTCATAAAATGCTTACAGATGTTCCTAGTTTATAAGCTGTGGAGATAGATCTTATGTGAAGAAATGTACAGATTATATTTAAATATTCTCTGTAGCTTCTTTGTGGCATAATAACATCTATTTACTTCTTTAGTTAGGGTATTTTTGCCTATAAAAACAAACTATTAAAAAATATAAATCAATATATTGAAAATAAACCTCAGTTATTAATCTTGATGGATATGTCAAATTTGTCAAGGGTCGTTTTTTAAAACTGAAAATGCCTAACAAAAATGAAAATATTTTTTTTTAAACCGGCCAGAAATTAATTCCTTCTGGTTTATTTTTAGGTCAGAAAATCTCATTTTGTCGGACAAGGCCAAAAAATAAAAAAGAGTCCGGTAAAAGCTTTTACCGGACTCATTTACAATAAAATAGTTAGTCTAAGATAGGGGTCAATTCTATGGTAACCGAGTTTTGTATATATTTAAAACTATAAAATAACTTGACATATTTTGAAGTTTAGTTGAAAACGTGAAATTTATTACAAAATGGATATTTAAAATGATGCACTTGATTGTGAATTAATGGAAGATGAAATTATACCAGACGAAATTGTTAAAGCGGCCACCCAAGCAAGGTTTGTTAAAAAAAAAGTTAAAATTAGTTAATAAAGAGTTCTTGTTATAAAAATGTAAACTGAATAATATGAATTTTATGGTACAACAATGCCCGTTATAAAAAAATATTGTACGTAATACGTCGCAGGCTTGCAGGACTCGCCTATGGCTCGCCCTGCAATTTGCCTACTCGTCCTGTAAAGAACCACTTTCAGGACTTGTTACGTAAACTACTATTTGAAAAAAAGACGATTCTTAGCTTTCGACAACCAGATCGTTTGTCGTTTTCAATGATAATAAAAAATGCATTAAAAAGTATACAGTAGAATTTTTTTATTATCATTGAAAGCTAATTATCAGTGTCGAAAGCTAAGAATCATCTTTTTTAAAAAAATTATTTTTATTTTTGTTAGGAATTTTCAGTTTTAAAAAACCACCCTTGACAAATTTGACATATCCATCAAGATTGATTAGCAAGAGTCATTTTCAAAATATTGATTTATGTATATTTTTTTTATTGGGACCCTATTTTGCCTTTTTAAAGCACGCCTGTGCGTGTTTAAATCGAACTTTCAAACACGCGCGTTTTTTAAAGTTACCATGGCAACATAACAAATTCAAAAACGTTCATTGTAAATGACAATTTTTTTATTATTGATTTGACAGGAGTATACTTGTAACGTCAAATAAAATATTACTAACAAATTTAAAACCTTTATTCAAACATTATTTAACAGTAATTTTAATTTTTTAAATGAATATGAATAGTGCAGTTAGTATTGTTTGATATAGTAATTTGTCGATTTTTTAAATCGGAGGAAATGCTAGTTAAATTAATACCGCTAACACTCTCTGAACACAATGAGGTTTCACTTCCATTAATGGCACTACCAATAACGTTTGAAACATGATTCTTATTGTTAATGCTCTCTTCAACGTAACCACTCGCTACAGCTGCCGATTTCCATCCTACTTGTCGTTGGATTTGATCTATTGTCATGCCACTATTTGCCATAATGGTAGCGGACGTACGTCGAAATGCATGTCCCGTGTATTTCTCAGGATCATCCAATTTAAGATAACGTGCAATTTGCAACGGACATGATCCAAATGTATTAATACCAACTACTTGATTGGTACATTTCCCTTTATCATATCGTAAGAAAACTCGGTCTGTACTTACATTTTGCGGGCGCAATGATAAATACTGCTTCACCAAACGCACATAACTAATTGCATCATTATCGGCTACAGTAAAACGCCGAGCCTTTATTGTCTTAGACGGTCGGATAGTAATAACCAATACGCTTCCTTCTTCTTTGATATCATGTAAGCGCAAATCGCATAATTCACATCTTCTAGAAGACCCAAAGATGCCGAAAATGGCTACCACCTTCAAAAATAAATACGTTATGTCCGGCGCATCTATGAAAAACTTCCGCAAATCATTTTCTTTGAAAACATACGCCTTCTTGGCTACATCATTCTTGCTAATTGCCTTCATGAATGCGTGCACTTTTACAAATGATTTTATATCAACTCCTTTGTTTAACCTCAACAAACATTGCAATTTCGAATGGATAGCCCACATAGTCGACGCCTTGTATTGCTCCGACATTTTCTGAAGGTAAGCAAGCATAACTCGTTCATTTATATCTGTTACCTTTTGATCTTCCAACCATGTGATAAACTTGGCGTATTCTTTTTCATATGCGTCTTTAGATTTTTGCGGTATCAACCGCGATTCTGCTTTACTATTTAAAAAATCGATATTAGAATTCATTTTTAAGCACTGCGGTGACAACAATTATTCTTTGATGACAGATTGCGATCAATTTTTGATATTCTCATTTCCATAACAACCAAAGGTATATTTATTTCATATCACGAATTCGACCATTTTTAACTCCCATTTTTTTTAGTAATAATACCAGTATTTATGATTTAAAACTGCACCAATAAAAAAAAATAGCGTAAAGTATTCGTGCATAACTAGTCTTAAAAACACTTGCTCTATTTCAAGCACTCCGGCTGCGCCGTCGTGCTTGAAAAATCGCGCGTGTTTTAAAGACCTTTTTATGCACTTATACTTTAATATACTATTTTTAATAGTTTTTTTTTTTAGTGGCAAATGTACCCCAACTAAGTAAATAAATGTACAGATTGTTTTTACTTTTCGATGAAGTCACTAAAAGTGAAAATTAAACAGGAAAAAGAATTGTAACGTTAAAACGCAAAGGGCGTTATTTCGCTAGCTAGCTTACTTAGTTTTTAAGAGTATTATCAGTCTCCCCCAAACATGTAATTAAGGGTGTTAAAAACGAAGAGTTTATGAGCTTAGATATAGTTTTACTTAATAGTTAATGCTTATTATATTTCCTATTTTATTATAGTGAGTTAATGTCTTGAATGTCATATTTAATTCTGATATTGATAATTTGTCATAATATTGTAAAATTATTGAAAACGTTGTATGCTAATTATTAAAGTATATTACTCTACATTTCATTGAAAGAAGATTAACTACGCATAGTATTTGATCCCATTCCTTACATTGTGGCGACCGTGACAGGACAATTCTGAAAAAATGGAGAGAGTACAACGATCCTTAGAGGTTCAACGAGTAGCATTTCAGCGAGTTTATGATGATATTTTAATGTCAATTCATTCCACCGATCCAGATTTCGACGATATTCAAGGAAATTTACTTCTACTTGATAAAAGAATAGAAACCATCAACGAATTAGATAAGCAGATGCTTGATTTTCTTCTGGACACTGATTGTGCCGAAAAAAAAAATTAATTTACATGTTAAATAGACTGATGAGCTAACTAGTAAATATAATAAATTGAGGTTTATGGTAGAAGGAAAACTACATCGAAAGACACCTTGTGAAAGTACTTCCCAATCCGGACATTTGCATTTGCCCTGCATTGAGTTCAAACGATTTGGTAGTGATATAAGTGATTAGCTTACATTCTGGGGCCAATTTAAACGCATTCATGAAGATATATCATTAGAATTGGAAAATAAATTTCAATATTTAGTACAATCTACAATACCGAAATCCAGAGCGAGAATTATTGTCGAAATTTATCCTCCCAGTGGTCAAAATTATATTAAAGCTTTAGAAAGTTTAAAGACCCGTTTTGGTAAGGATGAACTCCTTGTAGAATTTTATGTACGAGAACTATTGAAACTAGTTCAAATGAATTTGAGAGTAAACCTAGCTTGAGTATCCTGTTTGAAAAATGAGAGTCTCAGCTCAGAGCTCTAGAAACTTTAGGAGTTACATCTCAGAAATATGCTGCTATGTTATTTAGTGGAATCTTGCTTACCAGAAGGTATTTTTAGAACTTGGCAAAGATCTACGGATGAATTCGGTAAATCTAAAGAAAGATTAGAGAATTTAATGAAATTTTTGAGAAGAGAAGTTGAAAATGAAGAAAGAATCTCTCTTGCTCTATCTGGATTTAAACTAAATTCAAAGAAAAAAGAAGATAATACTAAATCAATTCCTACTGCTTCTGGCTTGTTAAATCACAAACCTGTTCGTTGTGTTTTTTGTAATAATAGTCATTCTAGTGAAGATTGCGATAAAGCTCCCAAGAATAAGTTAGTTGAGAGGAAAAAGGTTTTATCAACTAAAGGATGTTGTCACATTTGTCTTAAATTTTGACATACCGCTCAAAGATGCAAAGTAAAAATCAAATGTTTAAGATGCCGACGACGACATTCAACTATGATGTGCCCCGAGGATGAAGCGTTAGAATCGCCAGTCGTTAAAACTCCCGAAACTAGTTCTCAATCTGTAGTTGAAAATCTTTGTAATCGCACTTACCAAGAAGTCTTTTTACAAACACTGCTTGTTGTACTCAGTATTGGAAGTTCTAATAGATGTGAAAGAGCAATAATCGATACGGGTTCTCAACGTTCTTTCATTAATAAAGTGACCGCTGAAGAAATGGAATACCCAGTCAATTCACGAGAAAATATTGTCTATACACTGTTTGGTGGAGTGCAATCTGAAGTAGTTCAACATACTAGTTATAATATCAGACTCACTAATTTAAACAAAAGGTATTCCTGCAATTTTAATATATTAGATCAACCAATCATTTGTAGTAATATCGTTTCCATACGAGAAGGGCCTTGGCTGACCGAACTCAAAGAAATTGGAATTGAAATTTCTGGCAGAAAAAAGGTCCAATAGAAGTTCTTATAGGAGGTGATACAGCAGGAAAAATATTTACTGGCAGAAAATATGTGCTCAAGAGTGGATTGGTTGCTTTAGAAACAAATCTAGGGTGGATTTTGATGGGAAAAGCAGAAATTCCACTTAGAAATACCGGTAGTTTTTTTTCATCTGTTGCAGTTTCATTTTTTTTGTAAGTCTCAAAATATTTCTGACCTTTGGAAGTTAGATCTAATTGGCATAACCGTCCCTGTAGATCAAAAATCCAAAGACGAACTTGAATTTGCTATAATTAAACATTTTAAAGAAACTTTAAAGATTGATCCTTAAGGTAGATGTGAAGTAGCGTTACCATGGATCGAAAGGCCATCCACCATTACCATCAAATTTTGATATCGCATTAAAACGATTGAATAATTTAATGGGAAAACTTAAAAGAGACCATTATTACCATGAATGCGATAAAGTTATCTCTGATTGGCTAGCAGAAGGTATTATAGAACGCATTCCTGATAATGAAATACATTCGGATACAGGACATTACCTTCCTCATCGTCATGTTATTAAGTTAGATAGTACTTCGAAACTTCGTCCGGTTTTCGATGTTTCCTGTCATCAAAAGAGTGGTTCTTCTTTGAATCAATGTTTAGAAACGGGAGTCAATCTGATTGAACTCATTCTTCCTTTATTGTTAAAATTTAGAATGTGTAAATTTGGAGCTATTGCTGATATCAGAAAAACCTTTCTTTAAATTGGAATACAAAAATTTGATAGAGATTTTTTACGTTTCTTATGGTACGGCAGCAATGCAACATTAAATTATTTTAGACATAACCAAGTAATGTTTGGATTGACTTGTAGTCCATTCCATCTTGGAGCTGTTATTCAACAACATTTATCACAATTATCAAATTTAAACAATTTTTATTCAAAGTCTGTTATTAACAAATTGAAAAATAGTTTTTACGTAGATAACTGTATTTCTAGTCTAAATTGTGAAGAAGAATTAAAAGAATTTATGAAACAATCGATATCTGTTATGAAGGAAGCTCAATTTGATCTCCGAGGATGGGAATGTACCATTACTGAAAATGATAATTTTTGTGAAAATTTTCTTTCAAATGTTTTAGGTCTCAAATGGAATAGATCTCTATAGACAGAGGTAAGATTTGATTGGTTACAGAACATATCCATGGATAAGATTACCAAGAGAGATATTTTAGCTATAACGAATAAAATTTTTGATCCAATTGGTTTCATTTGTCCGGTAAGTTTATTTCCGAAGATACTATTACAAAAATTATGGAGTACGAAAATCGGATGGGAAGTGCCAGAGCAGACCAAAACCCAATTTTTAGACTGGATTAAGGAGTTGCCTCTTTAAGATAATTTAAAAATTTCTAGATAGTTGTTTTAAGGTACAAATTTTAATTTGTTGAATTGTAGTATTCATTTGTTTTGTGATGGAAGTCAAGATGCTTATGCTGCAACGATTTTCTTAAGATCTGAAATTGATGGTTTTTCATATGTTCAACTCATACAGGCCAAGTCTAGGGTAACCCCTGTTAAAAATACCACGAATTGAACTTTTGTCTGCTACGATAGGTGCTAGATTACTAGCATCTATCTTAAAAATTTTAAATTCTAAAGAAATTTCTATATTTTGTTGGACGGATTCAAGTACAGTATTATCTTGGATTCGACGTGAGGATCAGTGGAAAACGTTTGTATGGAACAGAGTTCAAGAAACTCGAACCTTAACCAAAGTAAATGATTGGTACTTTACTCCTGGCCATCTTAATATAGCTGATGTGCCATCCAGAGGATGTTCTACAAGACATCTATTGGAATCTAGACGGTGGGAGGGTCCTTACTCCTTCCTGGTTGTATCAATCACAAAGTAAGTGGCTTTCACAGAATTTTTATGTTCAAGAAGACAGTGTTATACAAGAGAAAAGGAAATCCATTATAACTGCTTGTTTAAACGTCAGTAAGGAGTCTTCTTGGTATTATCGATATTTTGGGAAATATCGCAATATTTTAAATATGATAGCTTGAATAAAAAGACTTTTCTATAATTGTTTGAATAAAAGTAGTATGAAGAAGGGACCTCTTACTACGGAGAAATTAAACATTGCGGAAAAAAGTATTGTAAAGCTTATTTAATCAGAATCATTTGGGAATGATAAAGGTATATTATCCGGTGCACACGAATTCCCGTCAGGTTTCTTATGACGAATATAATACACATGAGTTCCCGTTCGACACTTGCAGGTATCTTAATCCCACACTCGAATTGCCGTCCAGTATATTTAATACGCTTCCAGGTAAACTAAACAGTTCTGAAATTTCCAGTTAATCGTAATCCTGAATTCTAATGAAAAAGTTGAATATTGAATAGTGAAGTATCTTGGTGTTGTGTGAAAAAAAATTGTCGCTCTAAGGTGTATACCATTCGAGAAGAAGAAAATTTAGTGTTTTCTAAAGCTGTCGGTGGACATGAGCACAATAATATGGACCAGCAACTTTTAAACCGCCAGAAGTTAAGTAACGGACTAAAAAGGCAAATGGAAGATAGTGTCTATGAAAGGCTTTCAAAAATGGTTCACAGGGAGTTGGATCGGCAAAATACAATGCTGGAAACACTCACAAGCCGGGATATGACATATATAAGGAATAATTTGGGTATAGCAAGAAAAAGCAAATTTCCAAAATTACCCACATCTACTAGAGAATTGCAAGAATGTTTGAATCTACTCAGTGCCAAAAATGAACCATTTGTACTGATCAACAACATAGAACACGAAGTAGTAGTTTTCGCATGTCCAAGTAACGTGTCATTTATGTGCCAACACTGGATGGATGGAACGTTTGACTTCTGCCCAAAATATTATACTCAGTTGTTCACAATTCATATTTACAACAACGCTACATATATCGACATATGTAAAATTATTTGATCTTATTGTTACTAAAAGTAACGAACTTGGAAGTAAATTTTTGCCAGAAATAATCGTTATAGACTTTGAACAAGCGATTCACTCAAGTGTTAAGGATAGCTTTCCAAATTCGAAGATTATTGGTTGTAGATTTCACCTGTCACAATCGTTGTACAGAAGAATAGGACAGGGGGTTATCAACTGAATACAAATATGGCAGTTCCGATATTGGAAAATGGCTACACTATGTAAATGGATTAACCTTCTTGCCACATACGGAAATAGGTGATATATTTTCTTTTGAACTGGCGGAAGACAAACTCGTAGATGAAAAAGTTACGCTGTTCGCAGACTACCTGACAGAGAACTACATAGCTGAAAAATCCAAGTTTCCACCCCGAGATTTGGGTAGCAAATACATCCGACACTTCACGCACCACAAACACATGTGAAAGTTTTCACTCGAAGTTTAGACAGTATTGCCCTATTATGCAAACAGATACGTATATAAAAATAAATAGTTGCAAATTAGGAGACATGCGATAAACTCGGAAAAATATAGAACGCTATATAAAATTTATTAATAAAAATAGTTATTTATGATATGAGTGTTAAAAGTGAGGATTTATTTTGTGAGTGAAAACGTTTGTGAAATGAGCGGAGCGAATTGAACAATTTCACGAACAAAATAAAATCACTTTTAACACAAATACCATACAATGTTTTTTGTACAACTTCCCTATTTTGATAATGAAACGAGCGAATTTGCAATGACAATAAACCAAACCGTGTTAAAAGTAAACGAAACCGTGTTAAAAGTAAACTTGTTTACATGGCAACGTGTTAAAAGTATTTTTAACACGCTGCTATGTAAACAATCGTTTTTAACATTGTTTGCTATCATTAAAAGTGTCACTTTTAATGACAGTTGTACAAAAAATTGTTTAATTTAAACATAAAGAAATCTGTCGTTACGATTTTATAAAGTGTATGGCCCATAAATTTAGTTATATTGTATTATAATTATTAAAATGAATTTGTTAATATATTAGTATATTACTTTACGAGTGTAGTAAATTGCATATTACAGCGAGTGTGTTTGGCCCATGAGCGAGCTTGCGAGCGAATGGACTAAAGAAACGAGCTAAATATGCAATTTGGTCCTCGAGTGAAGTACTATCCTTTACCCACGACTTACCAAATGGTTTTGTATAAAACTAAAAATAACAAACATAAAATCTAAATTTTGGCATAAGTTGTCAAAAATATTCGATTTCAATGAGAAGTTCTGTCTGAGAAATGTCAATTGTTAGTTAATTTAATATATACTGTAGGCGTGATTCAGTGCATAATACAGGTTTCTATTTACTTACTCCACTAGTGCAGTAAATGAAAATATAACACAACTGCTCAATAATTTGACACTTACGGACAGAGATATATGTTAAAAAATAGGCAATTTACTTATGAGTCGTGGGTAAACGTATATTATCCATGCATGACTTCTTTATATGTAGGTATTTATTTATAACTATGTACAGTAGTAGTACGCAATAAAATTGTAAAATTAAAATTTCCTATTTTATTTCAATAATATCATGTAAAATAATAGCGTGTAAGAGTGCCAAGGATAAAAAATTTATAACTATTTCTTATTTCATACATCTGAAAACGAACCTCCCTTAAAACTTTTACTGTTATTATTACAATAATATGCAATAAATACACAGCTAAATATCAGATGATTCAGGGAATTTACCGCAATTACCATAAAAACCTATTGGACAGGTCAGTTTTCACCCTGAGGGGAACTCAAGTGACTGCTTAACGTAACCTTTTTTTTTAAGAGGGGGGAATGCTTGTTGCGCACACTCACAGGGGCACGTGCTCCTGCAGATAGTGATGGGCTCGGCCGTGACTAAACCCTTCCTCCTTTTGCCCCCCTTATGCCGCGGCATCTTTCCTTTCGGAAGATTCTTCACCGGCATGTTTTTTCCGCGTCACGCACCTTTCCCTTCAGGTTTTTACTCTTCTCCTCTTTCCCTGGCCTGCTGCTCTCTTTCCATTTCTTCTTTCCTCCTTATGATTTTTCTAATCATGTCGTGCACTTGCTTCTTACCATTGTTGTTACAATGTTTCTGCCGTGAGCCTTTCCTCGAGAGTTTCCTCCATTTCTCTTCTTATTTCCTCGAAGTAGCTGCACACCAGAACTGTGCGCTCCGGCGTGTTTCTCTCCTCTCCACATGCTCTGCACGCCGTGTCGTCGCTCTTGTCGATCCTGTAGGTGTAGCTCCCGAATGAGCCGTGACCTTACAGGAACTGGGTCAAGTAGTAATCCGCAGTGCGGTGTTTACACTCGACCCATTCCCCAAGATCCCGTATCAGACGTTTGGTCCACCTACTTTTTCCACCTGGCAGTGGTTGCCTCCATTCGACTTCTCATTCTTCCACAGTTCGTTCCCTTTCTTCTTTCTTGGCTCGTGCCGTATTTCCGTTTTCTCGGGCAAATAGTCTGGCCCTTTCTCTTACCAGCGCGTCTGAAGGCGGGGTCCCCGCTATCACTTGCACAACTTCAGTACTTACCGTTCTGTATCCGCTTATTACCCTAAGTAGCGCTTTCCTCTGTGCCTTGTTCAGTCTATTCTTGTACTTCACTACCGAGATGGCTGTATGCCATACCGGAGCTCCATAGAGTAGAATAGACTGAACTACTCCATACAGCACCATCTTCTTCTTATATTTGGGCCCCCTGACGTTCGGCATTAATCTCTCCAGGGTGGACATCTTTTCCTCTGCTTTCTTTGCACAGTACTCGACATGTCTCCCAAACCTTAGTCTGTCGTCGATTACAATCCCTAGGTACCTCATTGACCTCTGGTGCTCTATGTCCTTTCCTCTTACCCTGAACTGTATATTCCTTCGATTTCTCGGCCCTTTCAGAATAATAGCCTCTGTCTTTTCGGCCGCTATTTCTTAATTGTGATCTTCCATCCATTGCACTGTTTGCTCTATAGCATCGTTTGCTCTTTCAATTAGTTGTTCCTCATTAATTCCTTCGATTAGTAGAATGAGGTCGTCTGCGAAGGCGATCGCTGTTGTACCTCTTCCCCATCTTTCTTCCAGCAAGCTATCATACATTATATTCCACAGTAGGGGCCTTATACCGATCCCAGTGGTACTCCCATGCTCAGTCCTTGCTTGAGTCCCTTGTCTATGGTGATTTTTCTATTCGATAGGTAGGAGTCCTTGATGTTCCGCAGACCTCCCCCTACCCTTTTTTCTCCATGCTATCCATGATACTCTCCCACGAAGCTGTGTTAAAAGCGTTCTTAACATCTATTGCTACCGCCGCTATCCACTTGGCCTCGCTGTGTTTGGCTCTGTCCACAAGCTGTTTGGCTGCTTGCACAGTCGATCTTCCTTGTCTAAAACCAAATTGGAGGGGAGACAGATGGTTATCTACCTCCTCCTTCTCCAGTCTGATCTTCACCATCCCTTCATAGGCCTTTGCCATTGTGCTGAGTAGACAAATGGGTCTAAACCCCTTCTTTCCATTCCTCCGGGACTCTCTGCTCTCTTTGTATCTCATTGAAGATATTAAGCATCACATCCGGTATTACCTCTATGGCCGTTTGATAGCTGCCGGGGGGATGCCATCCTCTCCTGCGGCTTTTTCTGCTTTGGCCCTTCCTCCTACCGTATCCAGTTCTTGCCTGGTGAACGGCCTCATTTCTTCCTTCTGGGCTGTCCACCTGATTCTTCTACTCTTGGCTTCTGGGAACAGCTTCTTGCACCATTTGACCCTCTGGTCCCTAGTCAGGTCGTACGCGGTCCGGAATCTCAGGCTTCGCGTTGCTACCTGTATCCATCACCCCCTACGTTCCCTTCCAGTTCCTCACAGAGTCGGTTCCAGTGGTCTCTTTTGCTTTTCTTTATAGCCTTTTCTAGGTTCCTCTTTTCTTGTTTTAGGCTAGCTTTTAGCTGCTGTACTTCCTCCCCACCATCCTCATCAGGTCTTATTCTCCTTAATATCCTCATCTTTTCTCTTCTGATCCTAATGCACTCCTTCCTCTTTTCCGCGATTTCGTCCGTCCACCAGTAGCGGGTCAGCTCGTTATTTCCTCTAATGGTTTCAGTCGCCTCCTTAGTCGCTTGCGCAATGTCCTCTGTGAGCGTCCTATGGTCATATCCCTACTCACCTCTTATGGCCGCCTTTCTTTTGATTCCTTCTTTGAACCTGAAAACATTTAAGATTTTTTGTTTTTTCTATTTTTCTATATCATTAAAATAAAATGCATTTTTTGTAGTCACATAGAACTATTTCTTTTCTTTGGAAGCTGTGTAATACATACACTGTTCATATTGCAACCTAGTTAAGTTTTTTTTTTCATTGGTTTGTGGTACTTATTCTAAGATCTTGGTACTCTGTACCTCTAGAATATAGGCCTACTCCAAAAATTTACTACAGCTAGAGTCTTTATTGTGTAACCCGAAAAGAATTGTGTAATTATCCTTGGCTAATTCCGTTAGTTCTACGCAGTGCCTACACGTCTATTCTATATAGATTTGGCGGTGTGTTTAACCAGGAATATAATACCAGTGATAGTTGTATTATAAATATTTGTAATCGCTTCTCGAGTTAATTTTTTATGCATAAAATCCCTTTTAACATGATTAACCTGATAACCAACGTATGTAACTTCTACGAAGGTGAAACAGGATCAGTTTTAATACATTTTAGCCTAGAAAAGCCAAATACGTTCGGTCTAGTACCATCCCTTTTATTCAATACAATTTACCCGTTGATAATTGTGTTGCCTACAGATCTAGGCGTTTATTCGGCTGTGAAGCCTACTTTTGGTATCTCTAGAACTGGCGCTGAATCGTAAAATATTGTGTATAATTCTTTTCTAAGAAATTTTTCAGCCTGTTTATTGCATGTCCTGACGCTCAAACAAATTTTACACTGTTAGGGCTAGTCTCGAGACTAGCTTTTGATTCTTCAAATCTCCAATATGCGACTGACTATGTGTGCAACTTTACTTGTAAATGTAAAATTGCGTATTTCTGTAAGCCCGGACATTTGCATCATTGCTGTTAACTGCTTTTTCTAAATAATCGTCTATAAACAAAGTAAAATCTGAAGATTTTGGTCTAGTGTTAGCATTTTACTCTTTTTTACATTAATTGGCATGTATCTGATATATTATTTATAGTTATTAAAAAACGAGGTGCCTGATATAATCTCCAAAATGTTTTCTATAATTTCCTGTTTTATTTTGTTAAATCCAAAAAAAGAGTTCACCGCGCAGAACACTTTTTTTTTTAAATATTATTACATACTTGAAACTTTGTGTATAGCTTCCTATTGACGAGTCCAACAAAGTTTGAAATTATCTAAATTTAAAACTGCTGTTTTTTCGAGCTAGAAATAAACGTAATATTTAAGCTGTCGGACAGCAAAAACGCAGCAATAAATTTGTCGGGCAATGTGAGCATGAATTATATATATATATATACATATATATATACATATATATATACATATATATATATGTAAAATATAATTCAGTTTTACACAATTTATTTATAATTAAGTATTAAATCAAATGCTCACATTGTCCGACAAATTTATTGCTGCGTTTTTGCTGTCCGACAGCTTAAATATTACGTTTATTTTTAACTCGAAAACGCAGTTTTAAATTTAGATAATTTTAAACTTGGTTGAACTCGTCAATAGGAAGCTATACACAAAGTTTCAAGTATGTATTAATCATTTTAAAAAAAGTGTTCTGCGCGGTGGACTAAAAATAACGCTAACTGTATACGTATTTTCCTCCTCACTCCTCACACTGAAGTAAAGCGAAGAAAGCTTAAGTCTAACTTTATTTACTTTTGTTGGAACTCTTCGAGCCTCTGTTAAACAAGACAAGAAAGTCCGTGAACCTTGCTTGACTTAACGATGGTATTTCTTTGTAAAAGTTTTGGTCAAACTTACACATGCCATTTGAGGATTTGAGGTTCAACCGCTTTGTGAGAGATTTGGCTACGATTTAAGTACTACTTTATCCCCCTAACCCCTGGGTAACCTCCTATATCAACCAAAACAAAACAACTCTATCAACACTTTCTGAAATATTTTTTTTAAATTACATATATAAAGACAGGTACCTATTATCAAATACAATAAAAAAAAATAAAACCAATCAAATCATAACAATATATATATATATATATATATATATATATATATATATATATATATATATATATACATTTTTTGGTTGAAAATAACATTGTTGTTTTTGGGGGATTTATATTCTTTTTGCAGGGCTATTAGCATAACATGTCCTCAACATGACTGCAAATTTGGAAGCAAAAATAACGGTGCATTTGAGCTTGTTGCAAATGAAAACTGTCTTAGCTAAAATTGAACTGATATGCTCTTTTGGTAGGTTAGCTATCCAGAACAGTTCGGTAAAAAGAAAATTTTTCCAAATTGTCGGATTCGAAAAATATCATTTTTTATTAAATTAGGAAAATATAAAATTTAATAAATACTACATTTATGAAAACTGTTTAATAATTTTAAAACCCAGACTAAAATATTATGATTGTGGCCACCATCGTTGATTACCATTTCTTGAAGTCGTCTGCGCCATAAATTGATAGCCCCATTTATTACACCTTGTTCACAATTGTCCCACACAAACTGCATTCTTTCTTGAAGCATCACACCAGGTAACTATTTGTCACTGGTATTCCGAATTTCAACGTGGTTGCTTTAGTCTTAGCGACAAATCTAAAGTAGGTCCTTCAAAACAGCATTCACACAGCAAAATATTGATGCGGTTCGTCAGATAATTAAGAATGACTACTGTGTAACATGCCAGGAGATCTTTGAGCATTTCAAAAAAATCGATCCAAAAGATCCTATATAAAGAATTGGGTGTTATGAGGTTAGTTTCCCGGTGGATCCCTCATTTGGTTGTTAGTGGCGATAAATCATGAAATTACTTTTTCGAACTAGAAGTTTAACACCAATCCGCTGTGTGTTAGTTTCACGATGAGAAAAGTGATCCGTTCTCAAAGTGTGTGAAAGAAAATGGTTGCACCTTTTTTTGTGTCAAAATTTGGTCATGTGGCAACAGTTGCTTCCGATTTGTATATAAACGTTTGTATACCAAAATTATCGCGCAACACACAACAGAGAATCATCCTACAAAAGAACAATTTAAGTGCTTACATGCCCCAAAATACCTACAAACGAGTTTTTAAACTTCATAACATCGAATTGTTTATATTCATCCACCGTATAGTCCCGACCTCAGTCCCAACGACTACTTTACGTTCCAAAAAACCTAGAATTTAATGCGTGGGCGGCGATTCCAGTCGCCAGAAGAAGCCGGTGTTGCTAAAGAAAACATCTTGCCTTCGACATCAGGTCCTGAACCGAATCTTGAAGTGTTGCTTAAGAAGCCATCTTGCCATCTACTTCGGTGTTCCGTACCTAATCTCCGCCGTCCACAACAAGTCTCGAGGAAGAATCCAAAAAAAGATAAGGAAAACTATTTAATCACTTTAAAAACTAATTTCTTGATAATATTCAAATTCATTTATTCTTGAATAAACGATTTTAAACTGATTTAACCTCTTTTATTTGCTTGTCTGTATTTTGGCGCCCTTATATATTTGTTTGGGGGGAGTTAAAGAAAAACCAGAAGGAAGCCACGATCCCTGGAGCTAGCTACGGGTTAATTACGCCACAAATTGGCATTGTACGTTACAAATTTAAAAAACCGCTATTGCAAATATCAACTGAAGACTGGAATATTTGTTTTACCAATTAATTTGAACGAATGCGAAAGTGTATTAATCTTGATGGGACATATTTTAAAAAGTAATAAAGTACTTTAAGTCTATATATTTTTTGTTTTTATGGCTAAAAGCAATATTAAAAAGACAGCTTCCCTAACGTTCAGCACCATCTCCACAACACTTGTTTGAAAGCTTATCTTGAAAAATGATTAAAACATAATAAATTTAATCTATACATATAATAAAACTGTAGAAATGTATATGTTTGTGCGCGCATCACATGAAAACTACTGATCCTATTCGAATGCGGTTTTCAAAGACGTATTTGTCTTTTTTTAACTTAACATCTGGTGTATAAAACTGTCTCTCCCCACCCCTTTAACGGGGTGAGGAAAGAAATTTTTATACAAAAATCAACACGCCACGCGAACGACGTCGCGGGTACATCGAAATACAACCCAAAAATGTGGTTAGATTTTTTAGAAAGTTTTTTATATTTTCACCGTGTTCTTTGTCTCTGTGTCATTCCGCGGAATTTTGTAATCGAATTTAAACCTATTTCCCGACTACCTAGAGCTCTGAAATTTTCAGGATAGCTAAGAACTGGATGACAATGCATGTTTCAAGTGTGTTTAGGCATATACATAAATTTCGAAATTTATGCTGAATTGATATGAAATATGATATAAATTGTGTATACATGTTATCATTTTGAAAGTTTTTAAATATGTCGTTCGTAGCCTAGTTGATTAAGCGTCGGATATGAGTCAAGGTGACAGTTCTGTTATGTTATCATAATGGGATCGACTACGCGAGAGAGAAGTTTTTTTTTTGTTCTACATGTGACAACAGTAATTATTATTTTAACTGTTAATAAAATAAACTTATTTAGAAAATTTTTAAAATTTTTTTTAGACTATACTGTGGACTATGCCGTAATCTATCTCGGTAAAGCGCTATTTGCCAAGGGAGTAATAATTTAATAATAGTAATATGACTTATAAATCACAAAAAAAAAACTTTCCACTATAAAAAGTTCTATTTATAAATTGTGATTATTTATCTGTCTGTCTGTACGTTTCTGCGCGCATCGCATGAAAACAACTGATCCGATTCGAATGCGGTTTTCACAGATGTATTTGTCTTCTTTCAACTTAACATCTGGTGTATAAAAATTTCTCTCCCATTCCTTAAATGGGGTGGGGTAAGAAATTTTTATACAACAATCACACGCCACGCGAACGACGTTGCAAGTACAACTAGTATATAATAAAACTGTAGAAATGAAATGTTTGTGCCCGCATCACATGAAAACTACTGATCCGATTCGAATGCAATTTTCACATACGTATTTGTCTTCTTTCAGTTTAACATCTGGTGTATAAAAATTTCTACACCCACCCCTTAAACGGGGTGAGGAAAGAAATATTTTTACAAAAATCAACAAGCCACGCGAACGACGTCGGTCGCGAGTACATCAAAAAAGAAACCCAAAAATGTACTTAGATTTTTTTTGTCTGTCTGTCTGTCTGTATGTATGTTTGTGCGCGCATCAGGTGAAAACTACTGATTTGATTCGAATGCGGTTTTCACAGATGTATTTGTCTTATTTCAACTTAACTTTTGGTGTATAAAAAATTCTCTTCCGTTTCCTTAACGGGTTGGGGGAGCAATTTTTATACAACAATCACACGCCACGCGAACGACGTCGCGAGTACAACTAGTTTTATACTAAATACGTTTACGTGCGTATATATAGGTATCTATATATAGATGTGTTGTAATAAGTTGGCTTTTTCATCAACTGTCGTATGTGTGCTTGTCTTTATTTTATTGCAGGAGGAGTTATATTTTAACGCTTTTTCTTTCGCTATTTCTATGTTCACCAAAAATAAAAATAAAATGTTTAGAAGCAAGTTTATATATTTCCAAAAAGGCAGAACAAGTCGCATTTAAAATTAATTGAGTAAGCGATATTACGTAGAACAACAGCTTTATAAAATTACTTTTGCTGTAGGTAATTCATTTAATGAATACCTTAGCTAAAAGAGCATATTTCCGGATAGTTATGTAAGAAGTAGAATTTTATCTTTCAGGAAAAGAACAATTCACTTTTTGTTCATTCAGATGTAAATTTCTTTAAAAAACGTGATATATTTTAAGATCTGCATTCAAATGAGGGCTAAACATGAGTCTCATTTATTCATGAGAAATTATCATGAGGTTCAGTGAGTAAAACACCAATTTCTGCTTTTACCGCCTACATTATATTGGTATAAAGAATAACATCAACAAAACACTTATATAAGTAGGACTGCTTTTTAATTGGTTTTGGAAAAAGACAGATGAACAACATTTGCTGTTCAGTTCAGCGTAATTACAAAAATGTCACTCGGAAGTAGAAGAAACGGTGGGATATTTGTAATTGTTTTTATTTAAACGTTTTTTATTAAATTTAATCACGTGTTGGTATTGTCTTTTTGTAGCTGCAAAATTTGTTCAGTAAGAGTAGAAAAGCAAATAAATACGTGTACATAACACACCAGTTTGTTATTCCATCTTATCTGGAACGGTTGTAATTTTAATTAAAATTGTAAATTATCTGTGTTTGTTGCATTACAATATTTAAACTAAAAAGAAATTTAATACTTTAAAACGGTTAACCCACTAGTAATGTAAGTAAATTGTAACGAAGAACTTTTTTGAATTTTGTAAGTAGTTATTAAAACACTTAGTAATTGTAATGTGCAAATTATTTACGTCAAATCAATACTAAAGAGCTTTTTTAAGTTTTCTTTGTTTTAATATAACGACTGAAATTGTGGAAAATTAAAATCAGAATGTATCCAAAACAAGAGACACATCTGCCATTATAGAGTGCGTATCTGTGTTATATATCCAAAAAACTAATATTTGTTTTTAAGCTGAAATCGTGTAAAGAAAGTTGTAAATCTATATTTAAGCATATTGTTTTGAAATAAGATAATATTTGAAAATAGGATGTTTGAGAAATGTGCCTTAAAATTTAGAAATTGGACAAATAAAGGTTAAAAGGAAATCCAAAATCTCAAATGCGGCTAGATTCGTACTTACATACAATCTTTAGCTGTAGCCGGTAACACCTTTAACCATTCGGCCCTAGATGCCTTACTGGAGAGTTGACGTCTTTGATCATTTATCTTGATTCAACTCTTGTCATATAGGACATATTCTTAATTCCTTCTTAGCGCACATATGACATGATTTAGTGAGAGACTAGTTGTACTCGTAACGTCGTTCGCGTGGCGTGTGATTGTTGTATAAAAATTTCTTACCCCACCCCATTTAAGGAATGGAAGAGAAATTTTTATACACCAGATGTTAAGTTGAAAGAAGACAAATACATCTGTAAAAACCGTATTCGAATCGGATCAGTAGTTTTCATGTGATGCGCACACAAACATTTATTTCTACAGTTTTATTATATGTATAGATTATTTATTAAATCGACAATATATTAAACGCTAAGTCTTTTTTAAGCTCAGTCGTATATTTTTATTTGTTAGAACATACGGAATCATATTTTGTTGGCATATATTCCAAAATAATTAGTTCATAAAAATATTGCAATAGTGGCAAAACCTGTTGGGGTGATTTTAACCTTAGGAAATTAGTTTTAAGCATTTTAGAAAAAAGTTTAAAGCTAACTATTACTAAAATAACAAAATAGCTATTTATATAACTAGTTGCAAAATGAACGTGTTTTTTGCACTAGATGTGAAGTTTGGATCACGAGCGTAGCGGTGTTTTGCATCGTGTTTATATACAAGATTTTTTGTAATGCAGCTTCATTTTTATTTTGAATTTATTTTACTTGCTTATTATTTATGAGATATCATTTTGTCACTCTTTAATAAAATGAGTGACAAAATGAAAACAAGTGACAAAATGAACAACATTTTGTATCTAGAATGAGTGTCAAAATTATGATATTTCGTTACTGAATTACAAAAAAAATGTTTTGTAACTTCTTAGTGTTTGGTAAAATTAATTAGTGGGTGTTCGAAATTTTAAGCCAATTGTACAAATTTGTAAATGATGTCCAACTTTTTTGGGGGGTGGTTAAACATGCTGAAGAGTTCTCCTGATTGCTCTTGAATTATTACAGTTACGTGTAAAATAAGCTGTGACTTTAGATTTCATTGAGTTGGCTGTTAGCCTGTATCACTGTAACCTTTACAGAACTATTGTGAACACCGATCATCTTTAGAGCATTTTGTCTAGCTCTGATCTCTTAATAAGGCTTAATAGCTTTGACAGTGGCCTCTTCACGTCACTTGGAGCAGCCGGTTTCTCTGTGTGTTCGGGCGTGTGCGTTTTACCGCAACACGAGCAATCCTTGATCTATGGTAGCACTTTCTCTATTTTTGGGGTTTGTAAAACTCTCGAACGTCCATGTAAATACCGATGGGTCTCTTGTATTCTGGTCTGTTTAAAATAATTAAATTTGCCACTTTAAAAAAATATGTAGGCGTAGGGACATGGTCTCCTCGTCACGAACTTTCCAGTTTACGATGTTTGAAGCAAGGTCGTGTGTACGTAAGATTAGATCCATGTGTAATCTTGTGGGCCCCTAATAAAGGTGGGGTCTTCATGAGTTATTGTAACTGTCATTTCAAGGTACGCTATAGTCCCTGTAAACATTTGGCCTCTAGCATCTTCTTGAGGAGAGCCCCATGAAGCTGCTTTTAAATTTAGGTCTCCCGCTATTACGCATTTTTTGCCGTCTTCTCGTATTGTATGCCACCTAACCTGTTTCCAGTGAGAGTGTACTCCACGGGCTGGTCATCCCCCGTAAGGGCTATTCGCTCGCTTTTTTTTTGTTCCTACAAGCAGCTAGGGAAATCCAGAGCGTCGTTTGCAAAAGTAAGGCTGCTTACTGCTGTATATGGGCATTCATAGATCGCACGATTACATACACCATTTGATTTTGGAATTTTTTAATGGTGGTTTACTCCATCTGTTTTTCTGTCAGGGATTGTCCACCCTTAGCCAGCGGATCCCAATTTTGTGGCGCTAGAACTGTCCATTCGCCCCTAGCCTATACTTAGGGAAACTCGTGGTTTCTAATTGTTCTTTATCTTGGGCTTCTTAACCTTTATGACAATCCCTTTAGGTTAGCTTAGCCCAAAAATCTTTTATTGGATATGGATGCTCTGCGGCAAATTTGGAGGGTTATGATTTTTAAGATCAAAAGGTAGGATAAGAAACCAGTTTTTGGTATGTCTTTTGTAATGGCATAATGTAAGTCTGGCCAAAACATTATGTTCGTAGACAAAATAAAGCAATTGGAAAAGGGAATTATTAGTATAAAGTCTGACTACGCAAAGATTCACTTCTTACTCTTCTTTCTAAGAAGCAGAAAGTTTGATGTTTAGAATATTTAGTGAACTCCTTTAAAAATCAAATTAATATTTATATCTTTAACAGGAATTATATAAACATATTATTTACGTATTTTATTAATTATTTCAGTTATGTTTAAGTTATTTTTACAGGCACTAAAATATTAAAATTTCATATATTGTGGTTATAATAAAATGCCATCTGCTCTTATGAATTTTGTAATTAATTTACTATGGGATACATAATTTCATCGACATCAGTGGGTTGAATATTTTAATCACATTCCAACAAATATTTAATTAATTGAACTTTACTGGAACCTACAAAACAAAATATTAACATCTAATATATCTACTGCGTTAACCGGTGATAACAAGTTTTAAAAGCAAAAATGAAAAAATTTGTATTTTTTAATCAAATTGGTTTTCTATTTAATATAATCTTCCGCAGCTTGACACACTTCTTCCAATAATCCTCCAATAATTTGATTCCGTAATGATTTTCCGGATGCTCTGCAAAATATTGTTCCACGGCTGCAATAACTTATTCATTCAATGAAAAACGCTTTTCACAAAGGAATTGTTTCATGTTCCTGGAAAGGTAATAGTCAGAGAGAGCCAACTCTGGCGAAAACGGTGGGCGTTCAGGCAATACCTAATTTAATTCATTCAATATAGCCATAGCCAACAAACTTGTGTGAACACGTACATTGTCTTGATAAAAAAAATGATTGTTTAATTCTGTAAATTGTTTTTTTTCAAACGGTCCAGATGGTTGGAATAATATTTAGAGCTAACTGTTTTACGTTTTTCAAGATAATCTATTAACAAAACCACTTTCGCATCTCAAAATACTGATACCATAACCTTTTTTTTCCGATGGTTCTGACTTCACCTGTTTTAGAGCTAAAGAACTAGCTTCAGTCCACTGTAAATGTTTTTGTTTCAGTTTAGGATTATTATGGTAGATCCAATTTTTATCCATAGTTATAAAACAGCTTTTTTATATGTAATTCTTCGTGTAAAATATGAAGATGCCTATGAAATCAGCACTTTCACACCTGGTCAAACTTAGATCTTTACAAACAATATCATAGCCTTTTTCAACGATTTCTGGTGTCCATTGCTGCAAACCCACTTATTCCTATCCTAAATGGCGAACCAGCAGATATTACTGTCTATATCCATAGTCATAGGTTATAACGATGATGTCAGGAAAAATTATGGATCGGTTGTTGTCACATGGTTAAAAAATTGGGCGAATACCCACCAGAAGAAAGCGAAAAAAATTAATCGACGAAGTTTCCTACTGCAATGCAGAAAGATCCCTGAAGATGACCGCAATCGCGGCCGAAAGCTTGGTATAATAAATGAGTAGGTATTCTTAATCTGTCGTTTCATTGCTGCAAACCCACTTATTCCTATCCTAAATGGCGAACCAGCAAATATTACTGTCTATATCTATCGTCATGGTTTATTACGATGATGTCAAGAAAAATTATGGATTGGTTGTTGTCACATGGTTAAAAAATTGGGCGAATACCCATCAGAAGAAAGCGAAAGAAGTTAATCGACGAAGTTTCCTACTGAAATGCAGAAAGATCCCTGAATAGCGTCTGAAAGCTTGGTATGATAAATGAATATTTTTAATCTGTCCTTTCATTGCTGCAAACCCACTTATACCTATCGTAAATAGCGATCCAGCAAATATTAATATATTAAAATGTTAAAGATGATACATAACGTATCTAGTACCATACTGTCAAAAAAAGGGTATATATTGGGTTAAGGTACATTTTTTTTGGAAAAGAATAACTTATTAATGTTCCCAATGTGATCAACCACTGTAACATTTCCAGGTTAGGTACCAAATATGTTTAAACTAATTATTGGGCTAGATTTTTGAAGTTATACTTCTATTCGTACACTCTGTAGAAAAAGATTGTGTAGAGTTAAATGGGAAAAATCATTACATATATAATGGTGTGAGTAAGAGAGAGACAGAAACACTTATAAGATATATTGGTCGGTAAAAACAAAGATAAAATATATACCACATGTTATTAGTCATAACTATAAGTTCTTTGAATACCGTTTCAACATTCAGTACATTGAAAAGGGATAGATATACAAAAAACAGTCTGAACTAATGTATGAATATCATAGTGACGGACCACATGATTATTTGACAGATTATATTATAATTCTGTAACGTAAGTATACATATAAAGTTTAGCATTTTATATTTATAATAATATTCAGTAATGAGTATTGTATTGTAGTCTTAAATACCGTCACATGGTTGCTGTATATTTTGCTTCATGCTTTTAAAGTTGTTGGATACATAAACAGAGTTTTTACGAATAGTCGAGGAAATAAAGCACCAAATCCTCCGATTTTTGTAACGTAAGATGGATCGGAATGCGTTTTTTGCATTGGATTTGTTAAAGTATCAGGAAATTTGTCGCTATATTTTATAATGTAAAAATGGAAATTGCATTTCTGCATTCAAAAAGTACATTCAGACAATAGAGAGAAAACTTACAACTCGGTAAGTATTGCTGAAAATGGGTTCAATTTATATACTCGGGGTTTTTGGAGTCGCTGAACAAAAGTCTCCACGGCACTTGGTGTCTAGGGTATTTACCTCTTCTCCTGGGGTTTTATGTAAATTCTGTACGAAATCAGTGCACACTTGGTACTGGGTGGTTTTTTTGAGTCGCTAAATACGATTATAATAATAGCGATGGTGTTCGAAACACCTGGTGCTTAAGACGAACCTCGTTTCTAGGAATTTTATGCAAATTCGATACAAAAAGAGTGTGCACACTGTACTAGGAGGTTTTTGGAGTCGCTTACCATAAATATCATATAATGAGTTTGCTAAATCATTCGCATACAAATTTATGAATCCTTGCGCGTGCATAGAAGTATAACTTCTGCCGGCAGTCCCACTGACTGCCACACTAGTTTTTTTTTTATTTAAACGAAGGTTTAAAAATATAAAATGTGTATTTAGTTATTTTTTACAGGTTATTCTCATCTAGCAGTAAGTTCAGTTAATAATATAAATTCAATAACAAATATGTTTTTTTATTGAATTCTTTTTTTATTATAGTAACTATATAATGAATTTATATCAAATGAAGCTAGCTATTTACTGAATTTTTAAAGAAGATTTATGTCTGTTTACAGGAAAAACATTCTTTAAAGCAATAAGAGGATTCAGATATAGTGTTGGAAATGTAATTTTTTTATCTTTCTTGCTTTTAGATAAAAATATATGCAATCTTGCAATATACAAGAGAAAAATCATTTAACAGCCTTCGAGTCTGAGCGGATCAATATATGCACAAATAATTAGGTAGTATAAAACTGCCAAGTAGAACGATATTCTGGCGAAATATGACAGTGTTAAAGTAATTTGAGTCCCTAAACATGGAGAAATACAAGCGAATGAGCAGAATGATAAATTTTCTAAAAAATAAATAGACCCAATATTCTACCGTCTAGAGTCAGTTCCATGGTACCTACTAAAAGTATAGATAAATATCTGGTTCTATAGAAAACACAACCATCACTGGGTAGGTACACATCTCTAGTTAAGCACATGACAAATTGTATATTATACAGATATGTGAGAGATGAACTGAAGTACTCCGGAAAACAAACAGGAATTAGCTACTACAGGATCCCTGAACGGACATGCATAGGTAAAAGGACATCTGCATAACCATGGGGCTGTCTAATCAATACCCAAAACGGCAAATCATCCTACATCAGAACAATACAAGTACTCGTACTACTCAAAACTGTTTTTGCAGCTTCAAACATCAAATTGTGTTGTCCCAACCTAAGTCCCAAAGACTTCTTCACGTTCCTAAACATCAAGAATCAAATGCGTGGGCAGCAATTAGAGTTGCCAGAAAAAGTGATCGATAACTTTAAAACAACGTCACTCGACGAGTGGAATAATTGTTTTATCAATTGGTTTGAACTTATTCAAATGTATTGATCTTGGTGACATATTGCGAAAAGCAATAAAGTACTTTAAGTCTATATATTTTTTGTCTTTATGGTTATATGCAAAACTAAAATGACAATCCTTGTATTATAAAAATGTTTCTTATTTTTTATGATTACAAGGTAGATAGTTTTTGAAATAGTTCTATACAAAGAATTGTGTTAGATTTTCTGACAATCCATTTGTAAAAAAAATACATGCTATCGAAAATCACAAAATTTTACCTAGAAATTTTTAAATATCTTTTAATCAATGTAAATTTGTTTAAAAATGTAATTAGGATCAATTTAATTTATTATTTTAAGACAGAAATATGCATTTATGCATAACTTCCTTTCCTGACCTAGTTAATGAATTGAATAAAAGTATACACCTCGAACAGAACCTATTCAAAACCCGACAGAAAGGGCGTTAAACAGGCCAATTTGTAAACCTGACTCATCCAATTAACTAAATGAAGTGACTACTTTGATCTACTACAAATGATTGCTGTTAAATTCCAGATAATTTCTAATGTGATTACTGGGATTGTCCTACTTTTTGCGAGCTAACACATGTTTGAGTGTTTACAATCGACGTTATACAAAAGTGACCTTATAATCGTAGGTTAATACCTGAGAGAATTTGTTAGTCGATGATTCAAGTAAAGGCGCCTACTTATTTGGGATACTCATACGATGGTTATGAATTGTTTTAGTACAACTTTATAGTCTATTTGAAAATGAAGAGAGAGTAATAAAAACCGTAGGGTACCGTTGTTACAATGAAAGATCATAAAATAATATGATAGTCCGAGAAATTTAATAAGATTTGTATTTGAAATTAACGAAAACAATTTAAAATGCATTACAAATACTGAAGTTTTACCGCATGTACTGTACTAACTTTTGCATACCTAATTACCTACTTTTCATTACTCTCTCTTCATTTTCAAATAGACTATATATACCAAATTAAAGTCTCAATTTTTGCAAAAGTGTCCGTAATATATTGTATCAAAATTAGACATTGAATTTCGTCAAATTGTAACATCATTTTTTGTTTGCTTTTTTAATGTTCATTCTATGTTCTTCCACTCCGATCCAAAAATTTTATAAAGATAAGAAAAAAAATTCGAAAAGAGGTTGACCTTAAAGGCCATCCTTTCAACTTCCCGCTAGTTTTAACCGTTATTCGATTTTGATGTTCAAGATGGCATTCGACGCAGTTTTTTGAGACCTAAAAACGTTACTAGGAGTGCAAAATCGATTAGTCAAAAAATCTCTAAGTTATTGAAAAAAAAACACTTTTTTTGAAATTTTTCGACAACGATATCTCACGAACAAATCAACCGATTTTAATTTGCAAAACGGCATTCGACGTGGTTTTTAAAGCTTGAGAGCTGATTAGGTTATAAAATTGATGGATGTAATGACCAAAAAGATATGCCCAAAAAACATCATTTTTACCAATTGTTTTTTTCGGTTATTTTAAAATTTCTCGAAATCTCTGGTTCGAATCAGTTTAAACTTACAGGCAATCTAAGTTAGATGAAACTCTTTGGAACGCTTTTTATTTCATTGCGATCGGCCAAGCCGTTCAAAAGTTATAAGAGGTTTACATACATCCACACACACACACACACACACACACACACACACACACACACACACACACACACACACACACACACACACACACACACACATCCACACATACATACATACACATCCACACATACATACAGGGGAGTCAGGGGAGGTTCCAAATACCTCAAAACGTTGAGATCCGATGAAAACTCGATTTTCGAAAAACGGGATAAAACCAATAACTTCCCGATTTAAAAAAAAGGTTAAGGGATTTAATTTGAAGATGGGATTTATCTCTGTGGTTAATATCTTTCTTTGTTTAGAAACTAACAAAATGACAAAAATTATAAAAAAATAAAAATTCGCAGGGTTTAATAAAATGTTAACTAAAAATTTTAACAATTTTAACAGTTTTTAAGTGCATTTTTAAAGTACATTTATAGTCCAGGGCATTTAGATCAAAATCGCCCGAATAGCGGAAATTTGGACATCCAGCAGATATCGAGATGCGGTTTTTTGGATTGTGTTCAGGAAGGTCCTAGGAAAAACATCTGGTTTGGCGCATTTTTGAAAAATGCCATTCTGGGGGTGAATTGGGGAGAAATGGCAGCGTGCATGAAAAGCACTCCAAACAGTTATCGGGGATAAAGAATTTAATTCTGGCATTGTAACCATCCGGATGCGCTCGGGAGTGGCTCTGCGGGGACATCCGGGGGGACCTTCTGGGGAAGAAATTGCATAGTCCATGGAAATCGCTCCAAACTCGACATTTGGGGTTTTCGTAGATGACGAATTCAATTCTGGTATTGTAATCACCTGTAGGCGCTCGGGTACGGCTCTGCGGGGGCATATGGGGGACATTTTGAGGGGAAATTGCAAAGTCCATGAAAACCGGTCCAAAGTCGTTACTCGGGGGGTTTTCGGGGATGCCAAATTAAATTCTAGCTTTAGATTTCCAAGGGGGTCCATCCGTCGGGCTGCGCAGGAAGTGAATTGTGGGAGAAATGTCAGCGTGCATAAAAACCACTCCAAACTCATTACTCGGGGGGTTTTCGGTGATGCCGATTTCAATTCCGGCATTAGAATTACAGGGGGTGCTCAGGGTTGGTGCTGTGGGAAATGGTAAAGGAGAAAGTGAAAAATCACAAATTATGAAAATAGTTCTTTATTCAAATACCAAACAGGAGTTTTTATTTATGTTGAATTATTCATTATAAACTTAAATTTTCAACTTAGATACTAAACATCTTCTTCAAACTTTTATTCTTCTCCCCCTTCTTTATCTTCTCCACCTTTTTCATCTTCTTCCTCGGCACTACTTTCGACCCCGAGAGCAATTGCCATCGCAAGTAAGGACTCTAACCCACTTCGGCAGCACCCGCACCGCAATTTTCATGGACTATGCAATTTTCCTCCAGAATGACCCCTAGGTTGCCACCGCAGAGCCGCCTCCGGATGATTACATTGCCAGAATTGAATTCGTCATCTCCGAAAACCCCAGAGTAACGAGTTTGGAGTGCGTTTCATGCACGCTGCCATTTCCTCCCAATTAACCTCCTACGCAACCCCCAAAAAGCCACCTTCATGCACCCTCGGGTTATTCTAATGCCAGAATGGACTTTGGCAGCCCCTAAAACCCCCGGGTAACGATTTCCGAGCGATTTTTCCAAATTTCCAGTCGTTCCTATAAAGGTGCAAGGAATGATGCAATTGGAAAATGCATTTTCCGGCCCAGAAGGCAGTTTTTAAAAATGTGCCAAACCAGACGTTGTAGACTTTTTCCTGGGACAATACAGAAAACCGCATCTCGATATCTGCTGGATGTCCAAATTTCCGCTAGTTTTTCTAACTTCCCTGGACTATTAAGTTACCTTACGCTTTTAGTGTAAATTATTTTATACCATATTTTTAATATAAAAATCTTAACTTAAACAAAAAGCATTTATAAATAAATTTGAACAAAGTTTTCGTAAAATTTAGTAGGTTAGTATCTGAAAAAAGAATCATTAAAAAAATCATCAAATATAAAATTTATTTACATCTACTTAACACAGAACAGTACCTACTGTACACTGTACCAAATATAGCGATATGATCAAAACTGGAAAATTGATTTTATTTACAATTATTTAATATTATACTGTTTTCTAGCCTATTAAAATTTGAATAGTACACTTTTTCAAAACGAAGTTAAAATACCATTTCACCGGAGCCACTTACAACGTCCTTATGTAAACGAACGTAGTAAAATTCCTATTTAATTTTGCTTAATAAGATAAGCAGTGACCACGTAAGCTTTTAAGGACAGCCCCCTGAAGACTTGCAAGGTTCTGTACACTAACCAGCGTACGCACTAGTTAACTAGCTAGTTAATCTTACTTAATGAGATCGGTATTCGATCCCTAGTCGTTTACATGAAACTTTTGTTCCTACAAAAAGCTTGAGCGGATAAGAAATAGTTATACAGCAATTGTTAAAAAGTTTGTGGGTTTATTTAGAAGTAAATCTATAGACAGATTATAGCTGAGTAGATATTTCTGGGTTTGTGTTAATTAAGATGTCTTTCTGAAGAGCTTTTAAAGATGTTGTTATTTAGGTTAGTGAAAAATTAGTAACAATGAATAAGTGTACAGAATTTGAACACGAAGATTTACACATTCAAATTTTAAATTATTTTAAATATATATGTGTTTAAAAAATAAAAATTTTTACAATCACAAAATAATTATTGTAATCGTATTTCAGAATTTAAAAAAATTACACTTACCATTATTTATCGAGTCATAAAATAAGGTACTTTATACTTTGGCGCTTTTAATTACATAGTTGTTAGAGACTATTAAAACTCTTAAAAAAGTTATTCACGACTTAGTGAGCTCTTCTTTTAATTTTTGCATCATATAACTACGATCTTTAGGGTCTTTTGCAATGAAGACCTGACAATCTGCAAAACTTAGAGTATGTACCTATATGTTAATGTCTGACGGGCACTCCCATTCCTTCGCATTTTCTACTCCATTGTTTTAAAGTGTATTCCAGAAACACTTTAAACTAAGTTAGGGATGTGGGACATCCTTGGAGAAGCCATTTTGTGGGTTGAATTAAAATATTAATATGGGATAAATAAAAAAAATTAGCAGATAATTAGCATGTATTATTTAAAAAAATAAATAACATTACATATAATGAAATCTGACACAAGATGCAGCTAATTGTGTTCATATTTATATATTTTGGTTGTTACTCTTTTAGTCTAACTTAATACAATATATTTATTAATTCGTCAAATATACAAAACAATCTATAAATTTTCAGGATCACCTTTACTCTTTAGAATTCTGCTTTGCAAACATATTTTAAACACCTGTTTGTTATTCATAGGATTCCGAGTTTTATGGAGATACCTATATATTTTTTGGGAAACTTTCTATATACTATACGAGTTTTGTAAATGAAATCTACCAAACGAGCCACAATAAACTTTTTCTTATTTAGAAAATAAAAGTATGCGTGGTATTTCCAGAAAATATATGCTGCTATATATAAATTTTTATGTATTAAATTTGTAATTATTGTAATAAAGTACTCGATCTTAATGAAAAATATAATATCAAACTCTATTTGGAAATTAATTATTTGAGACATATTATCCATTCACTTCTTATTCCAATCTCAGTAGACTATGCATTTTATTTCTTGGATTGGCACTTCATTTTGTTGGGTTGGTACCTAAACTGAAAACGTCCTGTCCTACTGTCGAAATATTGACAGCTCATATTATCAAAGGTTAAAATTTTTAAATATAGAAATATTCAATAAGTAATGCCAAAAAAATCAGTATAGAACTACATAAGAACATCATAAAATGTTATGGTATGTTTAAGAAATAAAGCAACAGCAGCGAAAGTGGCTCAGATCTTTAAGGTAAGTGCCTACCATTTTGCTATTTCTTTTAAATGAATCCTAGTTTGTGACAGCTAACATAAAGTTATATATTTTGCATTAGATTAATTGAAAGAGGTTTTTGTAATGATTTTAAAAATATGTATCACTTTTTAAATACAATTTATATTATTAACATAATACATAAACGTTTTTGACAGATATCATAATAAGTTATAAACAACGTTGTCAGATTTCACATTTCTAAATTAAACATTTTGTAACTATAATTTAATTCAAAATTTTGTTAAATATTTTTAAATCTCATATCTACCTTTGTGTAATTGAGGTATATTTTTTGAAACTAATTAATATGACAAACATTCTATATGCTTAATTTTTTTAGATTAGTATTTGGAAAATACGGAGAATTATTAAGGATTCAAAAATAATGAGAAAGTCGCAGATAAAGGAAGTAAAACTAAAACATTTGAGAAGTTTATTTAAAAAAAAAATACAGCGACAGATTTGGATCTACCATTCTAAAAATGAACATTTTACTTGGACTGATGCTATGATGCTAAACAGAATTTTGATTTTAAAGGGGGACGCACTACACTATACAAACTTATAAAATTAATGGGATACAAATTTAAAAAAGTAAATGGACGACATATTTTATGTGAACAACGATACGTTAAAATTAGTAAAATCACTTTCATTCGGAAATATAAACAACTAAACAATCTTACTGAGAGAGTTACATTCCTGTACCTAGATGAAACATGGATCTATCAAAATGGTAGCTCAGTGCGTCAGTGGGTACACGATTCTGACCTGAAAAGGAATCCAGCTCGTGTAAAGTCCGAAAGAAAGCGATTTACTATTTTACTCGCTCACACGACACTGGATGATTTTTGGAAGGATGTGACTTGTTACTAGTGTCTTCGAATACAGACTTTGACTATCACAAAAGTATGAATAGTGACCTTTTTAAAAACTGGGTTGTTAATCAACACATTCCTGCTCTATCTGTATTTTAAGAAAAATGTGTGGGGGTAATGGACAACGCGCCATACCATTCAGTTCAACTTAACAAACCACCCTATTTTAGCAAAATAAGCGATGTTGCAGGAATGGTTGATTAACAATAACCTTATGTTTGACACAAAAATGACAAAAAAACAACTGTACTCAATAATTTTACCTTATAAAACTGGCGAAAAGATATATGTAGTGGATGAAATTTTAAAACAACGAGGACATGAAGTACTTCGACTATCACCATACCATTGTCATTACAATCCAATAGAACTAGCATGGGGGTTTACTAAGACATATTATAACAAACATATAACATCTACTTATCTTGACCAGGATAGAGTTAAAAAAACGTGGACAGAAGCATTGACTAAATGTACACCAGACATGTAGCGAAATTTTTGTAGACATACAGACGAACTTATTTTTGCAGATTGGACTACTTACATGGGAAACTGCTCACATGACAATATTCCTCCTTTAATTATTTTATTGGAGGAATCAGATTCTGACGATTCCGATTTTGGATTTAGTAGTGACTCTGATGCTTCCAGTAAAATAATAGGAGAGGATTGATCATACAAATACACCGACAACATTTACACGTTACATCTAAATCTGCATCTGTATTTGTTTTTATTTGCTTTTATGTAATTTATTAAAATATTTTTTCATTGTATCGGTTTGAAAGATTTCTGAAGAATTTCTGTTATAAAGAACATTATTAAGACATCTGCATATATAAGTCAACTGCGACTCCACTTGAGGCGGACCAGGAAAATCAAATTTGTACTTGAGTAGTTTCCTTAATTAACCCATTGGATGTGAAATTTTATTACCCTACAGCCATTATTACAATAATCTACGATGCCATTTGGATGTAAAATAGTAGACTTTAAAAAAGATGGATATAAAATTTAAGTACTGTGTTTTTATGTCAAACTCAAAAATGATTAAATAATTTTATCTACTCTACTTCATATTATGTATCAATTTTTAGTTCGTGAAAATTGTCATTATAGACAGCAGTGCGTGAAGGATTGAAAGTGTGCGTGAAGTAACAATGTATTTTAAATGGGATTTACTTTTTCGCACTGTTTTTGACACACCTTCATATAATCAAATATCCTTAGCATTCGCGTTGCCATGGTGTTGCTATGACAGCATTAGTTTTGTTAGTATCTTGTAAAAAATTGAAAATAAATTGCTTTCTTGTAATTATTTTTTATTTGATTATCGTAGATAAAATATTGTATGAAACTGTGCGTGAAGTGCTTTTTGCGCACTTACGCGATATATATATCGCGTGCGTGCGCAAAAAGCATACTTCACGAACTGTTTCATAAATAACTATTTTTACCACTACTTGAATAATTTAATAGTTGTATTAAACGTTTTTAGTTAATATATGTATATGTGCTACATTTTAAATTGTACTTATTTACATTTAATAAAATGTAAATATAAAAGTACCTATATTTTTTGTTATAGACCAATAAAATAATAATTGACCTGTTCTGTGTAAAGGAATGTGTTATTTTGAGTATCAGTCAAAATTCATGTGAATTCAAATAGACCATTCTTGGATATTAATACTACTTGCAGCGAATACTGACATATCTACTTTTGTATTCAATTTAATATTAAATATATTGACTTATTTCCTGCAAGTTCTAAATTTGGTTTGCAAATTTAATTACTTAAGATATTTGTACTGAATACACATATTTTTATTGAAGACGTGACAACATCGTACTTACAATTAACAAGACCACAGAACAGTAAACTCAGACGTGTATTATACAGGGCGAAATTCATGTTACTAACAGAGCCTACTGAGATTGGAATAAAAAGTGAACGGATTATATGTTAAACAACTTGCCACTTGATATTTATGGCACATATAGTATCTATATATATATATATATATATATATATATATATATATATATATATATATATATGAAAGGAACAGTTACCACTGACTGAGGTATAGAAAAAAGCACAGCCATAACCGCTGATGGAAGAAACGTAAAATATAACAGATGTTTATTTTCATAATGTGAACACCCGCTAAGACGGGTTGAAATAGGAATTGACACCGATTTTTATAAAAATTAAAATTTAGACTCTTAAAATTCTTTCATTGAACACATGCTTCATGGTTTCTGAATTCATCCCCTAATCGAAAGTCAATGCCATCTGTCAAGTGTGTCCGCAACCTAGATGTCAATTATATTGATAAATTAACTTACACTATTAGAAATTAATAGAACTAAATAATAAGTATTGGAAAATTAAACAATCGTTTTTAGTAATAATTGTTAATTATTATTTATGTGTTTTACTGTTTAAACTTAAACCTTCCATGAACTTCCACAAATAAATCAAAACCAAAATTGACCAAATTGGTTCAGTAGTTCTCGTTCTGGAGTTGCAGCGAGACTAACGAACAGCAATTTATTTTTATTTATATAGATAGATTATGATAAAGCAAAACCTTTTCACAGATTTATTTATTCCTTTGTAAATATTTATAAATATATGAGATGCTTTCTTTGTTGAACATGAAATAATCGTATGTTTTAATATTATCTGGATACATTTACTTCTATAATCGGGGAACTTTTGCCACTAAAATCAAAATAATAAAATAATAAAGCAATATTTTGAAAATGACCCTTGTTTAATTAAACCAGATCGGTTATGTCGTTTTCAAAGATATTTTTTTTTAAATACTTATTTCAATGCTTTTGGTTTTGAATGTATAATTCGTTTCTTTCTGTTTTTATAGATTCATACATTATTATCAACTCATTCTTTATTTAAGGTAGTTTGCGAAGATCCAGATAAATCCAAAGTAAAATTGGAGATACATTCATTTTGATTTAATAAAATGTTTGCTGTTTCTTTTAATTTTCTTTTTATAGAATTTTCTTCTTTGCATAAAATTTTTGTGACATTCCACTTTATTTTATGATTCCGAAAATTTAATTGAGATTTATCTATATCTTCTTTTTTTAGATAATTTTTGTGTTCATTGAGGCTAACTTCAAGAGGTCTTCCTGAATCCCCAATGTAGACTTTGCCACAATCACATGGTATACCTACTATATACACAATTTTTGGTTTTTTGATCTAAATTAATTGATTTTGTTTTGGAAAAAAGTGATTTAATTGTATTATTCGTTTGAAAAATTGTTCTAATATTAAAAGCATTACCAATTTTTTAAATTTTTTCAGAAATACCTTTTATATATGGAATTTTTTTCGTTTTTAAATTTTGTGTATGGTCAATTTGGTTATCCAATCTCTGATGGTTTTCAATTTTATTTATTTATGAATTAATTATTTTTTCCGTCGACCGTTCATTTATGATGAATTTTAACACACTCAAAATCGTTGATTAATAACCCCTATTAATGAATGATTTTCTATTAATCAACGATTTCAACTAAAACATTTAAAATCGAGTAGCCTGTCTGTCATTGTTAGTACTAACTGTCACTGTTTATCATTATTTAGTTTATTGTTTAAAATTCTGTACATTTGAAAAATCTAAAAATCAAGCAGCTCCTCTTGATACTTACTGTCAATGTTAGTAATGTAATAACTGTCATTGTATATCATTATTTACGTTATATGATATTTCTGTAAAGTACGGTCGACCGAAAAGTTTTGTAACGAACTCGTGAATTAAAATGGCGATTAACAATCGAGATATTTTAACGCGCGAGCATAGCGCCCTTATTAATACACTTGTTGCTTAAATAACTATTTTCAGGATACCCATTATTTATTATTAAAACTGTTTTTATTGTTTTTTTTTCGTCTCCAAAAGAAGCAATATTCGAACCTATCATATAAACTTTTAATAGTTCCTTCTTTAACAGTAATACTATGATTGGAATTAACATTCAAATATCTGTTAATATGTGTTTTTTTTACGAAAAATGTTAGTATTAAGTAAATAATCGGTTTCCTTTGTAATCAATATATCAAAAAATGGTCATTTTTCATCTTTTTTAATTTCAATTGTTAATTTAATAGAAGGTACTTTATTGTTAATATTTTCAAGACATTTGTCTAATAAATTCAAACTGTAAGGCCAAATTGCAAAAACATCATCTGCATAGAGCTTTGAAGGCACACTTATTGGAGAGATCTTTGTACACAGTAAATGAATTTTTCACATTATGATTTTATACTTCTAAATACACACTAATTTACTACTTCAAGGAACTTTTTCTTTTTTCCTTTTCTTCTTTTTTCTCTTTTTTTTTGATGACTTTCAATTTCTTTAATTGTATAAATATTTTTTTTTGTATTTTGTTTATTTGATATGTTAGATTTTAAGGTTTTTGTACATTTTTGTATGTTTTTTAGCTTTGTCGACAAATTGTAAAATTTCTGACAATAAAGCATTATTATTATTATATCTTCCATACCATATTTTTGGTTTAAAATATGCTGTTTTAATAAAATTCTTGTTAAAAAATTTCATATAAATATTACTTAATATTGCTAAAAGACAACTTTCCATTGCTATTCCTGTTTTCTGTTTATAAAAATTATCTTTATATTAAAAGTAAGTTGATTCGACACAGATAGTTAACAATTCCATAATAGTATCTACAGATAAATTTGTTCTTTGATTTAAATTATTAACATTTTCTAATAATTGTTTAACTATTTGTAACGTTTTCTAAACAGGTACGTTTGTAAAAAGGCTTACAACATCAAAATTCACCATAAGATGATTTTTATGTATATTTAATAATTTTTCTAAAAAATGTTTTTTGTTTTAAATAAATGAGTCAGTGTTTTTAAATAAAGGATTGATGATATTAAGTAAAAATTTTGATAATTTACTGAAAGGAGAATTGATTGTACTTACAATTGGACGGAGTGTTATTCCTTCTTTATGTATAATTTAGGTAAACCATAAAAATTAAATGAAATAAAAGAAAATTTAATAATAAATTCACCGACGCCTATGGCGCCGATGGCCCACCTCTTAACACCGGCGTTAACACTGAGAAAGGAATTTCTGGACAGGTGGGTTCAAGAACGAGGAAACCAGAAACATTCAAGAATACTGATTTTCTGGAATTCGCAGAGTCTACGTAGAATAGAAGACTCTAGAGGCAGCATTAGAAGAATGGACGATTCTAGATTTTTCGCGATGCCTATATAAACAGAAACGGAGCATCCAGAAGTTAGTCTATGTATGAAAACTTGTACAAATAAATTTGTATTATAGTTTAATTGTTTAAAATAAATCAATTAGGTGTTGTTGTGATTTGTTTTATTATAAAACTAGCGGACCCGGCGAACTTCGCACCGCCTAACACTAATGTTTTTTCCAATTTTTTTTTTATTTTTACTATTAATTTTTTGTATTTTTTATCATATTTTCTCGTTAGTTACCAGTTTTTACTATTATTTATAGTACTTTGTAATTTATCGGTTAGGTATAATATATATTAACTGCGCCACCTAACGGTGGCGTCATAGTTCTTAGGTAAGTAAGTTTTGCTCTTTTAAATATATGAGATATCAACTGCGCCACCTTACGGTGGCGTCACAGTACGTAGGATGTATGAATTACAGGTGTAAATTTATAACATCTCAACTGCGCCACCTTTAGGGTAGCCCCGACCGGCCACTACCACCGCAACGGCTTCGTCCCGCAATTTTAAATCTGTAATATCTTCGAAAATATTCATTTAAATCTTGTGCTGTACAGGACTATATAGATCTATATTAAATCAACAATGTATTTAAGCTATTTAATTGGATAAGGATTAATGCTGTATTGGTTAAAATCGCTTCGAAAATTCGCCATTATTTGTCGTAAAAGGTAAATGAAAAAAAAATGTTATTGTGGGATATCCATAAGAGATAGACATATACCATCGTGGAGTTTTCTGTAGACCTTTTTAATGTGTACAAATAAAATTAGTATATTATTTTGATAAATCTCGTAGGGTTCAGCCTGCGTTTGCAATGTAAGCGGAAAAAAAATGATAATTAACGACATCACATTAGAAACCTCAAAAATAACAGTATTTTTTCACTATTTAATGGATGTTATTATACATATAAACCTTCCTCTTGAATCACTCTATCTATTAAAAAAAAACGCATCAAAATCTGTTGCGTAGTTTTAAAGATTTAATTAGATTAAAGAAATAGGGACAGAAAAAGCGACCTTGTTTTACTATTATATATTGTAATGTATTGATACATTACAAAACAATTTAATTTAAGATTTGTCAATTATAATATTTGACCTCAGTCAATTATGACATTTGACAGATATACGACAAAATATACAGTGCCACCATACAAGAAAATGAAATTTGATAGTAAATAAATGTAATTTGATATTTTTCTATTATGATATTTAAAGTCAGTCAATTATGACATTTTACAGATATATGCAAATATATACAGTGCTACTATCTAACAAAGGAAATTTAATAATAAATACAATTTAATTTGACATTTGTCAATTACGATATTGGACATCTGTCAATTAAGACATTTGACAGATATACAATAAAATACTTATGTACTCGTATACAGTGAGACCTCTCTTAAAAAAGGAAATTCAATAATAAATACAATTTATTTTGACATTTGTCAATTATAATATTATAATTCTGATATTTCACGTCAGTCAATGATAAAATTTGACACATATATACCAAAATACACAGTGCAAGCATCTAAGAATTGGAAATTTGATCATTAAAACAATTTACTTTGACAGTTATCAATTATGATATTTGACATATGTCGATTATGACATTTGACAGATATATAATAAAATATAGTGAGATTACTCTAAGAAAAGAAAATTTGTACAATAAATTTAACTTGACATTTGACATGGCATTTGACAAATCTATATATATATAAGAAAGGATGTGTTTTTATGTAAGAAATCAATGAACTCAAAAACTACTGGACCGATTATTATGAAAATTGGTATATATATATATATGTATTTTTCCACGGAGAAGGTTTATATGAGATGCTCATTGATGCCACTCGCCACCAGGTGGCGCTGCAAATTAGCAACTTCTGTCTCGTTCAACCGATTGTCATGAAAATTGGTATGTATATGTATTATTTCACGGAGAAAACGAATATGCTATGCACATTGATGCCACTCGCCACCAGGTGGCGCTGCACAGTAGCAACTTCTGTCCTGTTCAACCGATTGTCATGAAAATTGGTATGCATATGTATTTTTTCACGGAGAAGGTTTGTATAATATGCACATTGATGTCACTCGCCACCAGGTGGCGCTGCAGAGTAACTACTTCTGCCCTGTTCAACCGATTGTCATGAAAATCAGTAGGATGCTGTATTTTTAATGGTTAATATGAATGTGATATTCGTATTAATGAAAGTTACTACCAGATGGCGCTACGAGCAACCACTACTTATTTGATTACTTTATATCACGCCACCGTAAGGTGGCGCAGTTAATATCACATATATTTAAACGAGCAATCCTTATCTATCTATATATGTAAAAAAGGATGTTTGTAAGTATAAAATCGATATACTCAGAAACTATTTGACCGATCATTATTAAAATTGGTATGTACATGTATGTTTCCACGGAGAAGCTTTATATGCTATGCCCATTGATGTAACTTGCTACCAGGCGGCGCTGTAAAGTATCGACTTCCGCCCCGTTCAACCGATTGTCATGAAAATCAGTATGATTTATCTTACCCATTTTTAATGGGTAAGATAAATATGATATTCGTATTAATGGAAGTTACTACCAAATGGCGCCTCCATTAAACGAGCAACCACTACTTATTTGATTACTTTATATCACGCCACCGTAAGGTGGCGCAGTTAATATCACATATATTTAAACGAGCAATCCTTATCTATCTATATATATAAAAAAGGATGTTTGTAAGTATAAAATCGATATACTCAGAAACTATTTGACCGATCATTATTAAAATTGGTATGTACATGTATTTTTCCACGGAGAAGCTTTATATGCTATTCCCATTGATGTTACTCGCTACCAGGCGGCGCTGTAAAGTATCGACTTCCGCCCCGTTCAACCGATTGTCATGAAAATCAGTATGATTTATCTTACCCATTTTTAATGGGTAAGATAAATATGATATTCGTATTAATGGAAGTTACTACCAGATGGCGCTTCCATCAAACGAGCAACCACTACTTATTTGATTACTTTATACACGCCACCGTAAGGTGGCGCAGTTAATATCACATATATTTAAACGAGCAATCCTTACTTAAGTATTTTGACGCCACCGGAAGGTGGCGCAGTTAATATCACTTATATTTAAACGAGAAATTCTTACTAAATTAAATATTGTTATGCATCTAATATATTTTATCGATAAACTACAAAATATAAAGAAAAAAATAGTATAAACCTGATAACTAACGAGATAATATGATGAAAACGATACAATCAAAATAAATTGAAAAAGGGAAAAATGGAGGAATGTCATAAATGATTTGCGGTACGAAGTCCGCCGGGTGAGCTAGTATACTATAAAATATATAGTGTTTTCTTACAATTTGTAATATTTAATACATTTTTTAAATTATTTTCAGATTTTTGAAGTGATAACTTCTTATGGGAGGGTAACTGATTTTTAGCGTAACGCGTTGAAAAAAGCGTTTATCATAACGCGTTGTTTATCGTTGTTACACGCAGGCGCAGTGAAACATAATAATATCATTTCTCTCTCTCTCTCTCTCTCTATGCTTTTCCCAATGTAAGTTTTAAGTATATTTGAATTTACCGTGTTATACGGTATTAATCTGTCACTAAATACAATTCATTACTTTTTGGAACTAAGTTCCTTACGGCAGGCTTGAAGAAGATAGGGATTTTGCTGCGTGACTGAACTGAAATGCATCAAATACATTCTAGAAGTTATTATAGGTAGGTGGTTCGGTGGTTCATTGGTAGAATGCTCGCCTTCACGAGGGCGGCCCGGGTTCAATTCCCGGCCGATGCAAATTTATTTTGTATATATCTGTTAATTTTTACCTTTTTTTTTTAAAGTAATATGAGATTAAATTTTTAAATTTATACACATTATCATATTAATGTAGATAAAATTTAAGTAATAGGCAAATTTTTCTCAAGTTAAAAAATTTCAATATTAAATAGTTCAACTTGGATTAGGATTAGTTGTTATCACTTCTGTCGCGCGTCCTGAGACGCACACGTTTTTTTTTTAATTAGTTACTGTTCTACTTATCATATTACTTCTGACTGGCTTCTCTAATCTAGCATCTCACTAATTTAATCCGAAGTTTCTAGCAACCCCTATTTGCTAACAGAACAAATCCTTAATTATGTTGAAACCTTCGTTTTTCATGTTCATCCTTTTCATTCCATTATCTTACTCGATTGGTATTTAAGAGCACTTGACACCTTTATTTCAGTATAAATTAAGCTGAATATAGACTTACTTCTAAACTTTTTCTTTTTAATCAAATAGAATAAGTTAATTTTTCTCTGAGTTATTTAAGCTAGAAACTCTAATTAGTAAAAGGTCTGGTTTTAGTTTAACATTTTCAAATTAAAATACAGTTTTACAAAAGGATAATAAAATTTTAATATTTATATTGAATAATTTATTGTAGTTACCAAATATTTAATTTAATTCTTTTTTTCTGCATTTTATATTTTACATTTACACTTGTAAAAATTGAAATTTAACTTCTAAATATAAAGCATTTGTCTTTACACATAAAACTGTCTTAATACAAACAATAATACTATTGTTGTTTTTTTAGTTCTGCATAGTTATAGCCATAAAGACAAAAAATATACAGACTTAAAGTACTTTATTGCTGTTCAAAATATGTCCCACCAAAATCGATACACTTTTGCATACGTTCAAACCGTTTGGTACAACAGTTATTTATTCCACTCTTCAGTTAACACCTGCAAAATCGCCTTGAAGGCATCGATGGGTTCTTCTGGCGACTGGAATTGCTGCCCACGCATTTTATTCTTGATCTTTGGAAAACGTGAATACTATACGGTGGATGGTCTAACAATTCAATGTTTTAAAGCTCCAAAAACACGATTGCCTTTTGGACAGTCTGAGCACTTGCATTGTAGGATAATTCGCCGTTGTATGCTGCTTTGTTGGAGTTTCGTGTTACTTTTGATGAACAAACGTTTATGTGCTAATCGGAAGTAACCGCTCTTCAAACTTCTAAAGCAATTGTTGGCACATGACCAGATTTTGACCATTTTCTTTGAAACACTTCGAGAACGGATCACTTTTGTTGATGTTTCCTTATTGTGAATAACTCACACAGCGAATTAGCGTTTATTTTCCGGATCTTAGCAGTAAATCCAAGATGTGAAAGTTGACCTTTAAGAGATCTGACAGTTGACATTTTACAGTTGACATTTGACACTTGAAATTTGACAGTGGACATTTGACAGTAGACCTTTAGCATTTGACAGTTGACCATTGACATTTGACAGTTGACATTTAACAGTTGACAGTAAAAATACCATAAACCTTTTTTTCAGCTTCCTTTGTTGAATCGGTCCAATGCTTTTTGACACCAATTGACGCAAACGGCTTTATGCTCTTCTGTGAGCAAATGAGGGACCCAACGGGAAACCAACTTTGTAACACCCAGTTTATTCTGTAGGTCTTTGAAATACCCAAAGATTCATCTATCTCCTGGTATGTTACACGGCGATTATCCTTCGTTAGCTAACGAACCGCATCAATGTTTTGTAGTTCACTTTTGTTTTGAGTGGATTATGTCCTTGTATCAGGAGTTACGGATGCTTTAACAATAATCCGAACACCAAACAATTTAGAAGCGCCTACAAAAAGTTGCTCTCTAAGGTAAGTATTAAAGTTCCTTTATCTGCTAACTGCATCCCAAAAGATGCCGAAACTACTAAAAATAAATTTAATAAAATTGACGTCGATGATTTAGAGAAAACTGCTGAAATTAAAGAGAAGTTAAGTAAATATTTTATATTACTGATGCTGTTGTTAAGATGATCAAAACAAAAATTACATGTAGGTGTCTTGGAGTGTCTTAAAAGAATAGAACTCGATAACAGTCAACTATACTCATCTTTATACAAAGAAAAAAAAATTACAGATATATGGTTTCAGCATCTAAAAATGGTATGGAAATTTACAAAATAGCACAATAAAGGTGCATTATTAAAAAAAGAGAAAGAAAGAATAAGAATGAAATAATTGTTATTTTTTAATTTCCATTATTAAATCTTTTTCCTCATTATATTTACTATTTTTCGATTTTTTTACGTTATTCATTATATTAGTATCTATTGTTTATTCATTACATTATTTTTATACAATTAGCGATTTTATTTTAGATGTCAAAGTATAAAAAATGTATGATTGCATATATTTTAAGAAATACTATTGAGTAATATCGGCTTTTAATTTACAGATCAAAAAAGTAATCCTAATTTTAAATAAAAAAAATGATCAGCAGAAGAATCGAACTCCGAACACACAGTGTCGAGAGCAAATACATTAACTTGTGGCTATCACTTATAGTCCAGGTTCCCACGTGGAAAAAAAGGCATAAAGAATAACCGGCTGAAACTTTCAGAATCGCTTAATTGCACTTAGACCTACAAATTTCCATAGCAACAATATCGATGGATGGGGCGTTTTTTCTGCAGCAGCGGTCAAACGTGTCAAAGTTTTAACCCTCCTCGGAGTGATGGATAACCGATTTATTTTTTGTGAATCAACAGTTTATTATTATTACATAATAAAACATGTGACCTACAAAAAGAGGAGGGCGTTTGGCGGGGCCTACGCGCTTAACATGTAATAGTTACGACTGCCAACGAATTAACAAATAATCAGTTAACGCCCTCCTTTTTGTACGTTACATGTTTTATTATGTAATAATAATAAAAAACTGTTGATTCACAAAAAATAAATCGGTTATCCATTACTCCGGGAAGGGTTATAACTTTGACACGTTTGACCGCTGCTGCAGAAAAAACGCCGCATCCATCGATATTGTTGCTATGGAAGTTTGTAGGTCTAAGTGCAATTAAGCGATTCTGAAAGTTTCAGCCGGTTATTCTTTATGCCTTTTTTTCTACGTGGGAACCCGGACTATTAGCTTTATAAATATAATTCATTTAAATGATTTTTAAAATACAACCCCTCTTATGTTTTAAAATTAGCTGTGGGAAAGTTACGTAATAGGTAAACTCCTCCCATTAGAAGGAAATGCAGGGACTGCTCGTATTTATTTTCTCTTTTGCTGTACAGGAGCCTGTTGTAATTACAATCCGCAGTCTAGATATTATATGTCTATGATTATATCATGTTATTTTTAATATATTTAATGATATTGTTATAGTTTTTCTTTCGTGGATTCGGGATAAGTGATAACAGCATACAAACTTAACAATTTATTAGTAAACATAACTAAATAACAATTTTCTTTAACTAATTCACACAACTTTAATACAATTACCTACTAAATAGCGTGGTTAAAATATCTCGTACAACAATTCGCAGAAGGTCGATTTCGTTCGGAGACAAACTAGAATAGACTAGAATTCCGAGAATTATAACAACACCTCACTCCTCGGGTTAGGCAACAGGTCCGGACTCGTAACAATATATATTACAAACCCCACTACCATTAGTGCATTTAATAGTCACAACATATCATAGTGGCGACGAGGATAAAAAAGGTGTGAAGATAATTTTTTATTTCATTGTATAAGTACCTATCAAAATTAATACATGGACGCAATTTAAACAATTGTAAGAATTACAAAACAGGCAACAACAAGAAATCACACAATTATTACAAACGTTGACTATAACCACGCAGCATCACACAGCCACTACTGTACCACCACAAACAGAAATAATCAATATCCTAAAAAATTGTGTGAAAAATACGATAACCATGTTCCTGCCAAAACATTTGTAGAATATTTTAAAGTCTAGTGTCGCATGTAAGTAAAATACTTAAAGAAAGGCGAATGCAGACGGTGTAGAATTGAGAAAAACAAAAACAACAAGTGTTCTGGTAATAATGTTAAATGAGATGCATGTGGATTGATAGAACATTATGAACAAGGTTGTCTAAAGACAGGAAGAGCGAGATTACATACTAACACAATGAATACTGTTAAACATAAAGGAATAAATATAATACACAAAATGACAGAGTCAGAATCAGAATCTGAATCTGAAGACACATTCCGTTAGCACACATCTAATTCAGAAAAATCGATAAAAGTTTTAAAACAAACTCAAAAAGCACATATAGGAAACGTATTGATGTTAAAATTAACAAAGTACTCTGTACTATGAAGTAAGATCCAGCATCCAGCGGCAGCACACTTAATTATAAATAAGAGAATGTGGAAAAAGTTAGGCAATCCAGTTTTAGAAAGACCACCAAAGTTGCGAGCATACGTAAATTTCAACCTAATCCCAATTGGAACAGTAGAAGTTGATGTTACACTAGAATATTGTACCAAACATTTACAAGTGGTCGTTATCAAACCCAATGCTTTTTGGCTTACCATAAAATAAAGCATTTAATATGCCTTTTCCGAGTAGTGTCTATTCCATAAAAGCAGGTAACATGCCGGAATCTGATGATAAAGCCTATCAAACACGTCTTCAGACACTTATCGAAGAGAAGACTCAACTTTTTAACCTTTCTCTGGGTAAAATTAAAAATTATGGTATTAAGTTACCTACCTGTTAAGACTGATGCAAAAAAACATACTGCAGAGCGTCCCATTAATTTTTGAATAAAGAAGAATGTTCACACAGAACTAAAACGCTTAGTGAAAAAAGGTATAATATCCCCTGTTAACCTAAAGGATGAACCATTGGAATAGACTACACCAACTGTGAATGTACCCAAGAAAGATTGTAGAATTAGAATTTGTAGCGATTTCCGTACCATTGTAAATCCTAAGTTTTTTACAGAAAAATACCCAATAACTCTCCACCCAATTATCTATCAATTTTTAGTATACAAGCAAAAATAAATTAAATGACATTAAGGAGAAATTGAAAAAATGTCGCATCCAGCGAGACTCAAACTAGCAACCTTCAGCTCTACGCGCTGACGCTCTAACAACTAAGCTAGAAATCAAATAGCCTAATGGTCGTTAAATTCAACTCATGCCACATGTGACACTTACTCACCTTTTCCTTAAGAACATATAGCATGACGTTAATGTGAGAGAGACTTTGTTAAACCAACAATTGAAACATCAAAGTCATTTTTTTAGCGCCCTGTCTTATATTTTATATGTTCTTTATATGTATTTAATCTTCTAATATTTAATATTAATTATAGTAAACTTCATAATTGGAAAAAAGTCAATAATTTTTAAATATTTTTTTACCAAGTTTTTAACTCAAACTCCGCTTCCTGGAACGACAAGAAAGTTGTAATTTTGTTGGGAAGTTTCCAGTAATTGCAATTTCCAATCACTTCAACCGAACTTCTTGCTCTGCATATCAAGTAGGCAATAAAAGTATAAAATTGATTCAGAGCAACTGGTAGATTCAATCACGCAGATGTCGATTTAAAAAATTTAAATATTTTTATAACTAATTTATAATAATAATAATAATAAACGACTTTATTGTGTTTTTAGTTTAATATTAAGGAATACTACTATAAATTAATCTAAGAGAAGTATATGATTTTCTTATTAGTGATTTGACGTATTCGCAAAAACGAAGATCACTATCAATAATGATACCTAAATCACGTGCATTTTCAACAACTTGTAAAGACTGGTTTAAAATGTTTATTTTAAAATGTTCTTTGAGAAACTCTTTATGTGTACCAAAACATATAAGCTTGGACTTTTTGGAATTAAATGTTCAACTGTTGAACTGACTGAAGTTCTGAGTTGAGAGTTTGTGAAGCTTCATCGATGTTGTTAATATTAAACGCTAGATATATCTGAGTATCATCAGCAAATGCTTGTGTGTTACAACTTTTTATGGAATTAATGATATCAGCTGTATATATAATGAATAATAGGAGTCCCAAAATTGACCCTTGGGGTACCCCTGATAGAATTTCTATGCCAGAAAATAACACTTATTTTTTGTGACCTACCAAGCAAATAAGACCATATAAAAAATAATGAACTATTATTAAATCCGAGAAATTTAAGTTTTGCACAAAGTAGTTCATGATTGATAGTATCAAAGGCCTTAGAAAAATCAAGTATTACTAAAGCCAAATTCATCTTACAATCTTGAGTAGCAATAATATCATCGGTTACCGCAGCCAAAGCAGTCCCAGTAGAAAATCCACGCCTAAAACCACTTTGTTTATCAGGAATTAATTTGTTATCAGTAACATAAGAATAAATCTAATTGTAAATAATACTCTTAAAAATTTTAGAAATAGCAGGAAGAATGCTGATTATCCTTAAATCAGAGAATGTTTCGGGATTATTACACTTAAGCAGAGGTTTGCCTATCGCTATTTTCCAATTGTTAAGGATACAAGAGTTGATAATATTCGCCAAATATGTATCAACAAATGGACTACAATATTTTAACATGCTGGCAGTAATATTATCCGCACCAGAGGCATTACTTTTGAGTTTATTTATTATATTATTAATATCTACGTCTGTTACCAAGGAGAATGAAAATTGTAAACTATCTTTATAACTGTTATTATGATAATATTCAATTTTGTTATCACAATTATTACTAACATTGCGAATATACCTGGCAAATAATTGTTTATTTCATCGGGATTGGACAAATTTTCTGGAAGAACATAATTTTTTTGTTTACCATGAACATTTAGATTTCTCAGGGCGTTCCAAGTTTTCCTTGAATCACCATTAACACAGATAGAATTCAAATATCCTTTTTTTTTCTTGTCTTACTGTTGACACAGTGAAGTTTCTAAGTTGTTTATAATAAGTCCAATCCTCAGCGAGACGTGTTCTCTTGAATTTCTGTAAGGCATTATCCCTTTCCCTCATAATACGTTTTAAATTTGGTGTAAGCCACGGTGCTGGTGGTTTAGTAACTCTTACCTGTCTAAGAGGAGCATGTTTAACAAAAACTGAAATTATAAATTCATTTAACAAAATAATTTTTTTATCTATATCATCTTCAACTACAATATTCATCCAAGGCATAAAACTTAAATCAGTTAAAAAATGTTTATAAGTGAAATGTTTAAAGCAACGATAAGACACAAGCTTAGGACTCATTTTAAAACCATTGATTTTGAGATCTACATAATTGGGTCAATTAATTTTGAGGAGGTGTTCGTAACTCTGGTTGGCTCTGTCAAAATTTGTTTAAATCCATAAGACTCAAAACACTCATTAAGAGGGTTAGTCATATTCAAAAAATCAATGTTGGCATCACCACCAAAAAATATAAAATCATATTCTGGACAAACTGAAGCCAATTTATTATAAAAATGATCTATGGCAGTACTTAAACTAGATTTAGGTGGTCTATAAAACGTTCCAAAACCTAGTTTTTTAATGCTTTTTTAACTTAAAAAAACTGATATTCCAGGTTATCACTATAGTCTAGTTGGAGATCGACCTCCTGGCATTGATAGCGATTATTTATGAAAGCACCTACACCACCACCCCTTTTATTGTTACGACTGTTGTGAAAAAAGTAGTAACCTGGGATTTTTATTCGCCTGATATCTACCTTATCAGACAGCCATGTTTCAGATACCAAAACAATATCATATTCTTTCGCTATAATCAAAGAACAGAAATCATTATATACTCTAGTCAACATCTTCAAAAACGTGAAAAATTAAAATAAAGGTCCAAAAAATATGAACGATAGCTCATTGGAATCGGAATCACCTCTAGAAAAATGTTTTTGAAGGAAAAGCGTGTAGGCAAAAAATTGCAATTGTTATTAACAAAATAAGATGAAAAAAAAACAGAAGTTTATGTTTTTGTTAATAACTCGATTAATATTTAAGCAATTTTGAAAAAAGCTCGTTAAAGAGAAATACATTTCCGAAAAAAAAGTTCGTCCTTTCGGAACTCCATCTCCATTATTTATAATTTTAATTTGGCGTTGAAAATGGAGCTTTGAGCGGCTTTTACGGCATGCGCGCGCTACCGCTCAACGGTGTTTATCAGATAAAATATTTTTTTTATGACATAAAATGTTATTTTAAAAATTTGAAAAAATTCCAGTATTTTCCTTACACTTGAAAGAATCTAAATCAGTCGAAAAAAACATTTGATCACTGGTTTTTAAAAAGTTATTCAATTGTTAACTAACAAATTTTTTCCTAATCTATGTTGACATAAGCAATGGGATAAAAGGTGTAAATAATTGGCCTAAAAATTTGAAACTTCGTGGTGCTCTTTTTATATGTATACTTTACAAGATTCTGCGATAAATCTTTATAAAAGTTTATTAATTTGTTAATAATACTTTCTAATATCATACGTCACGTAAACTGTAGCGCCAAATAACTTGCCAATTAAAAAAATGATATATCTTTTAAACTATTGGAGATATGATAAAGGATATTCTGGAGTTTTTTATAGAAAATAAATTTCTCTTTCAAATAATTCTAAGACTAAATTCGTATTTATTGTTTATTAGATACTACATGCATTTATTTGGAAAAATTCTGTATTTTTTTTTACTTTTTCGCAATATTTTGCAATAGTTATGAAAAATCATAATTAACAAATTAATAAACTTTTATAAACATTTATCACAGAATCTTGTAAAGTATACATATGAAAAGGGCTCCACAAAGTTTCAAATTTTTAGGCGAATTATTTATACCTTTTATCCCATTGTTTATGTCAACAGATATTAGGAAAAAATTTGTTAGTTAACAATTGAATAACTTTTTGAAAAACAGTGATAAAATGTTTTTCCAACTGATTTAGATTCTTTCAAGTGTTAGTAAAATACTGGAATTTTTTCAAATTTTTAAAATAACATTTTATGTCGTAAAAAAAATATTTTATCTGATAAACACCGTTTAGCGGTAGCGCGCGTATGTCGTAAAAGCCGCTCAAAGCCCCATTTTCAACGTCAAATTAAAATTATAAATAATGGAGATAGAGTTCCGGGAGGTCGGACTTTTTTTTCGGAAATTTCTTCCTCTTTAACGAGCTATTTTCAAAATTGCTTAAATATTAATATTTGTCGAGTTATTAACAAAAACATAAATATCTGTTTTTTTTCATCTTATTTTGTTAATAACAATTGCAATTTTTTGCCTGCACACTTTTCCTTCAAAAACATTTTTCTAGAGGTGATTCCGAATCCAATGAGCTATCGCTCATATTTTTAGGACCTTTATTTTAATTTTTCACGTTTTTGAAGATGTTGACTAGAGTAATAACCTGTAAATATCGATTGTAAATTAAGATTTGCTATCTTCATAGTTAAAGGTCAATCAGGTTTAATTCGATTGAATGAATACCCCTGTCGCATAAAATAGTTAAGAAATAAACATTCACTAATGTATCGAGTATATAAAAAAAAAGTATATGAATAGATAAAAGATTAAAATATAAGGATATTAAACTATTAAAATATTAGGAGGAATCAATATATGAATTAAATGTATTAATAATAAATTAAAATTTTATATGTCCCAATATAAAGTACCGTGATAAAGCAAAGAACAAAGTACAATAGAATCAGCCACAAGTGAGTGCTTATAAATAATTAATAATAATAGGTACTACAGCAAAAATGTAATCAAAACTACGTATTATCGTTTCATATTTAAAAAGAAAGAAAATTCTATGAGAAGCATTTTTTACAAGAGAGAAAGAAATAAAGTAATCTTAATTTACAAAATCAAAAGAAAACCAGCTTTTAATACAAGACATTGCGATTGAATATTTTAGGTACTAATTTATTTATAAAAAAAAACAACTATATAAATTCGAAACCAAATGCGGTATAAAAAATAATTAATCAAAACTCCTACATAAGGAAATAATGTTAAATTAATAGTAATTTCCAACACAAAAAAGTTATGATTTATGCATTACGTTTAATGTGCAATAATGTCATTTTCACTTTTAATTGGGATCACTGCCCCATTTACTTTAGCAAACACCTTTCCGTTAAATGTCCAGGTAGCTTTCTTAAAAACTTGCTTAGATTTCTTAAAAAGAATAAGATTATTTACAGTCAACTTTTCCAATATAACGTAAGATGTATTTTTGAAGTTTTTCTTATTAGAAAAAATACGATTGCGTATCTATCTCTGGCAGAAATCAACAACAACCGGACGGATTGTTGCATTCCCATCCCTTTTTTTTACCTAGACGATAGCACTGGTTAATATTATTTTCAGAGACTGATACACGTAAATCAGTTTTAAAAATTTTTACCACATCATCCACTAAGGTAGAGTCATCATTCTCAGCAATACCATGTAAAATCAGGGAGTTTTTATTATTGTCTAATTCTAATAGAATTTTTTCAATATTATTATTTAGTGAATCCATTTTATCACTCAGATTACTAATATCAGTCTTCACCTTGGCAAGAGCACTACTAATATCCTTTTTAAAATTTTCAATCTTTTTGAGAAGGCTGCTGTTAGATTCCTGGACAGGCGGTGCATTTAATTGTCCCCTAAGTTCATTTATGCCTTCTTCAAAAATTGTATTTATATTATCAATTTTAGAATTAAATGATTTCAAAGTTAAACTTTCGGTAGTTGGCATTGTTAAAAAATTTCGATATACACCCTAATCACACCAAAATAAACATAGCTCAGTCAAGAAGGAAAAAAAGCGGAAAATATCTTCTTCAGATATTTGAAGGTTCTAAATGGTGTTTGGGGGGTAGTAGATGAAAAATCTGTAAAAAGGTACAGCTAATTATGCTTTGCTTTTTTTTAAACAATTTCAAAAATCGAAAAACTACTTTTTCGTCAATAAAATTTTTCTGTTACATTTTAGAGAAAAATTGTTTAAATAAAAGTTTTGGATTTTAAAGAGTTCTTTAATTCAAGAGTTGTTAAATTAAAATCCATAGATAATTAACTGAGATAATTGCAAAAAACCCTTAAAAACACCTATTTTCGAACTTTTTAATTAATTGTTAATAACTTTTTTTTGTGCATAATTACATGGAATACAAATACTTAAAATTGTATCCACTAATGTGTTTTTTATTTGTGCAAAATTTCAGTCAGATTGTGTAACGTTTACAACGTTATTTTTTGGCCTGGCCTATATACTATTTAATTTCTATAATATCTCGGCTATTTTGCAACGTTATTTTTTGGCCTGGCCTACGTACCATTTAATTTTTACAATTCCTCGTCTATGGAGTCGCCGCAGACTTGGTTTCAGTGATGAGAGGAGAATTTTTAGTTCGATCGTGAAAAGTGTCGCTATTTTTATTCTTTACATTTTGTGCTTCAAAGTATTCAGTTCTTTCGATACCTTCTCCCTTCGGTGGTGAGTAAAAATTAAATTGTTTTAATTTTTAGTAGTAATCAAAAACTTGGTGAATTTATTTTAATAAATATAATGGTTATATTGTTTCTAACATTTAATTATTTCGATTACAATCATTGTTATAAATCAGTTTTGGAGAAACCTTGAATGATTGTAATCGAAATTATGGTTTAGTGAGACGGAATTTTGACGGTTTTCATTTTTTATTTCATAGGCCGATTGCCAAATTTTGAAGGGTCCTAAGGAAGGACTGGAAGCCTGGAAACAATTTTTCGAATAAGAAGCCTTGGCCTAGCCGAAATTATTTTGTTTTGCCGTATCCAGCCTGACCGCATTGATGATAAGTTATTGAAAACATCTTGCCATCGACATCTGTGTCCAGAACCGAATTCTCCGTCGTCCTCACCCTGTCTCGAGGAAGATTCCAATAAAAAGATAAGAAAACAAATTAATCACTATTTAATCAACCAATATCTTGAAAATTTTCAATTCCAAATTTCTTGAATAAACAATTTTAAAAACTGATTTATTCTCTTTTATTTGTATGTCTGTATTTTGGCGCCCTTTTTATTTGTTTGGGGAAAGTCAAAAGAAAAACCAGAAGGAAGCCACAACCCTGGAGCTAGCAAGGGTAAATTAACGTTACAATTGGCAAAATAATTTCTAAGTTATTTAATTTCTTTAATAAGGTTGTTTTTTAGAGGCCAATGTTTAAACATCTCTGCTTGCCCATACAGTGACTCTAGAGGAATTTAGCAGGTCGCTATCGATTCTTTGAAGCTTAATATTCCAGATAGGTAATTAAAAAAAAATTGAATTTTTCATCAAAATTGTTATTTAAAAAACTGTTTGAAAAAGTGGTTACTTTTTAGCTTATAAACAATTAAAATAACTTTGCCAATTTTTGTTTTACATACTTCTAAGTAGACTCTCTGAAAATGTGGTAAAAAACACACATTTTTGTTTTATGAAATAACATTCTACGATCAATAGGAGCCAAGATAGCATATTTTTTTTAAAAAACCATATCTTCATTGTTTATAAACATTAAGAGCTGAAAATTGGACTGGTTATAAAAGACGATCTAATTTTTATGATCCAATTTATAGCTTGCATGAATAAAGAAGAAGTAAAAAGTTATAACTCGTTAAAGTGATGGTACTCGTAAAGTACAAATACGAAAAAGTAGAAGGGGAATTGCTTGAGCTCAGTTTACGGTACTTCAAATTAAAGCGCGCTGAAAAAATTTGCAATATCTCGGCTTCTATGGCATCTAGAGCCTTAATTTTTTTTTTTAATCTGGGGTAACTCAATAAAATAATGATTACCGTGCGATTTTCATTCCCTGGAAATGCCGGGAAATCTCGGGAAATTCAGTAAGTAAATCTTTTTATATAAAAATTACTAAATTTCTACATACATTTTTACAGGATGTTATAAAACTTCCTCTTTTTTCAACCAAGGAAAATTTAAATTATTAAATGCACCAACAGAAATTTTAGAACTGATAAATATTTTTTATACAGAAAATACTAGTCACGAGGAACTTATGAAGAATGGATGCGATATTATCGTTTTTTTGTGTACTGCCACAATTCATGTTACTTATTAAAAAAGCACAATAACAGATTGTCATTAAACGAATTACGTTTATTACAATTTATAAGAAACATGGGAAAAATTCTTTCAAATTGGAAAATTTGCCACCAACAGAAGGTGTCGGTTATCAACATGTACTTCGCGTTTATTTTCAATTACAACTTTGGCTAGGTAATAATTTGGATGCTACTAAATATGGGTGAAAATAACTGACAATGGTTTTGAGCCTATTTATATACATTAGATAGCTTGATTCCGGAAGAAACAATGAAACATATTACGTGTAAATGTTCAACGGGTTGCAAAACTTTAAAATGTGGTTGTAAAAAGCATGGGATTAACTGCACAGATCTTTGCACAAACTGTGCAGTGGAAGAAATTGCAACCGCGCTGCAAATAATCTTGACGAAGATATTGATGCAGAGCCAGATGATTTATTACAAGAACTAAATATCATAGAAGACGACGCAGAACCTGCAGCAAAGCGATTTAGAAGCGAAATAATTGATTAGAATATTTTAATCAAAATATGTCAATAATTTTTAATTTTTATACTAAAACTACATACAGACTATTAAGTAGTAAAAAAATTTTACTTACTTTCAAAAAAATTAATATTTTCATTAAGTGTAATGGTAAAATGAACTTTAAAATAAAATTTATTGTGATGATTTATAATTATTATTATATATTTATATAAATAATGTAAATTAATTAATAAAATTTAAACAATTCTTGCGAAATAATAGAGAAATTTAGTAATTTTTATATAAAAAGATTTACTTACTGAATTTCGCGAGATTTCCCGACTTTTTCGGGGAATGAAAATAGCACGGTTATCATTATTTTATTGAGTTACCCCAGATAAAAAAAAAGTAAGACTCTAGATGCCATAGAAGCCGAGATATTGCAAATTTTTTCAGGGCGCTTTAATTTGAAGTACCGTAAACTGAGCTCAAGCAATTCCCCTTCTACTTTTTCGTATCTGTACTTTACGAGTACCATCACTTTAACGAGTTATACCTTTTTACTCCTTCTTTACTCATGCAAGCTATAAATTGGATCATAAAAATTAGATCGTCTTTTATAATCAGTCCAATTTTCAGCTCTTAATGTTTATAAACAATGAAGATATGTTTTATTTTTAAAAAATATGCTATCTTGGCTCCTATTGATAGTAGAATGTTATTTCTTTTAAAAAAAATGTGTGTTTTTTACCACATTTTCAGAGAGTCTACTTAGAAGTATGTAAAACAAAAATTGGCAAAGTTATTTTAATTGTTTATAAGCTAAAAAGTAACCCCCTTTTCAAACAGTGTTTTAAATAACAATTTTGATAAAAAATTGATTTTTTTTTAATTATCTGGAATATTAAGCTTCAAAGAATCGATAGCGACCTGCTAAATACCTCTAGAGTCACTGTATGGGCAAGCAGAGATGTTTAAACATTGGCACTCTGAAAAACAACCTTATTAAACAAATTAAATAACTTAGAAATTATTTGGCCAATCTGGCTGAAATTTTGCACAATTAAAAAACACATTAGTGAATACAATTTTAAGTATTTGTATTCCATGTAATTATGCACAAAAAAAGTTATTAACAATTAATTAAAAGTTCGAGAATAGGTGTTTTTAAGGGTTTTTCGCAATTATCTCAGTTAATTATTTATGGAATTCAATTTAACAACTCTTGAATTAAAGAACTCTTTAAAATCCAAAACTTTTATTTAAACTATTTTTCTCTAAAATGTAACAGAAAAATTTTATTGACCAAAAAGTAGATTTTCGATTTTTGAAATTGTTTAAAAAAAAGCAAAGCATAATTAGCTGTACCTTTTTACGGATTTTTCATCTACTACCCCCAAACACCATTTAGAACCTTCAAATATCTGAAGAAGATTTTTCCGTGAAATCGTTGATATTTTCACAGATAGACTGAGCTAAACAGTAAAACTATCACTGCTGATAACAAAACTGGTTTCTCACTCGAGAACTGAATGTATCTACGTCTATTCAACACAACTGACCATCACCCATTGGATTAGCAACTTTATAACTATTATAACTAAACAGAAATTTAATATATATTTTTATATTTCAGACTCAGTAAATGATATAAAACAATAATTGTAATTTATAGTTAAAAAAAAAGTAATATTTAATTATCGCTTATTTAATATTCATTGAAATTTCAGACTGCTTATACACCTACAACAAATTATCGGAAACTGTCTAGAGATTGCCTAAGATGGTGAAAAGAAAATAGAGTTCATTATACTAATTGAAATTAACTGTTGCACTTGACATGTATCTATTGGGTTAGAGTCTTTAAAGTCACTTACCTGGAAACAGCGGTCCGTCCATACATCCGACCCTTTTCTTGACCCTCCCAGCATGTGGTTCTATTCTCTCATGATTTTACAATCTATTCTTTAAATTTAAAATATATATGTGATTAATTTTTTATAAATAAAAATAAATAAATACCAGAAACGTAATGAAATTTTGAAGTTTACAGAAAAGACACCAAAATATTTTACATTACACTGAGAAAAGAACAACACTCAATATCACATAAAATACCTCTAGCGCTTGTATTTTATAGGACTTGTCAATAAATAACATTAGAATGTTTTGGAATGCATTATCATTAAGATTAAAAATCATAGGGAGATGTCTTTAATTATTATTAAGAATTGGGTTTGGCAACTGTGCCTTGTTAAAAATATTTATTCTCGTATACTTTTAGAAAATCGAACGTTTTACAAAAAAACGACTCTGACGATAAAAAGCCAATTAATTACTAATGCATCTGCAACTGAAGATGTTAGAGGTATTACCGCAAATAGGTAAACATTGTAAGATTCAATTTCTTCTTAATAATGTCATTTTCTTGTTTACATACTAAAAGTTCCGAAGTAGTGCTTCTTGTAGCCTTACCTCACATTTCATTTTGATATAATTAAGAGAAATTTGCATTTTAAGTATGTATCTCTTTATTCTAGTTAGACACATTTCTAGCAGTAAGTAAATGCCATATTTCGAAAAAAAAGCTTTCTTTTGTTAAATTTATATTCACTGTTTATAAATAAGACCAGTGCGAAATCTTTTTTTTATTTGATTCAACTAAGAACTGATAAGCCTTGTAAATGAGTTTAACGGTTGGTTAAAAAATACTTGCCCTTAATGTGTTTTTTATGATTTTCAGAAAAAAACAAAGTACTGATAAAATATAGCTATTTTAAACGATTTGACAAAACTTTAGCTGCGAGTTTTATTGTACTATTAACTTTATGTCAAAGCAAATGCCTTATAAAACTCAATCAGAGTTTGATTCTAGTAAAACAATTTTAATCTTGTATTGAATTAAAACAGTTTGTTTCCCATTACGGAAAAGTGTGTTAACTTTTATGTAGTTAATTCATAAAACGCTTGCCATTTACTGTACTCCAACAGAATTGCAACTACTTACTTTCCACTCTTGTCATTTACAAAACGTTATTGTCCACATCCTCTTCATGCTCGAAAAATTCCGTAGATAGGTATGTAGAGTTAGATATAATACCTGCTTTTTACTATATAGAATAAAGCTGGAAACAGTCGCGAATATAGCGAGTATAAAGTAATGAAATAAATTTATGGTTGCATATGTTGACGCTATATAAATTAATGTTCTGAATTTGTTCCCATAAACCATTAAAAAATCATATTTATTTTAAGTGAAGTGCTAAATAAATAAAATTAACGACTAAAATAAAGATACTATAAGTTAAATAAATATTTACTGTTTGATCATTTTTACATTAAAGTGGAAGAAACATTTAATTCTTGTTCAAATTTATATAATGTACTTAAATTTAGTCAAAACTTCAGCTGTGAGTTTTATTATACTATTAAGTCAAAGCAAATACATGATAAAACTCAATCAGAGTTTGATTCTGGTAAGTAGAAGCGAAGAACCATCTTGTACTGAAGTACAATGTTATTGGCTTAAATCTAAACTCTCCAGAGTTGGCACTACTGTAAAATTTATAACAGCAAAGGACTTGTCAATCGATAGCCCTATCTTACGATCTTATACCACAGTGCTAGATAAGTTTTTGGCAAAAGGTAAAAAGAAAAAACTTGAAAGCTCTGAGCTACTAAGGTATCAAGTTACGCAGTGCATCAATGCACCAATTGTGTTGAATTGCAAAGAAAAATGCTGTGATGAAATTACCAATAAAGTTAAAAAGGAGACCAGAAACCAACACAAAAATAGCCTTTGGTACGAATTAAGATATGGACGGCTTACTGCACCAAACGCTTAGTAAGTCAGTCGGTGCAAACAAAATGATGGTGCATTAATATCTATGATCATTGGAGGAAAAATTCCATACACCACCCATGGAACGAGGTAGACTTTTAAAAGATGAAGTGCGGAAAACGATTAGTGTAAAACTGAGGAAAATATTAAGAGTTGTGGTTTAACGATCTCTAAAAAACATCCCATGATAGCTGGTTTATCTGATGACATCTGTGAAGATAGCATCGTTGAGATCCAGTTTCCAACTAGTGAAAAAACTTATAGCAGTTATATAAAAAATAAGATACCCAGTAACAAATTTTATGCCCAGATGCAGATGTATTTGAGTGTTTTCTTCTGCTCGGCGGACCCTGATTTTACTATAAACAAAAGTACAGAAATTTTATCTGTAAAATTTAATAAAGGATATTTGACCGGTATTCTTAACCCTCCATTATTCGCGTATGTATCAGACAGATACATGCCAAATATATTTGTGGATTATGCAAAAATAAATTACTGTAGGATTTTATGGCTTAGAGTATTCCTCAGGTATCTTATTTTAAACTGTTTTCCTGAATTACAGCCATCTGCGTTAATTTACAGCTTTTTTACACCTATAAAACCGAGGGGTCGTCCAAATTTGTACCTGCTGGATACAACGCGGCTATTCATGTTACATTTTTGTTTTGCTACTCAGGTCAGCTGCGTTTGAAGTTTTCGTGCTTTACGTGTGTCTAAGAGGTGAAATAGATCAGTATTCATTTTAATACGAGTACCTAAAAATGTTTGGAACCATAAAGATAAGTAAAAGGATATATAGTCTAAATAACTTAGACGATATTGAAGAACTAAATCGGTTGGCTTCTGTCGGCGAAGAACTGGACCAGAATTTAGAAGATAAATTTGGCAAGTCTGATGAATCTGAAATAAAGTACTACGCTTTGTGGTACATATAATGTTGCTAGGTCTCTAGAAGGTGGCCCATGGTAATTTTTTTCCACTTACTAAATGTAGCCGGTATCAACTCTAGGGTAATTTATCTTGACATTAAAAATAAAATTTGTTCGCGACGGGAATTGGATTTAGAACTTTTGGATGACCAGCTGAAAAGAAGAGCGCAAAATAAATGCCAAAATTACTGCGAGATATTAAGATTATGTTACAAAAATACAAGCAGCCCTAAACAAGTCAAGAGGAAACAGGAACTTTATCAGAAGCTAGAACTTTGGCGAACACCAAAAGGAAACTATGCCAACCATTCTACATGAATAAAAAAATCTTTGCCAGAAATGTGGAATAAATTTATGTCTTTAATTACATGCCAAGACAATATGTGACAATTGTCTAGATTCGGAGGAAGAGAGCGATGAATCTTCGGAATGACTGTAATATAAAATATATTCCTTGTATAGAATAAGTTTTTTTTATATTTAAAAAATTTCTTTTCAACATTATATAAATAAATTATGTTTAAAACAGAAAGTACCTTTTCTTTTGGAGAAAAAATACCATACTGTTTAGATATATTTGTGAGGTATAACGCGACCAACGACGTTACAAATACCTACGCGCCTAATGGAGGGTTAAAAGTATAATCACATTTTGAAAATCTTTTGTATATATCTATCGTTATATAAAAGTGTTTAATAATAAATGAAAATACAAAGACATTTATTGAATTATTTATTTAGTTAATGAGAGAATATTGCAAGTGAATTAAGCCACACGCTATTATTATTACATCATTAAGAACTGTGATCAAACTTAAGTTAAGACAAGCATGCGGTTTTAGTATGTTAAATTCTCGTAAAAGTCTAATCACCCGCTTAACGTGTATTGTGAAACTGGCTAGTTGTTTAGTTTCCTTAGCTTTAATTTTTGACAATTTAGCTTTATATACTTAGTTAATTAAACCATTTGGTGTATAAGATACAATATTTTTAATTGTGTTAGCTTTCTTGTAATCTGACCTCGAAAGAGCTTTATTTATTGCCTTCGAAGGCTGTTGTATTTTTATCTCCATTCTATTATAAAGCTTAGATACTTTATTATATTTATGCTTAAAAGCGCTCGGTAAATTCCTTATAATCATTTCGTTGTCTAATTTTACAATGAAAGGTCGTAATATGCTTGCTATTATTGGTAAATTTTTGAAAAACAATACGCTTGCATAACGCATCCATGCCAAAGTCGTCAGCAAGTTCACGGAATGAATCATTTAGACACAGTAAAATATAATTACAGGGAATATTTGTCTGCTCTTTAATCAAATCAATTGAGTAGTAACAGTTTAAAAGAATGCCAATGTAAGAACGTGAATGAATTTTTTATGATTTTCTTTAACGTACAACCTAAAATTCTCTCTTTCTCCTTACTTTTGTATTATCTTCTATTATCTCGTTGCAGTCAGAAGTAGATAGTGATAATTCTTGACGCGTCACAAAGGAAGTGTAAGAAGTATCACTATACGATTGCTCTTCTTTTTCTAATTCGCTTATACTTGGCCTTAACAAGCTATTACCTAACACATTCACTGATTTTAAACAAATTACTACACAAAGCTACAAAATCCCTTATGGTGTATAGAAACAATGCAGAAAAATAGGGGTTATATTCCAAGGACATTGCAAAGGAAGTACACGGCAATAGGAGACTAATCATCACTTATGGGGCAGTAGTTTGGGGTACGAAGAATTACCTCTCGAAGATTCAGAGACTAACATGTGCATGCATCACTGGAGCTGTAGGAACATGCCCCACTGCTGCAATGGTAATAATCTTACATCTCACGCCACAACACATTTAAGTGGAAATTGTACGGAAGAAAACAATTTATAAAATGGTCAAAGAAGAAACAATCAAAAAACCCTCGAATAATTAAATGTAATCGAACTTGGGAAATGCCCCAAGATGATATGCCAAAGAAATGTAACTATGTGAGAAAATTCACCACAAAACTGGGTAGAAAAATAAATTAACAAAGAGACCATATTGGAGCTAAACCAAAATGCCATAAATTGGTATACGGACAGACCCAACACAGATGAAGAAACAGGAGCAGAGGTTTTTGGACCTAAAAAGCCTGAGTGCATACCCAAGCATTTTTCAATTGGAAATTCGTGCCATTGAAAGATGTGTAGAATTTTAGATCGAAAGGAACCATCGTAGATAAAAGATTGTAATCATCTTAGATAGTCTAGCAGCCATCAAAGTTCCGAACTTACACAAAGTTTAAACATGGTCTGATAATGCCTAGGCAAATTAACTAAACCAGGACAAAAAAAAACTCTGTGGTGGGTTCTAGGACACATAGGAATAGAAGAAAACCCTGAAGCCGAAAAGCTGCCACAAAAGGAGTTGAAACCCCATATTTGGGACCAGAATCAACCTGTGTACAGCAGTAGAACAGTCTTATCCTAGGGTCAGATACCTTTGATTATATAAAATAAAAGAGAAAGATCTACCTAACACCTAACTTAAAGCCCAACACCAGAATAATGGCAAGAAAAGTGGGACACAATAGATCCTAAAGCTAGCATGTGTATCTATCCCTAATTACACTTATACATCCATACAATACGTGTAAGGATGTTCTTGTGTGCGTTAAATTTAAGCTCGCTCTAGTAAGTCTAGTAATGCCTTCTCGTGTGTTGATTTAAAGCCGTGTTGCCACAATTGCTTGTGTTTCGTTTATCTCAAGAAACAAATAGAATAAAAAAAAAATTTTTACACCTCGTACGGATAATTGATGAGCATCCTTCACCAGCACATCTCTTCTTTTTCTTCTCCGGAATGGGAATCAAAATATGATCTCTTCCATCATATCTCAAATCATTACTAACTCTGTTCAAGGAAACACTATTTTTTGATGTAGCTGATCTTCCTCCCCCTTGGGGTGCAGTTCCATATCGAGACAGATATATATTTGCAATTTCACGTCTGAAGTCCAGTTGGGACATTTTTGTTCCAACGGATTGCCGATGAATAATCCAAGCGTTAACAATTGATACATCAACCAACCAAGTAAATATTACCCACCACCATTTTTTGGAACGTGTTGCAATCCTATATCTACCGACATCTCCGTCCATTAGATCAGTTCCACCCATTCCATTATTATATTCACTAATGGCAAAAGGTCTTGGTACTTAAATATGTTTGTGTTCGGCTTTCGAATACCTTCTTGCTTGAGACAAAGGCTTAACACCATACGCATTTGAAGCAATCGTCACTGCATTATTGTCCAACCACCTTATAAATATTATGCCATTACTAACTCATCTTAATATGCCATTTGGAGAGCTTTTTCTAAAGTAAAACCCCGTCTGAAATAAAGAAATATAAAAATATTAAATGGTAGTGTATTGTCCTTGCGTTGCCATATGGCAACATAAAGAAAACTGACAATATAAAAGTTTATCAAAAAGTGATTTTATTCAGTTTATGATATTCTTTTCAAAGTTTTATTAGTTTGTGTCCTACTCATTAAAAAATTACGCCTAAATATAATGTTACTACAAAAGAAAACTACTTACTCAAATCGAAGATCCATTATGAATATGACAACATAAATTCACTAGCTACAATCGTTTCTTGGTGAACTGATAAACAACTAAATTATAAAAAACGTGTTCCTAATTCTTTACTGAAACGATTTAAAATGCCATCTCTTTTCCAGAAGAAGAAACTTTAACACTACAGATACTTTTGTAAGCACATGTTTGGTGTTGCCATTTGGCAACGCGGGGCTAATATGGGTTTTAAGGGATTCCAGCAACAAATAGAGAATGGAATAGAGAATGTCCGTAATGGTCTGCATGATCATATTAATATTAATAATCTTTTTTGTACAACTGTCATTAAAAGTGACACCTTTAATGATAGCAAACAATGTTAAAAACGATTGTTTACATAGCAGCGTGTTAAAAATACTTTTAACACGTTGCCATGTAAACAAGTTTACTTTTAACACGGTTTAGTTTACTTTTAACACGGTTTGGTTCATTGTCATTGAAAATTCGCTCGTTTCATTATCAAAATAGGGAAGTTGTACAAAAAACATTGTATGGTATTTGTGTTAAAAGTGATTTTATTTTGTTCGTGAAATTGTTCAATTCACTCCGCTCATTTCACAAACGTTTTCACTCACAAAATAAAACCTCACTTTTAACACTCATATCATAAATAACTATTTTGTACAACTGTCATTAAAAGTGATACTTTTAATGATAGCAAACAATGTTAAAATTGATTGTTTACATGGCAACGTGTTAAAAATACTTTTAACACGCTTCAGTTTACTTTTAACACGGTTTAGTTTATTTCGCCCATTTCATTATTAAAATAGGGCAGTTGTACAAAAAATATTGTATGGTATTTGTGTTAAAAGTGATTTTATTTTGTTCGTGAAATTGTTCAATTTGCTCCGCTCATTTCACAAACTTTTTCACTCACAAAATAAAACGTCACTTTTAACACTCATATCATAATAGTTATTTATGTATCAAGGGAGTTATGAGGATGTTAATTATCGAGGGCAACAGGTTGCAATCCCGAGGGACGCTAGTCCCGAGGGATTGTTAAGTTGCACGAGATTATTAACATCCAATAACTCACGTGATAGATAAATAATTTTTTCTACGCCCATGACTGTAAACGTCAAAAATCGCACTGTAGACATTCCGTGTAAGTGACATTTAACAATAACATGCACGTAATGAGATCTCATAACATACATGTGCGTTTAGATAAGAAAACTTAAATTTCTTTGTTTAATCAAATTGCAATAAAATTTTTATGTACGTACTACTTTATTTGGTCTATTTACAAACTTTTAGTCAATTTAAAAACATAAATATATAATAGTTTTTATTATAAAATAAAATAAAAATAAAACAGATATAGGCAACATATATTACATTTTAAATTATTATTTAATCTAGGATGTTACTTATTGTCACTACTTTGATAAATGTTATTTTAAACGGCAAATTTCGTCATATATTTTTTAAGAGATGTCAAATATTTAGAATTAAAATTAAAATATTGAGTCGTAGAAAAAGCATAGTACGTAACTCGAGTGGTAAGAGGTATTACGTACTCGTGTAATTACGCACTCGCCGCTACGCGGCTTTGTGCGTAACTTTTCCACTCGTACGTAATATCCTATTTACCACTCTTGATACGTAATATACTATTATTTCATACTAATTAAATGTGAAAACCAAAATTTTCTGGTTTTCAAAATTAAACCAACGTTTTTTAATAATTAAGTAGGCATGATTACTATGGATATATCGACTGACAAATTTGTAAATAAAAATTTGTCAAATTCATTATTTTTGAAAAATGAATGAAAACATGGAGAAAAGTGAGATTTCAGGCGATTTGTTACAAAAAGCTGAGAAAGCTCGTGCTGTACTAATACCGACAAAGTCAGAACCGAAATATAAAAAAGAATATGACAAGTTTCTACAGTGGCTGAAAGTTAACCGTATTGAAAAGAAAAATATAACTGAAACCATAATGTTGGCGTACTTTCAAGACATGGTATGTGTTTATTCTTCCACGTTCTAGAATAAGTGATATTGATTTACTTTTATTACAGTCTGAATTGTACAGTCCTAGTTCCCTGTGGACTAAGTGGTCCATGTTAAAATCAATGATGGTAATTTATAATAATACCGATGGGAGTAAGTTTCATGAACTGGAAGCGTTTCTCAAACGAAAAAGTAAAGGCTATGAACCAAGAAAGTCAAAAGTGTTCACTAGGGATGACGTTGTCAAATTTTTGAAGAATGCTTCTGATAAAACACATTTGTTACACAAGGTAATGCATTAAACCGTAAAGTATTGCACATTTATTGCTCTATTGTACAGGTGGTTCTGATTATGGGTTATTTCGGAGGCTGCAGAGGTCAAGAACTTCTAAATATGAAGATTAATCATATTGAAGATAGGGGCTCAGTTATGGTGGTTGATATTCCAGAAAGTAAAACAGATACCCGTAAGAAATTTACAATTGTAGAAGAAAATGAGTTTTCCGCATTGAGCCTGGTGAGAAAGTATATGTCTCTACGTCCATCGGGTCCAGAAAGATTTTTTCTAACGTATCGCGAACAGCGTTGCACAGTTCAGCCCGTTGGAAAAATACATTCGGAAAAATTCCTAGCAAAATTGCTAGTTTTTTGGGTTTGCCAGATCCCGAAGCTTTCACCGGACATTGTCTGCGGCGGACTTCCGCGACTGCCTTGGTCAATGCAGGAGCAAATATGACGACGTTGAAAAGACATGGTGGATGGCGAAGTTCAGCTGTAGCAGAAGGGTATTTGGCCGATAGCATGGAATTAAAGAAAAAAACTGCAAGAATGTTAGCTGGCGTGTCAGATGAAAAAAGTGAGGCATCAACATCATGTCTGACTACAGTAATAGACAGTAGTAATAGTTTAACGAAAAATTCTTGCAATTCGGGCAACAATTTCAGTGGGAAATTCGACAATTGTAAATTTATTTTTGTAAATACATTAGAGGGAGTTAAGGATTTATAATTGCCCTAGGGAGTTATGAACATGTTTATAGTTACGGTAACTAAGGATTTATTTGTTTATAATGTATTAGTATGAAATAAATAACTTTTACATTATAAATAAACAGGTTGATTTGACAATCTCACTATACGACCTAATTTATATGTATGTTACTTGTGAGATACATTTTTCGACAAGTACCTACCTATTGTTTTTCATGGGATACGATTATTCCAGACAAGTTTTACGGTTTTCTTGTTTTGATAGCGATACTGAAAATTGTATTTTAACATTTTTGAACAAAGAGCGTCTGTTGACAAAACGTCTTTTGGGTGACGGAACTTTTAAATTGTATTGTAATTTGTTTGCTAAATTATACTGTTATATTGCAATATATATTGAAAATACCAAGAAAAAAAAAGTAGTGCAGTGCCGATCTTGTATATTTTTCTGCCAAAAAATACTAATTATAAATTATTCAGCCTGTTAAAGAAAAAAGCCAAAATTTAAATATAACAAGTCTTATATGGCTTCAGTTAACGCCTAAGAAACTTTTTTTCAATTATATCAAAGGATGCAACTTTTGATATAATCAAGCCCTATGGATAAAGACATTTATCGTTCCGTTAAGAAGCGACGCCATTTAGGTAATTTTGGAATTTATATCTTTAAGAGGCCAAAGAAGTTTTCTTTTGTCCTGGAAACTTCTACAGATTGTTCCAGAAGAATTCCTATGGTTTGGTGAAATATTTCACATATCTCCGGTCCTGTTTTGGTATGTTTGCAAAAATATATTCAAGTTAGAGGCGTGTCTCTACACTTAACTGTTTTCAAACTGCTTTTAATATTTAAGGTAAACTTTTAATTAAACCTAATGATTGTTGCTTTGTGTATAATTTTCATTTAGACATTGAATATTTCGAGTTAGGTACTGTTACTGCCACTTTATGTTTTAATTAATAATTTACTATATTTTCGTCTTAATTACTTATTATATTACATGTTCGATTACCTTCAAGGTAAATGTATTAAATTAAACTTTTATAACTACATCTTATGTGATCGCCTAGATTGTAATTAAGAATCCATAGAGGTATGCGCCTATCAGGATTTAGTTATAGTTATTTCTACCACTATGATATTCACATATAGACTATAACTGAGTTCTCTTTTTTTAGTAGACATACTATACTATTTTAATTATAGTGTACAATCACTTTTTTTGGGTAGAATTTTTTTTAGAAAATATATTTTCCTATACATTGTTAATATTTTTTTTATTTTGTCTCCTAGTAAATGTTCAAATTAAAATTGCTATTCGTGAATGATTTCAATTTTTAAGAAAATATGAATTAAATACTAAAGTACAAGAATTCAAGAAATTTTAAAGACGTATAAGTTAAGCCTTAAATATATGATACATTTTTGATAATTTTAGGGTTAAGGTTAAGTGTGTTCCTTACTGTTCCTATTCTAATGGATTCTCTTTAAATAGGTTTCTTATCTTTTCTCCTAATCATTTCTAAAAAGATAAGTAGCGCCCTCTACCGATTCCGTTTACTATAGCTTTAGCTTGTCGACTCGCTCTTCTTCTACCCCGAAAATTCAGTGAATGCTAACAATCTCTAGTTAATGTGAACAATGCCGCATTTGGTCAGTAAATGCCGAATATTGAAGAGATTTTTTTTTACTTTTACTTGCTTGATGCACATTTTGTTTTGCATTGACATTTTGCAAATTCTTGGACTGTGCCTATTGAATGTAGATACATTTCTAAGAGTAACTTTTACATCAGGAACTTCTTCTTCAAAACAGCTACTAAATTGTGACCCAAAAGAAACAGAATTATCTGCATATTTATAATGATAAACTATTTATATTAACATTTACCTTGCATATAACTGTTTAAGTTTACCATTCCTCGTTCCAAGTTTGTAAAAACTGTCTTCACTTTAATCCAGAACTCTTTTAAGAATAGACCTTGCATCTCCCCGATTCCGATCGACTTCAGGTATTAAAACGTGAACCATTTGTCCTATTTCAACGGGTGGGTGGTGATAATTGGATATTTTCTTCATTTTTTCAGCCTGCTGTTCTAAACCATCTAATGACAAACTGCGATATTCAGTAATCTTTTCCTTTCGCTCACACAGGCTGCAAATAATATAGTTTTGCAAATTCTTAAATAAACCACATGCTGGGTGAATGTAGTTACCGCAACAACCACATTTAGATTTATCATTAGTACACAAGTAAACAAATAAGACATTGGAAAAAACTCTGTACATTATGCACTAAAACTATCGATTTCTTTAAAGCTTCTGTAATAATATTTGGTTCAGTATCACGGACACTGGAAGAACTGATCGGATCGATGTTTTGCTCTGCATTTATATTTTGATCTTCGTCGACAGCAAGCGTATCTTCTAGTTGTACGTAATTTTGTTCTTGAATAGGAGTAATAGAATTTATAATATCTTCTTATTTTCCTTCCTCTTGTACATTTTCTAAACCTTCTTGGGGTATAGAAAAAGTTGCTAAACCTCACCGGAGTTCCAAGTAGTGCTCCAAAGTGGATTTTTTATGATGTGCTTTATTTTTCATAAACTGGACAAACGTAAGCCCTTTAGTCCAGTGCGAGGTTTTGTTTTCTTGCATCCATGTTGTAACCATATTCTCTATATCTTAATTCATCGCTGTACTGACTTTGACTGCGTCTTGGTTTACCATGTACTAATACTAAGCATAATTCAAGTTCAAGTTCAAGGGTAAGTTCATAGGGAGAAATATGGAGATTTTTTAGTAGTTTGGTGTGTATGAGGACCCTGTTGTAGGACTTATGTCCTTTTCAGGGAATGGATGGGAAGTTTGAAAGGAGTTAGTATCTGTCTGTCGTCGGCCCTGCTCCTACAAAGTTTTTCCATTTGTAATTCCTGTGGAGTTGGGTCTTCTAGTTTTTCTTCATCTATCCATGTTTCTTGAACGTGCCTAAAAAAGATTCTCCTTTTGGTGTCAGTGTAGGAGTGTGTAGATGTGTAACCCACGTGGTGCAATGTAGGGTTGGGAGATTGACCCTGTGGCGTGTCTATAATTGCATTAAGTTATCTATTATACTATTGACAACTTCTCTTTCGTTATCCGATTGTAAAACTGTTAGGGTTAGTAATAAAGTAAAAATATTTAGTAGCTTATCAGTTACTTCTTCTGCCTTTTTCGATCGTAAGCTTTTAAAGCTACAGGTTTTGTTAAGTGATCTTAATAGACCATAACAAATTTATATATACCATCTGTCTACTTGACATCTATAATTTAAATCTTTAAATAGTAAAGATTTTACTACAACACCCTTGAGTTCTTCAACTACTTAATTTTTGCTTTTAACTTTTTATCGTATGTCAATATATATCTGTAACGATAAAATAAAACTGTTACATTTTTGTAAAAGTCTATCTTGATTTAGTTTTTTATAAAATCCAAAAATCTAGTATTTAATGGAATACTTTTTAAACACTAGCCACCCTATTTTAAAACTACCTAAACAAGCATCTCGCACATAGGCGGGAAATTTAGTTATAGCGGTGCCAATATTCATTTATAATAAATAAATATAGTAGTTACACAAAACCGTATCCCATTTTACACATATCGAGCAGTTAGAAAACAAAACGATATTCAAATGGCGAACATAGCCAATTACCAACAGCGCATTACATCAATTCTTTTATTTACATTCCCTGACGAAGCTTATAAAGATATAAAGATGATATATATATATATATATATATATATATATATATATATATATATATATATATATATATATATTAATTTAATTGTGTTAGCCATTTTACATAGTGTTAAATATTTTTGTAGTAATTGACTGATGAAGAAATAAAATATTTCGAAAGCTCCCAAATAAAGTAAAAAGAGTTTACTTTTTTCCTACCAAGGCTGCTTCCCGATAACTTTTAATCATCATATATATATATAAATTTATAACATATGATATACTCTTCTAGTTCTATTATTATTATAGTATTCTATAAGTTACCATGTTACTTCTTACCTTGAAATTTTTTAATTTTAATATAGATGTGAAGAAGGTAAGATTCAAATTAATTTCTTTTATTTTAACGATTATTATTTTAACATATGCTCCTAGCTATTCTCTTTCTTAGGGTCAGAGTTCAAAAGTTTTAAATAATAAATGGATTCAAATTTAACTAATATTGAAAATTTCAACGAAAAAACGATAATAAAATTCAACAATCATATACCAAATTATGTTTTCTGAACGATAATTCTATTTTGACCTTAACCTTAATTTTTCATATTGTTTTGTGCGCATTGACACATTACTTTCAAAAATCAAACATCGTTAAATCAAGTGTTATGAAAAATTCTGAATTTTATAACCAATAAATCAAATTAAACTTATCTAAGAATGAAAAATAACTTATTTAAACAGTGAAACAGTGTACAAGTGAAATTAAATGTTCATCAAATACATAAAAATCAAACACAGGAAAGTTCTTTATTTTTAAAAAATTTGTAAATTGATACCGTGTTCTGAAGCTTTTGTATTTTCTCTGGACAACTAAGGCACAGGCTATCCTTTTCAACTGGAATCCACCATTTCCCAGGACATCAATGATATACGGACACTTTAGAAATTTTGACGAATAAAATTGCTTCTAATCAGGAAATAATTCCGTTCTTGCATCAAATGGTAAGTAAACTAATACTTTCTTTCTTATTAGAAACTAGTTTTACTCTCGTTAAATTAACTCAGGAAGCATTCATATAAACGAACTGCTCAGCATACAATTTCAAACATTCATTTCTCCATAAATATAAACTTTACGTCTTACCAGATACTATCAGGAGTTGTCTTGCGGTTTTGTTAACACTTTTGACTACTTTTATACTTTCTTTTCTAAGTATTTTCAAAAAAAAAACGAAATTTTAACGGAGCAAAATTTATTACATCTTCACTTCAAAAGGTAGAAAACAAGAGAGCGATTCAGAAATAAACAATTTAACAACTGAATCTCCAAACAAACTTACACTATACATTATTATTCTCTATTCGCCTACTAAATTATTGATCAAATAAAATTACTAAAAATCTAATACTTAATTCCTTATTTACATTTAATACAATAATCATTCTTATAAAATTTGCTATACTTTTAATGAATTGTTAATTTTATAATATCTTATCTATAATATAATCTAATATCTTTCTATTTTCAGAACTTTTCATTTGGAAATTAAACTAATAACAAATCACAATATGGCTTGAAAACAAACATTGTCTATTTTGAAAGTAAGTACAATTTTTTAAATTTTTTCTATGATTTCTAATATTTTATACTAAAATTTATGTGAAGTTTTACATTTATGTTTTAACATTTAATTTTCTTATTTCATTTTATCTTAATTTATTTAAAATCGGTTTTAATTACCAATGTATCGTAAAATTTATAAACTTTTTCAATATTTACCCTTATTATCTATTTAATACATGATCATTAAAATTTTATATATTATAAATTAAATTATTTTGACTCTTTGAAATAAATATCTCTTAGATGTACTTGTATATTTTGATTTCTTATTTTGTTTTATTTTTCTTTTTTAGGAATTGTGAAGAAGATGAAATTTACTGCATTTGCACTCTGCCTTGGAATAAGAATATTTTCCTTTCTCTATTTTTATTAATTTTCTTTATATGTACTTATTTGATATAGCATAGTAACTTATATCATCTCAATATATATATATATATATATATATATATATATATATATATATATATATATATATATATATATACGAATAATGGTATAGTGACTGGTTCAATATAACGTGAAGTCAATCGTGGAGTTGCAGTCAACGTTTGGCCAAGGTAAGTAAAGAAAACTCTTTGATTTCTGTCAAGCTTTCGAATTTATTTAATTCTTCTTCAGGACATTAATCGTGAGGTTATAAGAGAAGCGACGAATTCCGTTTGACAACATTACACTAATAAAACATTTTAAAAATCAGGTACATCACTATTAAAATACATAAAAATATATACATTTACACCATAAAACTTATAATTTTGTTATTTTTAGCATGGAGGTTTGTCTGTGTGAGCGTTCGTTGTTTTTGTGTTTTTGTGTTTCTTTACACATGTTTCCCCAACATCCTTTGCTCCCAAGTACCCAACACTTTTGCTAGCCAAGTGCAATACCCTACTTGGTTATGCCGCACTGATGACGGCTAATGAGCCAGAAACATGCATGTCTGCGGTTACCATTCCTACTCGTGGCCTTATTGATCCTTTTTGCGTACATGCCCAATAATTTTCCCCTTTTGTTTATATATATATATATATACTTATATATAAAACTCAATGGAATATTGGGCATGCAGCAATAATTATGATGAGAGTACTCTTTTATTGTACTTACAACTTTTTGAGATTAAATCAGTAATGTTGTTAATTTATGGTTTTCAGATGAAAACATTGGAATCACAGCGGAATTATTAAGTGATGTTGGACAAGCACATTTTTACAATTTTAAGGTTATGTGGAGAGAAAACCGGAAAAGGGTGGTACCTTTGAATATAAAACATTAGGAAGGAGGGATCTGCGAATTGTCAATACTAAAAAGTGCGACGGAAACGGCCATGTTGGACAGCCACTTTATGACTCATTTATTGTTTACGTTTGGTTGTGTTTAATGGTCATTTCTTTTTTGTGTCTGATAAATAGTCTATTTGTCGTGTGTTTTTAGTTTTATTTCTTTTGTGTATTTTAGTTACTGTTAAAATTACCCATTTATATCAATATTTTTGACAATTGTGTTATAATTTTAAGTTAATACAAAAACGTATTTCACAGCATGCAAAATCATGATAAAAATGGTTTAGAAAACTTTCCATCCAATTAATAAAATTGGTTTGTGATTGTTTTTTTAAACACAAGGATAAATTATATTTGTAAAAACTATATAAAAGATGAAAGCGTAAGAAGTATGTATACGAAACTATTTTTATTTAAGGGCCAATAAAGTTATATGTTTGTAACAGTTTTTTATTTCTGCTATTTAGTTTATTTAACTAGTTTCAAATTATTAATCGATTTATATTTGATGTTTTTAATAAATTGTTATAATTCGAATAAAATTTTATTAGTGTTAAAAAAATACCAATTAATTAATATATAAAACACTAGAACAATACCTATTCTTTTTTATAAAAGTTTAATTCCGTAGATAAACCAACAATTTTATATTAGAACTTGAAGAAAACGCTACGAATAATATGTATTTTAATTTTAAAACAGTTTTTTTCGTGAATTTTTGTTAATATTCTTTTTAAATCTGCATATTTTATTTCATATCTGTCTCAATCTTTATATTCAAAGGTCTCAATACACGCGCCACTGCTGTAACGGAAACAGTCATCCGCCATATGCAACAGCCATCCCGGACGCACTTTTCTGTATTAAATCCATTAAATCCTCCTTCCTGAGGTTTTATATTCAAAGGGTGGTACCGACCACGAATCGTGGTACCGACAATGAAGATTGACAGGAAGTATGATTGACAGACAGTTTAGGAGTGACTTCGGTAATTTTTGAAGGTTACTGGTTATTAAGGAGCAATGAAAAATCGAAACAAAATTATTATATTTAGTAAAACTTATTTTAAATTTTATAAAAGTTAATAAATTATGAAAATAATTTAGAGTTATTGAAAATTTTAATTTTAAGAAAATTAAAAATTGGAATCATTTATACAGTCAACCAAGCAATGATATATCAGCTAGATTATTATTATCAAAGTCATAGACAAATTAAGAGACTTTTCGAAACATAGCCCAAAGGCACCAATATGTTTGTGCGCATTCCTGGAGGCGCAATCGCATTCTGTAGTGGTGAAAATTGGCACTAAACCAGCAAAATATGATCAGCTGGTAGCCCGAAAGAGCAGTTATGGCGACATATTGATAGGTTAAGTGTTGGTACTTTAGGTTTAAAACAAATTTAAGGTATTTTTAGCATAAAAAGGGTGTAAAAGTATAGTGAATAGTTTTGAACATGTCACTACCAGGTTATTTTAGATATAAATGCTGTGTTGTAGATTGTAAAAGTAAGTATTTCTATCCTGTATATGAAACACATTTTCATCATTAGAAGTTTCAAATATTTCATTCAAATTCTTCACTCAGGGAAATTGGTTAATTAATTAATTAGAATTGATTAATGAAAAATAATATATTTAAGTGAATTTGTTAATTCTGATTGGTTTACGTGCCAAGAATATAAATCAGATTTTTTTTTAAACTTCTTATGATCTTAGTTCCTCGTATAATAAGGAAATATTATAGAGATCATTTTAGATCGGGAGCAATCCTTAAAGTTTATGTATTCGAAGAACTGCGCGATTATTTTGTTTTACATGCTATGTATTCAGAAGAAAGATAGAAATTACTACTTTTTTGAGAAATGGTAGGAAAGAACTAGTCATCGGAACAATCTCTTTCCAATTTGTATACAATCCTATATTAAAATATCTGTTAAACGTATGTTATTTATTATTAAGATCTTAAATATATAACTTGTGCAATCTTGTATTTATTTTTTATGTTTTTATGTTCAAATAAAAATTGTAATTATTCAAATTGGTTTTTGTTTTATTTTATTTCTACTAGTAAGAAAATATATAGGTACCTTATATTTTAAAATTTATATATTCTTGTATTAAATCACAGAATACTATAAAATTTTAAAATAAAAGTGTATGTATATAATGTTTAAACTATATAGATATGCAGGTATATCCCGCCGATTTTTAAATCGATGAGCTTCTTCCAGGAGACCATGGCGCGCTGATGTCAGAACTTGTTGCCAACTTTATGTTAGGGACCAACACATCTGTTCTATTATCTCTGATCAAGGTGTAATAGATATGAAATCATTTCATTAGGTGACCTCTATCTGATCTACGGTTCATTGAAAGGGGATGTTTCTTAATGAAATCCATTTCTAGAAAACGTCTTCTGGCTAAGTTTGACTTATGACACAAAATTTTAACATTCTCATAATCAATCAGATGATAGTTATCGAGGACATGCTCTCCTAGAGCATACCTTTCAGGGTGAATTCTGCAATCAGACTTATGAGACGTAAGTCGATCTTTTAAACGTCTGGTAGTTTGGCCAATATAGACCTTATTACAACTCAAACAAGGTATGCTGTAGACAATATCCTTATATGAAGCGTTTTATCTTTCAAATTGGTAAAGATGTGTATCTGGATATTGTTATTAAAGCCGTAGATAGGAAATGGTCCCTTATATCTGACAATTTTGGGTTGTCTAAACAAACAGTTAAGTGATGTTCAGAATGATTTAGTCTCTGGTTCTATAAGGAGAAGGAGGTTCGAAGAAATATTTCCAAATTTACATGTTGCTGGTAACAATAAGATAGATCTATCCGACAAACTGACAAAATTGAGGCCTTTTATTGAAGCCTTCAATAAAAATTTCCTAAAATACATGCCCATCGAGCAACATATTTTAATTGAAATGGGATATACATCAGCAACAGGAACTAATAGAACTAAGAATTGCGGCCTTCCTGGTGATGAATATTACAAGAAAAAAGACAAAGGAACCTACAATATGAAATTTGATAAAGATAATAGTCAGTTGGAAAGAAAACAGTAATGTAACATTGCTATCGAATTAATTTGGAGCACAGCCAATACAAAAAGCTTTAAGATATTCTGCAAAAGATCGTAAAAAATTAGAGATACCACAGCCAAATATCGTGTCCATATTTAACAGGAATATGGAGAGAGTTGACTAAATGAACAACAATGTTTTTAATTATCGGAGATCTTTACGAGGGAAGAAATCGTATATGTCTATTATGTTATGGTTATTTGATGAATAATCACTTGACAACTTTGCATTCAGGAGAGATTATTAACCAAATATGGAACTGCACCCCTGAGGTCTGGACCGGAGTTTGTCAACTGGGCCGCGGGCGGTAGGGGGACTTTAATCCCCCTGGGCAGCTGCGCCCCAAAGAAAGGGTCTGAGGATTAGGATTAACAGGTAGACTTGAATTTAGTTAAAAATTATTAAAAATCATTAAGTTTATACAAAACACTTTAATAACAAAATATATACAATTATTTAAAATAAGAAAGAGATCATTTTTAGCATGTTTTTTCGAGACCATTCAAAACATAATTACACTAAAAATATTTTAAATCTGATTGAAAAAAATAGTGAGCACTGCTATACCCTGGGTCGTTGATAATTTACTGAGCGTTAATGGGTTAATACATAAATAACTATTAATCCCTACTAACTACCTATTTGCTGGTTTTTAACTAAAAATAAATTAGGCAATTCGGATTAATTCTAAAAGTATTATACAAACAAACAATAATTTAACTTTGTAATACGAAATGGATATAGACTAGATATTTTAAATAGAGAGAATTAGGGTAATATATACAATATTATTGTATTTCGAATAAACCTATTTTATCAAAAAATTAATTTTTTTATAACAGATAAACTTACAAAGCAAAATAATATAAATATGTTAAAAAATACATTACGCTGGGATCTAATATTTTTTTTACAAATAAAAACTAAAAAAATCGAAATAATTAAAAAATCAAACAGCTAAAGTAATTAATCGATTTTAATACACAAATTTAAAATTCAAATTCGAATTAAAATGAGATTGTATGGCAATTCCTAATAAATTCTGTATATTTTATAAGCAAGTCAAATTTTGAGCCTGATAGGTCACGAAGGTCGGATTAGACCAGTAGCGGCGTTTAAAAATTCCTTTTCAATAACAATGTTATAATTTTTCCTTCGTGGATTCGGGATAAGTGATAAACAAACAAACAAAAAACTTAACAATTTATTGGTAAACACTTCTTCAGCCTCTCGTTCTTCCTTTCTGCGTTGTTTTTCAGTCTCTTGTTCTTCCTTTCGACTCTGTTCTAGACGCAGTTCCATAGCTGCCAAAAATTTCCCAATTTCTTTCATCTCGTCGTAATTACTAGTTCTTGTATTAACCATAAACTTCGACGTCTTCTTTTACTTACCCTATTTCTTACATCAATTGTTATATTTTTCCTTCTAGAACAGAAGAGTCTCGAAGTTCGATCGATCCACCAGTTACGAGAAGATTCTGAATTTCCAAGAACACCTCACAGCTCCGTCTGGGCGACTGGTCCCGCCAGGCACGTAACAATTTTAAGAAATCTTAACCTAACTGCCTTAAGCTACGGTTTTTAGAAAGTGTGCGCGTCTTACGGCTTAAGTAGAATAAGCTTGACTTACATTCCGCTTTGCGCGGGTCGGTTTTTATGAATTCTCAGTTTTTAACATTCTGTTCAAGTGAACGGATAGCGCAGAATGAACAATGCTATAGTTGCGTTTTTGATTGAAGAAATTGAGAACGATAAAGAAGACTTATTGTTGCTGACAATGAAAGAGCCCAATAGAAAAGTTGATGATTTATTTTCCAGTCGCAAATTTATTTTGTGCGTGGATTTATATTTGTGGATGAGTCTTGAATCTACCATGATAATTTTAATCTAAAAAAAAAGTTTACATTTTACTAAAGCTGGTTCTTCAGCTCCAAAACAGATTAGTTTCTAACGATTGCCAAAAAAATATATATGGCATCAGTTTTTTAGGATGAAAAAGGAATGTTATTGACTAATGATCTTAAAAAGGGTAAAACAATTTATTTTGAATATTATTGTAGCCTTGGTTAAAAAAAATCATAAAAGAATACTCCATTTACAGAAAAAACAATTCTTTTTCATCAAGACAATGCATTTCCCAAGATTGTTGACGATGGCTAAATTGAACGAATTAAAGTAGAAATTGCTTAAACACCCACTGTATTCAGCTGAATCGGCTTCCTTCGACCATTACCTTTTTAGAAATTTAAAACAATTCCTTCGAGGAAAGCGTTTTTTGTCGAATGAAGAAACTATTGCAGTCGAGCAACAATATTTTGCAGAGCTCTCGGAAAATCAGTACAAAATTACTGTAGGATCATTGAAACAAGTGTGTTTAAGCTCATTGAGATTGTAATGAATGAACAGCCAATTTCATTTTTGCTTTTAAGATTTAGATATATCCAAGGTGATATTAAAAGTATTTTTATTTTAATTCAATTATCCTATATGGATAAGTTTAAAAGTTGTTGTTCAAAGATGTGCCGTAAGCTGTATTATAGTGAAATTATGGACCCATTGGTAGTTGGTACGTCAAACAATTTGGTCTTTTATGTTAAACCTCTTTGAAATACAAGCAAGTCGATTTTAATTATATTTTCTTTCAAAATTTTATTTAGTGTCTAAGAAAGGGTAATATTTTATTTATACCACCAAAATCAAGTGGTTTCAATGTAGCCGAAGATCAGTTTTTCTTATTATTTATCAACGTCAGTTCCGGTTTTTTACACGTGCTCAAAAGATTAATTTACTTTCAATAAAGTGAGAAAATCCAATTTGACTAGAAACTGATTCTACTTGGTTTTAAATTCGATAAAAGACTGATTTCTGATTATTCGTTTTTCTTAAGGGTACCTACTTCCAATTTATTCGAAAATGACCAACCAAGTTACGAAACTATATCTAGATTGCATAAGTTTTAGCTATTTGGTGGAGGAAAAGAAAATGAATTTTAATCCATCGTCCCAAATTTTGGAAATTGAAAAAAAATCATCCCTAGACATAGATACCGAAACATATTCAAGGGTTTCTAAAGACTTCCATTAATGACATAAGTGAATAATAAATTTTTTATTTAACATCATTAATCTTCTTTGATATAATATTCAGTTTTCAATATTTTTCATCAAATCATTAAAAAAAAAATGAATGTAAAAAAATACAAAAAAGTTTTAAAAAAATAGCATTCTTATTTAGGTGTCTGTGACAAGAAAGCTTTTAGTGGTATTCCATAAAAAACTAAATCTACATAAGAAAACCTCTAGGTACTTGTTTTAAAATAGTTCTGGCCTATAAGATAGAGTAGAAATTACTCAGAGTATCTTTTATCTACCAATAATTATTGAGTATACTTAAAAAAACCTATATGATTCTAAATATACCTACATTTTATTAGAAAATAATCCGTTTTATTTTTTGTGAACAAACATCATAAAAAAAAGTGCTCAAAGAGTATAAACACGAACGTCAATATGACTTTGTGTGTCAAATTGGTAAAAGAAAACAGTGTTTCTCATTCAGACCTGCAAAGACAACCTCTGTAAGCTACAGGTTTAAACCTTTGAAGGTTGTGCTGTAAAATTCCACATTTATCAAGACAATATAAGATTGCCTAACGAAATTGGTGTCTTCAATATAAAAACTGGCCAAACGAATTGGTATAAAGTTATTTTTTAGATAAAGACCAGAATTTGCCCAACACAAGATAACTGCAATTTAGGTTTATATTATCCTCATGCACAATAATACATCCTACCATAATAGCAGAGTGACTGAGAATGTCTTGGAACTGGACTAGCCTGATGCATGGACCTTAATTCTATCGAATACTTCTGTACCCAGCTTAAATTAAGAATAGATCTTTGCACAAGTGCTAAAGGTAACGAGACAGGTTATTAAAATTACATTTTTCATTGGTCTTTGGATTTTGACTTTTAAAAATTTAAATCTTATTGCTTCGACAAACGACAAACGATTTGTAGTTATCACTAGAATATTTATTTGTGAAAATCGCACAAACTACCATAAACTACAATTTAGCCGTAATGTTTTCCGCAGCTGTAGTTAATTTGCAATTCCATTTTTTTTTAAATGTGTCTTTCAGCATGCTTTCAGCACCTTTCAAACTTGTAATGCAGTTACATAACCTTTTACACAGTCAAGATAATCATCAAAAGTGCGTTGAATTGTTTGACTTTTACATTTATGGTATTTTTTATGCTTTTCTAATATAGTGCTGTATGGATTTGTGTTTGCGTAATCAGGCTTATAAGATCTATTGTGTCTTACTTTTTTTGCTATAATTCTAATGTTTCCTCAGAATCTTTCTTAGAAAGGTTAGGATATTGCTATGCTTCAAGTAAGGTAGATCTTTCTCTTCTATTTGGTATGATCCTACCTTAAGTAGTTTAATGCATTCTGAGAGTATGTGTATTGAGGTTTTTGTCCCTTTCCTCACAAAATCTGCACTTTGCTTTATATACCAAACAGAGTTTCTTCATGTGTCCTCGGTTAATATTTCCATTATCGTATAGCTCAAAGATCTCTTTTGGTTACAGTTTGCCAGGAGCGTCTTCAGTTGTCTTAGTCCTTCTAGATCATTTCAATTTTTGGATTTTTCTTTATTTACTTCTTTCCTTAGTTTTTCTAAAACTGAAAACTGTATTATTGCTGATTCCACAAGTTTGTTCTGGTTCTAAATATAGGATTTTAGTTTCTTTTTTGCCAGCTTTTATATCTGCTTTTTCGTTTCCTTATATTTCTGTGTGTTCTCAAACTCATAAGAGAGTAACAGTGTTATTTTATCCTAGTTCATTTAGTTTGCCTAGGCATTCCAGACCATCTTTGAACTGATTGTGTGTGAGTTTAGTGCTTTGATGGTGCGGATTTCCTCATGGAAAATGCTTGGGTATGCACCCAGACTTACTGAGTATTTGGCTTTAGGTCCAAAAACCCCTGCTCCAGTGCCTTTATTCCTTTATAGCATTTTGGTTGAGCCGCAAAATGGAGAGTGATAAAACAACTTAATAACTTCTGTCAATACATGTAACAAGAGTTAAATTGACAAGAAAAAATAATAAGATAGAACACAGGGTAGGTATAAACACGTGCACTTATTATGAGGAAGTTTTTCTTACTTGAGGTAATTACATGTAATGACGGCATTTAGTAGTTAAATTAATTTAATTACTTTTTCAAGTCATTATTTGCAGTAATCAGTACTATTTGTTTACAACAACAATTTTACTTAAATAATTGAACCAGTTTGTGAACAAGACATAATGAACAATGGCTAGTAAATAGTAATAATTCACATTTTGTAAAGAACACGTTGTAGCTAAGTGTTTTGTTTACACAGGTGGTATATTCTAGTAAGGAATTGCTTTTTTTTAAAACTTTTCCAGTATGGAAAAATAGGGTTAAGGTTTAATTCGAAATACATAGCTTGTATAAAGGTTTGAAAAATGGACCATTTATTAAAAAAAATGGCAAAAGTTATAATCACAATTTATTAAAAAAAACAGGTTTGGTTTTTAAAAACTAAATTGAAAAATCTTTAGAAAGAATAAACAAGAGAAAGAAATTTTCTGCAAATATGTTTAACCTCACAGAACTTCTTCTCCTTCTAGTTCCATCACCGTTATCGATCTTTGGATATTATGTTGGCTACCATCATGGCTATCATAGTTTTGTTAACAGCTGCTCGATAGTGAGGTTGTTGATTTTCAAAAACACTGCTTCTGGTTTTTTGCCATGAAGTTCTTCTTCTACCAGGTTCACGGTTACCCAGAATTTTTCCTTGAATAATTAGATGTAAAATATTGTACTTTTCCCCTTGTCTCATTATATGGCCAAAGTACTCTAGTTTGCGACGTTTTACGATAGTGGTTATTTGTATTGTTCTTTTCATACGTCTCCTTGGTAATTCTGTCAACCCAACAAATTTTCAAGAGTCGTCAATATAACCCCATTTCGAATGCTTCTAGACGTTTCAGTATTGCTTCTGTGAGCATCTACGCTTCTGCTCCATAAAATAAAACTGGAAAAATATAACAGTCAATTATTTTAATGTGGAGACTAAGATAAAGGTCATGACTGCAAAAAACTTATTTCATTTTTATGAATGCTGCTCTTGCTCGCTCGATTCTAACTATGATTACTAGGGCTGGGACCCACTTCTCTTAAATGTTGCTACCAAGATACTCTATCCAAAACTTAATTTTTGACTACTATACCATTATCTTGTACGAAATTTTCTTTACTAATTATCATATATTTAGTTTTATTGGCATTAAGCTTTAGTCACGGAACTGTAGGACCAATATTTACATACAACATTCTCAAAAGGGTGAAAATAGATACGAAATCAGGCGCTTGGCTTCCTCTTTAATGTTTATAAAAATATGGACCAATAATGCTTATAAAGCTACCATACACTAACCTTGGATAAATGCAGGGATATTTGATGGTGTAATTTCATATTAGTGTCACTCAAAAATTTACAGTTTTATCTGTTTACATGTCCATTAAATATTAATATTGAAACACGTATGGGGACTTACACAATTTATTTACAAAATTGTTAAGATACACAGAACTCTGCTGGATAACGTCTAACTACTTGACAATAAAATAAACTCTTGTGAATACTTGAACTTGAACTGACGTTAACTGCCCATACATCCCCTTATATACAACTTTATTTAATCTAGTCAGTGTGTTTAGATCTTTCTAGAATTTTCTAGAAACGTTATTTAATCTAGTCAGTGTGTTTAGAAGTTTCTAGAATTTTCTAGAAACATTATTTAATCTAGTCAGTGTCTTTAGAAGTTTCTAAAAATCAACTGTCAATAAAAATCTTTCAAATTAAGGTCCCTTCCTTTACGGTTATCCCGTTACACTGCCCCCTCTTTAGATTCATTCCTCCTGGAATGGTATTTCCTAAATCGGAATCCCGCACACTCCTTGAGCCAGCCAAACCATCTTCTTGGAGTTGCTGTTTATCTCCACTGTGGTTTCCTTGGTAAGGCGCCAAACGATCATGATGGACCACGACGGGTTTCCCTCTGGGAATTTTCACGATCCGATAAATGACATCGTTAATCTTCTTCTTCTGTAATTTAGGACAAATACCTCGACGCCGTCGGGGGTTATAGAGCCAGATTAAATCTCCAACTAGATAACTCTTTTCCATTGTCTGCGTGTTATAGTACCTCTTCATCCGATCACTAGATAATTGAAGTTTTCCACGCACCAGGTTGTGTATATTCTCCATTCGATTCTTAAGATCGGCGACATATTGTTCTCGGGCCATTTCTTCACCAGGTTTACAACCAAACACCAAGTCACGTGGTAGCCTCATTTCTCTACCGAATAGGACCTTCGCAGGCGTTTGGCCAGTTGATTCGTTGATGGCCGATCGAATTGCCATTAGAACTAGTGGAATATGTCGATCCCAATCCTTTTGAAAATCTAACACCACTTTTGACAGATAGTTGGTTATAGTCCGGTTCATTTGTTCCACCATTCCATCACGAATTCTTCAACCAATATATCTGCTAAAGTGGTGGCTTCCTGATTGGGCACTGCTTCAACCCATTTAGTGAAGTAGTTCATTACAACAAAGATGTACTTGTTTCCTACATCGGTCTGTGGAAGTGGTCCCAATACATCTACTGCAATTCTTTCAAAAGGACTTCCAACCAGGTACTGCTGCATTTCCGCCTTCGGTTTTCGGTGCGGACCGTTACTGGCAGCACATGTAGTGCATTTACGACACCAATCTTTAACATCATTAGTGCAATTTACCCAGTAAAATCTATCTCGGATCTTTTGCAGCGTTTTCGTGATACCCAGATGTCCTCCAGAACTATCATTATGCATCTGTTTTAAAATTTCTGGTACAGCATTTCTTGGGACCACTATTTGTTTCCTTGTTTCTGTGCCCTCGGAATTTTCTACAAGTCTTTTAACGAGCCCTCCGTCCAAAATTAAAGAGTTCCATTGGGACCAGTATGCTTTTAAAGCAGGAGAGGATAAGGATATCTCTCTCCACAACGGACGACGGTCCATTCTCTTCCACTCCCGAATATTTCTCAGAACGGGATCGTTTTCTTGTTGCTCCTCCAGCATAGAGCTCTCGTCTTCTGGCACAACCTTAACTAAGGCAAGTTTTTCCTCGTTCTGCTCCATACGGGTACAATAGGGGCAGTCAGGTCGACATGGTCTTCTGGAAAGTGCATCAGCATTACGATGTCTTGTTCCAGGTCTGTGCTCGATTTCAACATCATATTCCTGCAGTTTTTCGAGCCATCTTGCTATCTGTCCTTCTGGGTTCCTAAAGCTAAGTAACCACTTTAAACTAGCATGGTCTGTTCTGATCAGGAATTTTCTGCCATACAGATATTTATAAAAGTGTTCGACGGATTTTACAACTGCTAACAGTTCCCTCCGAGTTACACAGTAGTTCTTTCCAGCTTTCGATAAAGTTTTGCTGAAGTAACCAACCACTCTTTCGTTACCGTCTTGTAGCTGTGACAAGACGGCTCCAATTCCCACATTCGTGGCGTCGGTGTCCAGAATAAGCTTACCATCAGGAAGTGGATAAGCAGGAACAGGTGCTGACGTAAGCTGTTTCTTCAATATTTTAAACGCCTCTTGACATTCCTGATCCCAACAGAAGGACTTATCTTGTTCTGTCAAACGTGTCAAGGGTTTGGCGATGTCTCCAAAATTCTTGACATATCGTCGGTAATAGGAACAAAGACCCAAGAAACTCCGGAGCTGATGTTTGTCGATAGGGATTGGCCATTCCTGAACGGCTTGTATCTTAGCGGGGTCAACAGCAACGCCATCCTTGCTTACGTTATGTCCTAAATAGTTGACCTGTCTCTGAAACAAGTGGCATTTCTTAACATTCAATGTTAGATTAGCGTTCTGTAATCTTCTAAAGACTTCTTCCAGGTTAGATAAATGTTCCTTAAAGGTCTTGCCCATTATGATGATGTCGTCTAGATAAACTAGACAAGTTTCCCATGACAAACCCCGCAGAATGTTCTCCATTAGTCTTCAAAGGTCGCAGGAGCATTACATAGGCCAAACGGAAGGACCGTAAATTGCCACAACCCTGATCCACTGGTAAAGGCAGTCTTTTCTTTGTCTGCAGGATTCATTTTAACTTGCCAGTATCCGCTTTTAAGGTCCAAGGTAGAAAACAAAGTAGAACCCGCCAAAGCGTCGAGGGCATCATCAATCCTTGGCAGAGGATAACTGTCCTTCTTAGTGACATCATTTAGCTTTCGATAGTCGACACAAAACCGCATTGATCCGTCTTTCTTTCTCACTAATACCACAGGAGAAGCCCACGGACTACTGGATGGTTCGACTATGCCATTTTGAATCATTTCTTTAAGGGCTTTGTCTGCTTCTTCCTTCTTAACTTGAGGCATCCTTCGGGGTACCTGTCGAATCGGACATGCATCACCAGTGTCAATTCTATGTTGTACAACATCAGTTCTTCCCAGTTTACTTTTAGAACCAAATACAGGTTTATAACGGTAAAGTAGATCTCTTACCTGTTTCTTTTCTGATTTTGACAAAGAGGGATCTAATTTTGTCATTAATTGTTCAATTCCGTTGGTCTCATCTGTTTCCGTAGCGTTTACCTTGTGAATTATGGCCGTTACTGGTTCTAACCTTCCCATTTCCGTGTCCTTTCGGAGAAGAACTGGATGATCGTTCAAGTTGATAACTCGGATGGGTACCTCTTTGGCGGATCTAACAAGAGTGTTACCCACAAGGAGTCCTTTTCCCAATTCATGGTCATGGTTCTTCGGCTCTATCATGGCTGGGGCACCAGTCCATCCATCCGCGCTGTGACGACACATTCGCAGCTCGCCGGAAGTTCGATATCATCGATTTGCTTAATCGAGGCATTGTCAACTTGTTTTCGGTGCAGGAATATTTCCTTATTGTTAGTACGAAGGATTCGTCGGCGAAGATCCAAATGAAAACTACAGTGGAGCATAACTTCCATGCCCAAAACAACATCTTCATCAACGTCAGCCACCAGCACCGAGTGAACAAGAGAGGTTGAACCAAACTGTAGCGTCACCTGTATCTCACCGTAGACTCTAGCAGAATCTCCGGTAGCGGTACGCAGTCTCCAACTGGTAGGCCACATCTTCTTTCGCATAATGATGGATGGTCGAACGATAGGTTTCGTAGCTCCAGTGTCTACCAGCATGCTAAAGTTCTTCCCATCAATGAGGCCATCTACATATAAGCTGTCCACGTGATGTCGCAGAGTTGCCAATTTAATGGTGTGAGGGGCTTCGGGAATGTTTGGGGTGGATTTCGCCCTCCAGGAGTCGACCCGTTCAGTTTTCCTGCTGCTGGGGTACTTCAGCAGAAGATTTTTCTTTTTGGAGGCAAGTATTTCTTATATGGCCTAGTTCTCCGTAGTTCCAGCATCTCACTGGGCGCCTTCTTTTTGGAGATAACTTCTTTAACCTCTCTACTACCGCTTCGACGTCGCTAACGGAATGAACGGCATGGTCGTAGTTACCGGTGACTTCCCTTAGTCGAGCAACTCCACGTGAGGCCTCCATCGCCGCCTCAAACTCGAGGGCAATGGTCAAGGCGTCCACAAGAGACTTCGGCCGCGCCAACCGTACAGCCCGCTGCAACTCGACGTCTCGAAGACCATCGGTGAAGGTTTGGACTGCCAGGCACTCCAGGAAATCTTCCGCTGCATTTGAATACGCAAGTCGTACCATTCTTGCTACTTCCGCCTCAAATTCCTGGATGGTCTCTCCATTTTTCTGCTTTCGGCTCTTTAACTGCATTCGGTACACCGGTTGTAGATGAGTTTGACCATAACGCATCTCTAGACGATTTACCAATAATTTGAAGTTGTCAGCTTCATCCGGTGTCAATGATTGCAAGACGCCGCTGCGTCGAATTGTTTCAGGTAATTTGGCCAGGCAGTCTTCCCGTCGAAGGTCGTCGTCCCCATTTCTTCGTCATTCGACGTCTACGTGGCAGTTTTCCGTCCTTTCTGCATCTCCGTCGCCGTGGTGGATGGGCTGGTTTCGACGACAAGCTTCGTGTTCTCGTTGAAGCTTCCTTATTTCGGACTGCATTTGCTGGTTGATCTGGTTTTGCTCGTCTCGCAAGCTGGACACTTGCTGATTTTGTTCGTCACGAAGAGTGTACATTTCGGAGCGCAAATGCGATATTTGCTGGGAAAAGGAACTAGATAACTCTTCTGGTAGGGTAGACATCCGTTGTGATAGCTCCTCTTGTTGACTCGTCATTCGTTGCGACAGCTGGGACATATCTTCGCGCTGGCTCTGCATCTGACTGGATAGCTCCTCTTGTTGGTTCGTCATTCGTTGCGACAGCTGGGACATATCTTCGCGCTGGCTGTTTATCTGACTGGAAAGCTGCTCTTGCTGGCTCTTCATCTGACTGGATAGCTCCTCTTGTTGGCTCGTCATTCGTTGCGACAGCTGGGACATACCTTCGCGCTGGCTCTTCATCTGACTGGAAATTTGGGCCAGTTGTTGGGCTAGTTCAGAATTCGCCTTTTGATTTGGGTCTTCAAACTCCACAGCGTCAGGGTCTAAATTATTAGCTAGGTAGTATTCACGGAGCCTACTCAACAATACGGATTTGGTCCCAGTAGTTTCCAACTCCAATTCTTCGAGCTCTTTTCTGAGCTCATCCACCAATAGTTCATTTATTTTCTTTCCAGGCATTCTTGTATATTCACCCCACACCTGACACCAATTTGAAACACTTATGGGGACTTTTACACAATTTATTTACAAAATTGTTAAGATACACAGAACTCTGCTGGATAACGTCTAACTACTTGACAATACAATGAACTTTTGTGAATACTTGAACTTGAACTGACGTTAACTGCCCATACATCCCCTTATATACAACTTTATTTAATCTAGTCAGCGTGTTTAGATCTTTCTAGAATTTTCTAGAAACATTATTTAATCTAGTCAGTGTGTTTAGAAGTTTCTAGAATTTTCTAGAAACATTATTTAATCTAGTCAGTGTTTTTAGAAGTTTCTTAAAATCAACTGTCAATAACAATCTTTTAAATTAAGGTCCCTTCGTTTACGGTTATCCCGTTACACTATTAACATAATGATATGTGACAAATTAAAACCGTCTTAATATAACATTTTCATTGAAAAGCAATATTATACATATATGCTATTATAAGTAATATCGCTTTTCATTGATTAATAGAATCTCAATAGTAATTATTTATAATAGCTGGACTCGAATATTTACTTTTTCTACGATTACTATTAAAAGTTGTCTTTTTCACATCCAAATCCTTATAGTCCATTTGTTTAGAGTTGGCAGCTAAGAAAAGTCATTAAATTGTAAAAAGTTGTAAACAAGACCCTAAATCAGTAGCGCACGTACTTATTTATATCGGTATTAAGAAATTTATAATAGAAAGTTAGCGTTTGCCACTATCAGCCACTCTCCGATATAAAGCAGAAAATTGTTAATTTAACAATTGTGAATTTAAAATTAAAAACATACATCACTAAATATTTTATTTATACAAGTTTTAAAATATTTTTTTTTGCAAAAAATGTAGCACCACACATTTTCTTTCCCATTTTGAAGTTATCTTTATGCATACAAACGTTACCTTTGTTTAACTGCCAATATAGACGTAACGAACTATACATGCTATAATAAATTATTTTTTTTGTACAACTGTCATTAAAAGTGACACTTTTAATGATAGCAAACAATGTTAAAAACGATTGTTTACATAACAGCGTGTTAAAAATACTTTTAACACGTTGCCATGTAAACAAGTTTACTTTTAACACGGTTTAGTTTACTTTTAACACGGTTTGGTTTATTGTCATTGCAAATTCACTCGTTTCATTATCAAAATAGGGAAGTTGTACAAAAAACATTGTATGGTATTTGTGTTAATAGTGATTTTATTTTGTTCGTGAAATTGTTCAATTCGCTCCGCTCATTTCACAAACGTTTTCACTCACAAAATAAAACCTCACTTTTAACACTCATATCATAAATAACTATTTTTTGTAATTTTAGTTGATCACTTTGTATTTAAATAAAAATTAATTCTGTTAAGTATTACCTATCATCTATTTAAATTGTTAATAAAATTTGATACCAACCAAGATTGATTTATCTGAGATAAATCACAGATCAATTCTTAAATTTAAATCTAAACTCAAATTACCAAGTCAGCCATAAACAAAAATAACTGTAAAATACCGGTTGTATTTTCACTAGGTCAACAACCCAAAGCAATTACTTTTACTAATTCGAATACTAGTCCGTACATAATTGCATTGCATAGATTAGATAGTCCCCGACGCCGATTTGTACGTACGAGGACTTCATATTTTAATGCTCTATCAGTTAGAAAAATCACTGTTATTATAAAATACAGTCATTGTTTTGCGGAATATAAAAAGCTAAATTTAAAGTGCATCATTTTTAATTTTAAATCGTTAAAAAAAATTAAGCAGACCTCGGATCTACTTTTATAATTTTCAATTATATTTCTTAATCGTAAGTTAGCGTTAACGACAATTTATTTTGCAGGGTTCTATCTCAAGAATGGTTTAAATTAAAGGTTAAAGAGTCACCCCTTACCTAGGCCCAGCGGGCGGTCTATAAATGGGTTATAAAGAGACCCTTTTCCGACCCTAGATTCGAGATCCGGCATGTGGTTTAAATTGAAAAAATAAATCTAATTAATTTTATATAAATCAAAAAAAAAATACCAGAAACGTAAAGATATTTTTTTTCTGATTAAAACCAGTTTAGTTTATTTAATAAACAATTTGTTATAAACAAATAAATTTTTTCGTTTTATTTTTTTAAACTGTTGTAATAAAGAAAACCAAATATGTATCATTTGGTTTATAAAATATTTTTTATCTATTTTTTAAAAAATACACACATATTCTTGAAATTTAAATAATATATTGTAAAATCACGAGTGCACACAACTACATGCTCTGATACTTGAAAAAACGGTCGGATTTATGGAGCGCTAGCTGTTCCCAGGTAAGGGGTGAGTTTAAAGAATCTTTAACTAAAAATTTTTTTAGACTATTGGTGTCTATACGAATCCATCTTAAAAAAAAAGAAAAATATTTCTTAAACGCCTCTGTTTCAACGATAGAAAAAATCCACGAAATTTACAACGCATCCAGCAAACAAGCAAATAAAAACCTTACAAGGGTTATCACTTATTGTCATGACTGGAAAAAAGCCCGTGTTTTAATAAGTTTGACCTAGAATATAAATCTAAGTCATTACTCTCTTCTGTGTAAAAGTATACCAGAAATTAATAACAAACATTTAATTAAAATTAATAATGAAAAAAATAACATGCTAGTACTTTGTGATTAGTAAAAGATGCTTTATATTTACATTAAACTTTTAGAATATTTAAAGGTTCACTCGCAAAAATATTCATTTCGGCCTTGTTAAAATAAAGCCAAAAATACGTTACGTAAATCTTCTTTAATTAGAGCATCAAATACCTACTTGAGACATTTATTGGAGGAATAAACTTGAAAAAACATTCTCCACATTACTTTGAATTGAAATTCGAATGTCTAAAAAAACTTAAAAGTGAATGTTCAGTACTTACAGATTTGTTACTAGATATACATCTGATAAGTTTTCTATCTTAGCATAATTATTTGTCAACAAAATTAAGCATTTTGTGGGAGCTTCGAGAAGTACAACACAAAATTTTACTATAAGTAGTACAGTATATATATATATATATATATATATATATATATATATATATATATATATATATATATATATATATATATATATATATATATATATATATATATATATATATTGAAATGGATCCTCCTTCAGGAACACCCTTTTTCAATAAAATTATCGGTCGTGGATTCAAGAATTTTTAAATTGATTGTCCTAAAATAAAATACAACAAAAATATAAATATAAATTTTTTTATTTTCTTCTGCTTCTTTCTACTCCACTTCATTTTTCTGTTCTTCAACCCTTTCTCCATACCTTTAAATTTCTGATTTCTTCCTACTCTCTGCTTCTTTCTGCTTCAATACTTTCTATTTCTTGCCTTTTATCTCCTCTTACCAATTTCCAGCCATAACCTCACTGCTTTTCTGTACCTGCTAACTTCCTTCTGCTCTTTCAGTTTCAATATCTGCCAACTAAACTATTTCTATCAATTCTTCTAATATTTACTTTGTTTACTTCTTACTTTTCATTTACTTTAGTATTTATAAATTCAAATTCATTCAATCAATTTAATAGTTTTTATTGCTTTCAGTTAATGACAACTTTCTATCTATTTTTCATGACAATCTAATCAATAATAATCCTAACAACATAACAATCTACAGTGATGTTAAAATTACTTTAAAATATGTAATTAATTACAATTACAATTACTTTGGTCAAATTGTAATTAATTACAATTACAATTACAAAATTTGCAATTGTAATTAATTTCAATTACAAAATTGGAAATGTAATTAATTACAATTATAATTACACGCTGTGGTGCAATTTTTTATTTAATTAGTTAGGTACATCTTCCTTTCAGGTAAAAAGTTTGAAAATGTTTTAAAACAATATATTACTCCTATACCTACTTGTTTTAAAAATAAAACATTGTTTTTCAATTGATATAATTTTTATATTTGACACTATGCAATTATTTTGTCTTCTTTACTAGAAATCACACTGAACAACCCGCAGCTTAAGACAAGTGGGAGTTTTTAAAAATTCAGTTTGGTTATCTTTTAAGAACGAACAAGTTAGGGTTAGATCAAGGACTGACCATGAACTGACTATTTTGTGGAACGTTGAACTGAATTTCTTGCAAACCCTTCTTTCGAAAAATATGGTTTTTCCAGTTTTCTTTTAAAAATATTATTAACTTTTTCCTGGAAACAAGAAAATAATAGAAGAAATAATCCTTTTACAATATGCTTGGGTTTAAGTATTTATTTGTTTCAAAATCCCGAGAAATAATATTTCTTATCTTAATTAGGGTAGCTCGCCGATCTGGCCATCGCTTGCATTGTATTCTATTACCTGGTTTGGATTTTTTCATGTACCTATCCTATAAGCTATTGAAAATATTAAAATATTAAAAGTATTCATTTCATCGAATGTAATTGAAATGTAATTGTAAAATGTAATTGTAATTGTAAAGTAACGAGTAATTGAATTACAAATGAATTACAGTTGAGTAGAAAGTAATTAATTACCGTACCAATTACATTAAAAGTAATTTAATTACTTTTTAAAGTAATTGTAATTAATTACTTAACAACACTGACAATCTATAAACTAAACAAAAACAAATCCCATATATAAAAAATACTAAATCAAGACAACCGATTTAAAAATCATGACTACGTTCCAACACTTTATTGAAAGAACATGCACCACGAAGAAAAATCCATATCAATATATATATATATATATATATATATATATATATATATATATATATATATATATATATATATATATATATATATAAAAAGTAGTAATTTCGACCGAACAATTATAATAAAACAAAGATTAAAATTTTCGGGTATGCGGTCTGTTTAAATAAAATCTTAAATTATCTTAAAACTCAATATTTCGCTGTTTATTTGACAGCATCATCAGGAGTAAACTACAAAGAAAATATTATGTAGGTACTAAGAACAATAACAAATTAAAACGTATGACTTACAGAAGTTAAAAGATTTCAAGTTGACATTAAATTAAAATAATTAAAAAAAAGTCATATCACGTTCAAAACAGTAATCAAATAAAAAAAATAGATATATACACATATACACATATATACACACATATACATACATATATACACATATATACATATATACATACATACACATACATACATACATACATACATACATATATATATATATACACATATATACACATATACATACATACACATACACACACACATATATGTATATATACTGTACAAAAAGTAATGATAAAATGTTATAGATCATAAATTTATTAATAAGGTGAATTGTTTATTAAGGTCTACTGATATTTTTACAAGAAGTTATATTTATTTTGTCCAATAAATTGCAGTAAATGTTGCTTAACTGTCCGGTGTCTGTTTTGTAATTTAAAGTATTTTTGTTTTTGTTTATGTGATACATTTCAAGAAACAGTCTGCTTTTATAATTGTCAGTGTGTGCTAAAATTCGAGCATTATTGTAGTCTAGTTGATGTCCTGTTTGTTCATAGTGTTCAACTACTGCACATGTTTTTTTACTTAGGCGACAATCACTTTTATGTTGTGTGATTCGTTGTTTCAACCATTGTGATGTTTGTCCAATGTAACTTTTATGGCAACTGAGGCAAGGTAATTCGTAAACAACATTGCTTTTAAATAGAGTTGGTACTGGGTCCTTAAGTTTCGAGAAAAGTTGTCTGTTATTTTTTGTATTGTATTTGGCTATTTTAATGTTAGGGACATTTCTAAATATGGATAAAACAGAGTGTGTAAGGCCATTAATAAATGGTAGTTTTTTGTATATTATTGGTCTACTATTTGAGTTATCGGTGGGACCATCATAAAAATTGCTATTGTAAATTAATTTTTTTAAAATATGTTTAGGGTAACCATTGTTGCGAAACATTTGGAACAAAATGTTTAGGTTTTTTTGAAGAAAAATATCATTACTAATGGTCATTACTCTGTTTTTCATAGCTACAATAGTGTTAAATTTTTGACTGGTTGGATGGTTCGAGTAATAGTTTATATATCTACCAGAAGCAGTTGGTTTCTGGTACCAATCCAATAAAATGCTATTGTTGTTTGCTCTTATTACCTTTGTATCTAAAAATGGAATGCTGCAATCTGTTTCTGTTTCAACTGTAAACTGAAGATGTCCATTAAATGAGTTGAAAACATGTAGTTGCCATAAAAGTTACATTGGACAAACATCACAATGGTTGAAACAACGAATCACACAACATAAAAGTGATTGTCGCCTAAGTAAAAAAACATGTGCAGTAGTTGAACACTATGAACAAACAGGACATCAACTAGACTACAATAATGCTCGAATTTTAGCACACACTGACAATTATAAAAGCAGACTGTTTCTTGAAATGTATCACATAAACAAAAACAAAAATACTTTAAATTACAAAACAGACACCGGACAGTTAAGCAACATTTACTGCAATTTATTGGACAAAATAAATATAACTTCTTGTAAAAATATCAGTAGACCTTAATAAACAATTAACCTTATTAATAAATTTATGATCTATAACATTTTATCATTACTTTTTGTACAGTATATATATACATATATGTGTGTGTGTATGTGTATGTATGTATATGTGTATATATGTGTATATATATATATGTATGTATGTATGTATGTATGTATGTATGTGTATGTATGTATATATGTATATATGTGTATATATGTATGTATATGTGTGTATATATGTGTATATGTGTATATATCTATTTTTTTTATTTGATTACTGTTTTGAACGTGATATGACTTTTTTTTAATTATTTTAATTTAATGTCAACTTGAAATCTTTTAACTTCTGTAAGTCATACGTTTTAATTTGTTATTGTTCTTAGTACCTACATAATATTTTCTTTGTAGTTTACTCCTGATGATGCTGTCAAATAAACAGCGAAATATTGAGTTTTAAGATAATTTAAGATTTTATTTAAACAGACCGCATACCCGAAAATTTTAATCTTTGTATATATATATATATATATATATATATATATATATATATATATATATATACAAAAGGGGAAAATTATTGGGCATGTACGCAAAAAGGATCAATAAGGCCACGAGTAGGAATGGTAACCGCAGACATGCATGTTTCTGGCTCATTAGCCGTCATCAGTGCGGCCTTATTGATCCTTTTTGCGTACATGCCCAATAATTTTCCCCTTTTGTTTATATTAATACGCATTTTCTTGGCACTTCGTTTATTTCATATCCTGGGCTTAGAACGACTCAAACACAATGAGTCCGTTTCGCCAACGTTGCGACGCTAGTTGCTAGCCGAAAACCCATTGGCACAGCTGGCCGAAAGCACAAAATGGCGATAGGACTCCTGTGTGAGCTTTCGTTGTTTTTGTGTTTTTATGTTTCTTTACACATGTTTCCCCAACATCCTTTGCTCCCAAGTACCCAACACTTTTGCTAGCCAAGTGCAATGCCCTACTTGGTTATGCCGCACTGATGACGGCTAATGAGCCAGAAACACGCATGTCTGCGGTTACCATTCTTACTCGTAATCCTATGATCCTTTTTGCGTACATGCCCAATAACTTTCCCCTTTTGTTTATATTAATACGCATTTTCTTGGCACTTCGTTTATATATATATATATATATATATATATATATATACATATATATATATATATATATATATATATATATATATATATATAATAAACAAAGTGCCAAGAAAATGCGTATTAATATAAACAAAACGGGAAAATTATTGGGCATGTACGCAAAAAGGATCAATAAGGCCACGAGTAGGAATGGTAACATGTCTGCGGTTACCATTCCTACTCGTGGCCTTATTAATCCTTTCTGCGTACATGCCCAATAATTTTCCCGTTTTGTATATATATATATATATATATATATATATATATATATATATATATATATATATATATATAAGCAAGAGGAAAGTAGTCGGCTGATTAGTTGAAATCCAAAATGATTAAAAGTTATCGGGAAGCAGCCTTGGTAGGAAAAAAGTAAACTCTTTTTATTTGAGAGCTTTCGAAATAGTTTATTTCTTCATCAGTCAATTACTACAAAAATATTTAACACTATATATATATATATATACAAGAATAGTGGGATCACTTTGGGCGCTGCCTTTGAAGTTCTTTGTACTACATTTCTCTCCAGTTTGCCGACGTTTTTTTGCAGTTTTGTTAGAACTGGTGAGCAGCGATGCCAACAATACCAATTTTTTTGGAGATCTACCGATTTGGGAATTAATCTACAGTTATACCATTTTCGCTACCTCATCGACCGATTTGTAGATTTTTAGTAACTTTTCCATTACGTTATAATACTTCAATTTTTGTTATTATAACGCATTTTACATATATACCGATATATACTAGTTTTTTTTTATTAAACTACCAATTTTAGAAATTTTAGGTTGGCACTACTCCTGGTGAGTGACAATGATACGGACCAAACTGCTTATCGAGAGCGTTGGCAGCTCACAAAATTTAGCCCCCAAAAAAAAACTTTTTGATTTTTTCTTTAATGTATCGATAGTTCATCGATTGTTCTTTATTTTGCTCTATAAACATCTTGTTAATTATTCATTTTTATTTTTTCTAAATTTTACCACCCTGTATTGGCCGAGTAGCAGAACTATGCGGTTATGCCAAGACGAAGCAGCCATTACGCAATTCGACAGCCCAAGCTGAAGTAAGAGTGCATCTTTGTTTTCATTTCAATTCATTGTTCGTTCGTTGAAATACAACTTCAAAATAAGTAAAACAGTACTTTCATTTAATGTCAGCAAAGTGATCAAAATATTCTGCACATCTTTTAAAAATTTTGTAATTTTGAAAATTTTAGAAAGTATACAAACAAGAATATATTAAATAACATTAAGGAGAAATTGAAAAAATGTCGCACTCAGCGATACTCGAACACGCAACCCTCAGGTCTACGCGCTGACGCTCTAACAACTAAGCTATAGGTCGATCAAATCGACAAACGGTCGTTAAATTCAACTCATGCCACATGTGACACTTCCTCACTTTCTCCTTAAGCACATATAGGATGACGTTAATGAGAGAGTGACTTTGTCAAATCGACAATTGAAACATCAAACTCTAAGTCATTTTTTTTAGTGCCCTGTCTTATATTTTTATTCGGATAGGAGACCGGAACCATGTTCTTTAGTTCGAGTCTCGCTGGGTGCGACCTTTTTTCAATTTCTCCTTAATGTCATTTAATATATTCTTGTTTGTATACTTTCTAAAATTTTAAAAATTTTAAAATTTTCAAAAAAACCAATGAGAGAAATCTCAAATAATCGTTTACTAAAGAATCCATGGTTCCGGTCACCTAACCGAATAAAAATATAAGACAGGGCACTAAAAAAAATGACTTAGAGTTTGATGTTTCAATTGTCGATTTGACAAAGTCTCTCTCTCATTAGCGTCATCCTACATGTGCTTAAGGAGAAAGTGAGTAAGTGTCACATGTGGCATGAGTTGAATTTAACGACCGTTTGGTGATTTGATGGCTAAGCACCTATAGCTTAGTTGTTAAAGCGTCAGCGCATAGCGCTGAAGGTTGCGAGTTCGAGTCTCGCTGGGTGCTACATTTTTTCAATTTCTTCTTAACCTTATTTAATATATTCTTGTTTGTATACTTTCTAAAATTATCAAAATTTCAAAAATTTCAAAAAATCCAATGAGAGAAATCTCAAATGATCGTTTACTAAATATCCTACACATCTGTCTGTTCTCCATTAATTTATTACACAAATAATATTTAAAAAGGCGCCCGTAAGTTAGATACCTATTGCAATTTTCAATATTTTATAATAAATCTCTTTTTATGATTGTTCATATATAAAAAACGTCTCCGTTTTCTTTACATTGCTTGTGTTTTGTTTAATTAATATTTCTTATTAGCTTAAAATTTGCATTCTAAATATTCACACTGTGCATGCGTCAATTTACGTTCAAACCTTTCACAGGTCAATTTCAAAAGAGTAGATCAGGATTTCGTTTTTCAATAATTCTTCCCAGCTTCTTGTGGAGTAATCATTTGGTCAACTACAGCAATAATTTAATTGGTCATTAAAATGTTCAAAAACATTTTTTTTAGTTTAGATATTTCATCACAATCAATTATCAATGCCATGCAATGTAGAACAAAGACTTTACGATTTATGCAGATCGGATTGGAAACATTTCCATCTACTGACTGCATGAAGAAAGTGTAGGTACCTACTGTATCTAATCTAATAAACGTAATTTATTGGTTGTGATTAGACTTTTAAAACAAAGATAATATAATCCTTCAAAGATTAACCATTAAATGCAATTAGGATTGCATTCAGTAAAGCTCAAGATCCTTCAGAGAAATTGTGGAAAATTAACTTTTTCTGTCCACTCAGAAACACAAAAAAAAAATAACACTGCGGCGCTATGTTTTGATAGCAGTTGATAAACGTTGTATCTAATTGATAACAGTTTAATACAAAAATATATTATTAGTTTTTTTTTATCACGAAAATCTATTAATTTTTTTAATAATCCACCAGTCGCGCCTATGCATATTGATGAGTATTGCTTGTCAATACGCAAATATTCTGCATAGTATGGATGGAGGGTAGAACTGCATAGGTTTGAAATTTTGTTGTAGTTTCATGTAAAACAAAAAATGGTGCGTCTGTAATTCACAAAATTGAATTCATATATCTTAATGCATCTTGCGTATCGTATAAGTAGTAACATTTCTCTGCAATCATCAGGATATATTCCATTTCCTTCGGTAGCTTCTTTTTTAGCTTGGTGAAGTGTGTCTAAGTTATATACAAATGGCAATCCAGCATACTCAGGATTTAAAATGTTTTTAGCTTCTTCATTTCTGCAACCTAAATCACCAGAACGTAGTATTTTTTTTAACTTTTGAATGTTTAAGTCCATTAATAGAACGTTCCACATCAACATATTTGGAAAAACGTTTATCCTGGCCGTACATGGTAATAACAATTGGCCTTTCATCTGAAGAAGGATCTTTAATAACTCCACTAACAAAATTAAGACAAGAGCGATCTTTACATCGTCGATTCATAACTGCATAATTTCGTTTTGATTGATTGAAATTAGCAAATAAGTTGAAGCTTATTACTATCTTTTTAAAAAAGACATCGGTTAAAAATATAGTATATTGTGTGGCAAGGGGTGAAACAAGACGATTTCTAACTAGGACGAGAGTTGACTGCCCGAGCGAAGCGAGGGCTGTCATGCATCGCCCGGTCAGAAATCGTCTTTGTTTCATCCCGTGCCCCACACTATATTTTTCATATCACATATCACATGCATTGAAACAGCGAGTTTTGATCTCTGTAGCCAGTTGAAGTGAGACTATTTCAGACAAATAGCTTAGTAATATCTTAACAAACAATTTTACGACAACTGTCAGACGATTTTATTCGCTTTTGTTTATTACAAATGCGATTCTGACAGATTTGAAATAAAGGCATAAATAATAAATAAATGAATGTGCCGGACAGAAAGAATATTTTTTTCGGAATTGATATTATGAATTTGTTGTTCCCTAAATAAAGATTATATCCCCGTTATTTGTAATTTCTTTTGATGACGCTTTAACAAATATTCCATGAAATTAGAAACAGGTTTTTTACTAATGGGACTCTATCAGGACAATCTAATATTATGATACTATTATATTTAGTAATCCACAACAAGAAGATTATCCTTTGGTTAACTGAACTGTGTTTCTAATTATTTCAAATATTCTATCTATTTAACATTTTTCCTGGTTGGATTTATTATTTCATCTATCGTTTCTTAAGTAAACATTTGTAAGTGTTAAGACGAGTACCAGTCAAAATGAAAGTAACGTTTTGTATTAGTGAAAAAGGAAAATCCATGTTAGTGATTGACGGATAAAGTTTTAGTTTTCATAAAATGTTAGTTAAAAAGGTGGCAGTGCAGCAAACGAACATGTAAGGCTTTTGTAAAAACTCAACGTGCTGAAGATGAAGTAGTAGAATCGGTTTTGGACCATAATCATGAAAAGTTAGAAACAGATGTTTTTAATAGAAATTTTTTAAGTAATTCAGTTAAACGCAAGGCAGTAAGTGGCATTTTTGAAAAGTCCCTTAAACTCATTAGAAGTGAAATTAAAACACTAGTCCAGTCAAGGAATGAGATGTAGAGTGCGTGAGCAGGTAACTAAACGATTCCTTCAGAAACTTGTTTAGGGGGCGTAGGTTGTTAACATACCAAAAGTCCTGACTCCTAGGTGATGAGCGGGGCGGTAAATGTACGAATTTTGGGTTTTTCGCTTATATCTCGAAAACGGTGCATCGGAGAGCAATATTTGTAAATAATAAAATGGAGTTCTTAAAATTATCTAAAACTTTTATATTATAGAAAAAAACATATAATATAAAAGTTTTAGATAATGTTAAGAACTCCATTTTATTATTTAAAAATATTTCTCTCCGATGCACCGTTTTTGAGATATAAGCGAAAAACCCAAAATTCGTACCTTTACCCCCCCCTCCTCCACCCCGCTCATCACCTAGGAGTCAGGACTTTTGGTATGTTAACAACCTAAGCCCCCTGAACAAGTTTCTGAAGGAATCGCTTAGTTACCTGCTCACGCACTCTACACATCATTTTGGGTCATTTATTGACTACACGGGTATTAATACTTTCACTACAAAGGACATTATGAGGATTAGACAAAATATATATAATGTTATATTACCTATTTAAAGTGCCAAAAAATATATCCTATTTTCATGCTGCAATTGAATCGGCCCCTATCCTGACGAATAAAAATTAACCCTTTCTTAAAAATGACAAAGAAAATAATATTGTTATTTTTTCGAGTTTTTCAAATTTACAATTTTTATCTGCTACTTCATGTTGGTATCTAGATCGTACATTTTTTACACAATTGTTCACCATTCTGGGTCTTAAAAATCGCCATTATATACCTTTTGTCTTCTTCCCAATAAAACTTCCTTATTATATTATAAGGCCTTCAAATATGTTAAAGAAGAATGTGTTCAAAATAATCGTATAATTTCGCCAAAACTCAGAACTGCAGATTTTAAAACCGCTATCCACAAAAGTATTCACCAAGCGTTTTCAGAAGTTGTTGTTCGGGGTTGTAGGTGTTTCACTTAGGACAGTCGTCGTATCGAAAAATACAACAATTAGGTCTAGCTGTGGAGTACACAAAAAGAACAAAAATGAAACAGAAATTACTTAAGATACACATTTGGATTTCTTCATCCTGAAGATGTAGGAGAAGTGTTTGCGTTTGAGTTAGCAGAAATTAAACCAGAAAATGAGAAACTCACGGAATTCTATGAATATCTTGTGGACAATTACATTAGCAAAAATTCCAATGTTTCTCCATATATTTGGGACGAACATTCGTCGTCGCTAGAGAGAAAAACAAACTGTTGTGAATCTTCTTATGCTAAATATAATTCTTAATTTTTTTCCGCACATCCCAACATAAACCATTTTCTTAACGTGTTGTTACAATTTCAAATTGATACCACTATAAAAATAAATAGTGTTTTTTCAACCCCCGGTGAATTGATTCTCGTAGTTTAATAAAAAAGAAATTTCTGAACGAAAAACTGCTATAATTAAAAAATCAAATAATAACTAAATTTGAATTTGTACAAGCGGTTTCACATAGATTTAGGGCCGTAATATAAATATTTGTATATTATTAAGCTGTATTTTATACATTCTTCGTAAAGTTGTAAATAAATAAATAAAAAAATAAAATAGTTATTTCTTAAGATTTTTAACGAATTGATCCACTACTTTTTAAAACCCTATAGGTATTCAGGATATTTACTTTGTTTATTATTTTTATAAAAAGTGATTTTTGACTACATAAATATTATATATTATTATCATTGTATATGATTATTTTAAGAAATATTATCGTTTATGAATTTTTTAATAAATACCTGTATAATGTGATTTGTTGTTGAATTTTATTTCACGAAAAAAATATTTTAAACACTTGGCAACCTTGCCTTAATTATATGGTCATCGCGTACCTTCGATTCATAACAGAACGTTATCTAGTAAGGATGCAATTTCGTTGTGACCTTTTTCGATACAGGTTATAATACCTTTCTCGGGATGCAACTTCGAATGATCAACAGCAAATTATTCAGAATTGCAACAGGGCTAATTTCTAATCATTATTTTTTTTTTACTAAATAAATAGAGAACAAACAAATGTTTATAGAGAACAATCAATGAAATAACGATATTATAAAAAAAATTGAAAAAGATTTTTTGGGGGGCTAAATTTAGTGAGCCAGCTTCGTCATAAAACGAGTTTTTCTGAGAGTGATAGTACTATTCTTGTATATATATATATATATATATATATATATATATATATATATATATATATATATATATATATATATATATATATATATATACGGTGGTACAGTGTTTGCTAGACTTGACACTCTATAATTTGTCGATACAGTTATTTTTCTAAAGAATACACAAAATCGGTTACCGAGCAGCCATTTGATATATTTAAAACGCAATACATTGCTGCAAATTAAACACGAATTGCAGCTTTATACCAAGGGGACTGTAAACCATAATTTATTACCCTGACATTATAGGCAGCTAAATGTGGTCGTTGGGTGTTGATTAATGATGAACGTCAGTGTAGGGGTGGTTTAAAATTTTAATCACAGAAAATCAGATTGCAAAAGTTTATCAAATTTTTTCAAGTTTCTAAAGAGGTAATAGACGAAACTAGAACTACATGTTTGTCAAACACTAATGAAAAAGATTTAAAAATTCTGTTGGCGGAGTTTAAATACAATAGATAGAGTTTTTGAGACTATATTATAGATAGGTTGAAAACAAAAATGAAAGAATTTGTATTTTTTATTGAAGTTGTTTTTTTTTATTCAATATATCTGCGTCAGCTTGAACACAATTGTTCAATTTTGTCAATAAACTTGTCTGAACACCTGCATTGTCTTTATGAAAAATAATTGTTTTCTTCTGTAAACCAGGTATTTTTTTCGAATTTTTTTATCAAACTGGTCCAGATGGTTAATTTTTTACCTTTTTTAAGATAATTAATTAACAAAACCTCTTTTTCATCCTAAAAAATGGATGCTATAACTATTTTTGGCGATCATTCTGACGGTGTCTTCCTATTTTGTGAATTCCCGTTTTGTGACTAGACCTTTTTCAGGTAAAATTTTTCCCATTTTGTGCCTAGCCAAATTTTTACCTGAAAAGACCCAAGATGAATTTCCCGTTTTGTGACTAGCGTAAAATAAAGCCACTTATTTTAATACCTACCTGATTTAATCATTTTAACTTAAAAATCATTTTTGTTTATACAGTCGTCTTTTCTTATTTCACCCATTTAAATAATAGTCATATGAAAAATAAAATACATTTATTACAAAATAATATAATATTAAATAATCATCAAAGAAACTTATATACATTTTTACTTGGTAAAATAATTGCTAAAGGAAAATTGTCATTGCATTCTTATTATGAATGCCAAACTTATTAAGCAATGGCCAACGTCCAATCTTTCTTCAACGAAGTCTGTAACTGTACGGCGAATTCTTTCATCCAGTTGTAGGTACATACTTGGTTTTCCTCCGTTTCGGTGTCATATGCAACTCAACTTGTAGTTTTATATTGTCGTAATATGATGCTTCTTTTTTAAGTGCTTGTGTATGCTCGAAAATGTATGGATTTACCCTAACAATTTTTGTATTTAGCCGGATGTGCCATCCTTCTAAGGAATTTGTAGTCCGTTGCCTTTTGTTGTAGCACACTCACATCAGTCCTAAAATATTGTCGTCAAGCCACTGTTCCACAAAATCATCATTAATTATTTCGAGAAGTGGATGATTTTCCAAATTCTCCATAATCCACATCCAACCGACGTCCACTTTCTCAGGAGGAAGATGTGCTTATGCAGCACACATCCTTATGTGGGTACGCACTATTTCGTTTTCCTTGTATAGAGAAGTTAACCCAATTTTTTGAACTTTTTGCCATAAACATTTATTAAAATGAAAATTGCAACCAGTAATATTTATATTGGGAAGGTTTTCTTAAGTGACTGGACTTCAAAATCAATTTTAAAGTTTTTTGGTTTCCACTTTGGTATATGTTTTTCAATTAAAGAAAAAAGCCTGGTATACGTCATTTCCTTTTTTATCTGGCGGCAAGGCGAAAATAACAGGAATAATATTGGTTTCAGTACCCGTGCTGCCAACATCGGCGTGGATTGTTTACAACAGATTTTAAATGTCCCATCACCGAAAAAAATTATTGGTTTCTACGAGTGTCTGTCGCGCTTTTAGCGAAGCAAAAAAACAATATTTTGTCCTCTTTGCCATCTTCAAACAACAGAAAGTTGTTTGTTATCTGTTCGGGGAGGATGATTTCTTTCCTTGACTTGAATGTGACGACTCCTAACGCCTTGTGTCGAGCGGAGTAGAGCTGATTTTTCTTGTTACTGAAATTTGGTATCTCAGTAGGTAACAAATTCCAGCCCGGCATCCATAAGGGGCACTATTTCTTTGTTAAAGATTTTTAAAATCGCTGTGGTCTCCTCACGGGCTCATTTTTTTGCTTTGATTAAACATATATGTCTACTTCGTTTTTAGCGACGTTTGGCATACATTTGTGTTCTGATTTTCGCACAGTGTCATTCCTGTAACAATAAAAATACGTTATATGATTACTTGATTACATATCTTAAGATATATAACTGAGGGAAAGTATTGTGATGGTTAAAAATTTCGACTTCAAGATCCGTGATTTTTACGAAATTTTCACCAAAAATCGATTATGTTTTTTCTACAATTTTTCAAAAATTTTATACCCGTTAAAAGTTCGCCATCCTACGTTCTAATTTCTCCCAAAAACTAATCAGATCCATATTATTAGATACATATTTTACATATCTTAGGAAAAGTAAGAAATTGCTTAAATTTATTAAATATTCATCAAAATACTTACTCATTTAAAACTGTCACGGATCCAGAACACCGTTTTCTGTTCATACACATCCATAGTGTGCGACAGTTTATATTTTTTGTAAAACTTCTTTAGCGACACTAGGAGTAAAAAAGTTATTCTAACGGACGTGACGTCATTCTAATAACAGAAACCGGAAACAAAACCTAATACTGACACGATTTTGCATGGGCGCCGGCAGCAGGGTGCAAGAGGGTGCGCTTGTACCCCCCTGCTATGAAAGAAAATACCTGAATTTACCAGAAAATTACATATTTTTTTAATTTTTTTATTAAATTATTGTTTGAATAAAAACTAAAGGCGTCGCGGTTGCTGTCCAAATCATTCTACATTCTATATATATATATATTAGATCATAATAGTATGTAGATGCAGATGCACCCCCTGAAAATAATCCTAGCGGCGCTCATGCGATTTTGCCTCCTATATGAAATAAAATTAAATCTGTAATTGTATGAATTGACAGCTGATCATCTTGTCAATCGAAATACATTGTATAAATAGTTTTTTGTGTATAAAGTGTTTGTATTAAATATGAATAAACAATGTGGATTTATTAATGAAGAAAGTGATGAAAAAATATTGATTGAAAATGAGTGAATAGGTAGGTACTCTATATGCATAAATTTTATTTTTGGTGTGTAATTACACTATTTATACCTAATTATTTATACCTATTATTTATACCTAGCTATTTTCGTTTTATAGACTTAAAGAGCTAAAAAGAAAAATAAATTGTGAACGTCAAAGGGGATATTATAAGCGCCAGAAAGATTTGAAGAAAAATGACAAAAATGAAAAAATGATGAGACAGCCACATTCATTATGATTTGATTAAGTAAGTTTATATACATACATACATATTATGATAGTAAATAATTGTTTATACGGAATCTTTACGTTGAGTAAAGAAGCATGATGCACGTTTTTGTTCATAAAATAATAATATTCAAAATATTTTAACACTTTCTTATACTTATTTTAGGTTTGGTTAGGTAGCCATAAAGGCCATAAAACCACTAGTCAAGATGGCTGACCTTTGACCACCAATAACAGATCCTTCGTAGACGTGAAGGAAACAAACTTAACTCAGGATTTTAAATTTTATGGAATATGCTATAAAATGCTACAAAATGAAATGGTTATCTAACTATCGAAGGCTCTTGTGTTGTGATGTACTACAATAAGGTAGATACAGCTACAAAATCACACATTCTAAACGTAATGTGTGTATATTTTTAATATTGTTTACCTATTATTGAAGCAAAACTTCTTTAGGCACGACTAGGGGTAGATTCTAACGGAAGATTCTGATGGAAGTAACTGTATAATTTCAGCTATGGGAGGAGTTTAAATTTCCGAAATTTATTTATAAAATTTTCAAACGGTTTCAAATACATTAATGGTATTTATAGACTAAAATCTATGTTTCACATTTTAGTTATCATAAACCTATTATTTCATATATAAAAAAAATAATGATAACTTTCAAATTCCTATTTCTAATGAATAATATAAATATAACATCTCATTTTTTTTGTAAAGTATATAGGCAATAAATATGATTGAATTGTAATTAAATATTTATTTTCCGATACGTACGTCAACAAGTTTTACTTCAATCGCGCGTAAAGGTTACACGCACACTCTTTTTTTTCAAATAGTACCGTTGACTGGAATTTAAAAGATTTCTTCCTCCACCATTACTTTAAATGTATTGAATATTCATCTTGGAAAAAAGAACGCAATGCTTCGAAAACTATAACATCACAATATAACACAAGGAAAATTTGCAAGATATAAATCAAATTAATTTCAAAAATTGTTACTTATATTATCAATTTATTCCTTCTTCGTCCATAAATAGAAAATATAATATGCAAAACTTCCCCGAAAAGAAAAACATCGTTAAAGGGATTATCAATATCTTAATACGTTTCAGTATTGGGGAAAACCTAACATTTAAGAGATCATAAAATCACATTTTATTCTAGTCACAAAATGGGAATTCATTAGGGGTCTTAAACAGGTAAAAAATTCTCTAGGCACAAAATGGGAACAATTTTAATCCAAAAAGGTCTAGTCACAAAACGGGAATTCACAAAATAGGAATATACCATTCTGACTCTACCTCTTTTGGAGCTAATAAACCATCTTCAGTCCACTTTAAACGTTATTATTTCAGTTTAGGATTATAATATGACGCGCAAAATTGGTTTTATTCTGCTCGGCGTTACCTAATTCGCTCCCAAGTTGAGCAGGTAGAATTTTGAGATGGTCAAATTCGCTCCCGGGTCATGGCCAAATTCGCTCCCCAGATAATCGTCTAAACACGGTAGGGATCAGATACATTTAAAACTCATTAAATCTGTTCATAACGCTCATCAAGAGATATCAAAATTTCCAGAAAATCCTGCATACCTGTGCTAAACCAATAGCAAGTTTTGTTTTCTCAACCCCTCATAACATTTTAGTACTTAAGAATTTGTCGGCCCGAATTTGTTAGTTATATCTGAAAGTTATTTCAAGTTAGATATCAATAAAATAATGTCGTCTGTTTAGTTTGCAAAAAGTGAAAGAGGGAAGGACCTTATAGTTGTTGATTATTTTAAATACACTTTTCAAAAATTTTTAAGTGATGGAAGAAAACGATGGATTTGCGCATCTCGCTCAAAAATTATTAAGTGCAGTGCTTTTATAAAAACAGAAGGACCTTCAGAAAGTGTGGTGGAAATTAGCAGCAACCATACTCATGGCCCAATTTGGAAGGAGGACTTGAATAGGTATGTAATTACTTCTTATTTATTGAAATTATTATTATTAACTATTCTTTTTATTGTTAACAGGCAAAATTTTTGTCATCAATTGAAAAGAAAAGCTGTGGAAGATATTTCCGAAATTCCCAGAAAAATTATTCACAAAACTTTAATGAAAGAAGATGTTGATACATTAATTCTATCAGATGTCAGAAAAATAAGAAAAGATATGTATAATGCTCGTCGCTCTGTGATGCCAAAAATACCGACCAATATAGCCGAAATACACTCATATTTAAGAAATTTTCCACCAGTCACAAACAAGAGCGAAATTTTTATAATAAAGAACGACTGCGAGAATAACATAATTATGTTTTCATGCGAAACAAATATAACATTTTTAGCTGAAAAAGTTGACTCCATTTACATGGATGAAACATTTGAATACTGCCCAAAATTTTTTCTGCAACTTTTTACAGTGCATGGTTTATGTAATAATCATTACATTCCATTAGTATTTTTCTTATTACCGAATAAAAGCACATAGTGCTACAAAATTGCTTTTGAATATTTAAAAGAATATTTTACACCAAAAACAATAACCATCGATTTTGAAATAGCTATTCACAGAGCAGTTAAATTTGTTTATCCAAACACAAAAATAAATGGGTGTCGCTTTAATTTGGGTCAGTCATGGTAAGTTTTTTAGTAACAAGCTAGTGGTAACAAATTTTCTGTTTATACATATTAGTGTGCTACTACTTAGCAACATTTTCAAAATTAACAATTCATTGTAGTAAATAAAGTACTCACATGTAACCGAGTATAAGCAAAAAATTGTTCTCACTTTGTTACACAATAAGTATTTCATTTTACTAAAAATCTGTATAATATAATTTTTACAGGTGGCGTAAAATTCAGGAACTTGGACTGGCTAAAGAATTCAGAAAACAGGATTCAGAAAAAATATATGTGGAATCTAGTTAATAACAAAAATAGAACAAAAAATAATATTATTGTAATAAAAAATAAATCGGGTAAGGAAATAACTTCCAAACGAGATATTGCAGATGAATTTAACAATTACTTTGCATCAGTGAGGACTGCCTCATAATTTTTTTGAAAGCTATTTAAAAGACGGGAAACAAATTGTAAAAATAAATGATGTGAAAAGTGAAGAAAAAACCATAACTTTCGGAGTTCCTTAAGGAACTGTGCTAGGACCAATACTGTTTAATTTATATATTAATGACATATTTTCCTATAACTCTTCTGGTAAAATAATAAGATTTGCAGATGACACCGCTGTAATATATTCTGACGATACATGGGAAAACTTAAAACAACAAATAGAAGCGGATCTAAAATTTTTATTTAATATCTTCAGCCAAAAAATCTTAACAGTCAACTACAAAAAAACATTTGTTGTACCCTTTACCAGCTACAAACATAAACTGCCTCAATATGACAAAATAACTATTTTCAATAACAATATGCCTATTGATATTTCTTTAAAATACGAAATAAAGTATCTCGGATTAAAAATAGATTCACACTTAAGATCTGAAGTAGCCAAAACTTTAAGGTGCTTACTATATAAATTTAAAACCATAAGGACGGTCCTGGATTTGCAGCATCTTAAAATCATATTTATACCATGCTCTTGTAGAATCACGCCTTAGATATGGCATACTAAGCTGGGGAGGAACTATGCCTAGTCATCTAGAGCAGGTTGAAATCCTTCAAAGAAAAATATTAAAAATAATATATTTTAAACATTTGACTTACAGCACAAATCACCTTTTCAGCGCAACAAATGTTATGTCTATAAGGCATCTATATCTTTGTAGTTTGATCATATATTTATTCAAAAACCGTTCTTACCTACAATCTCCTGACCATCACTATTACACTAGGAACTAGGAATAAAGCAAAAGATTATGTTCAAACCAATTCTGCAAAGAAAACTGTTGGAACTAGATATTTTGAATTTATAGCACCACGTCTCTTTAACTACCTTCCAGAAATCTATAAGATTTATATAAGATGACTGAACTCTATAAGTTTGCTGAAATCGATTTTTAAAAGTTACATAAAGTCATTAATATATAAAAATGGCGCCGACATGGTCAATCATTGTATCCATGCTCAACCTCAAAGGTCCTAATGGATAACAATGAATGAAAAAAAACACAAATTCATGTTTCTAAATGAAAAAAAAAAAGGTGAGACGTGTCAAGGGACACTCGGATGGAACGAAGTTCCTTTCGATTAATTAGTTAAGGAATTGTAATTTGTAAACACAACAGAGTATTTATACATTTATTATTGTCTGTATAAAATCTCCACTTACCTAACTCCATCAGCAATATCCAAAATTTGTGGAGAACCACAAATGTCAGGGTACATTATTGTTATTATTTTCTATTATTTTATTATTTATTATCTACAAAAACCTGTATAAACTTAACAAAGTCGCGACACTACACTATAGAAAATAGTAAATCCATTATACCTGAATATTTTCAACATATTGTTTCTTTTAACAAAAGTGTCCATTTATATAATACCAGAGGTTTAGATGACATACATATATCTAGAATTACTTTGTATTTCAATTTAATTTAAAAGAGGAATTAACAATTTAATTCAAAATTTTAAAATTAAAATATTTGACAGTAACTGACAGTTAAGGTAATTGGACGTAGGTAGGTACCTAACTAGTCAAGTTATAGGTAATTATTTTTTTTCTACAGTATTTTTTTTTACTGTACATTTTCTTTTAATTTAAAATAGTGTATTTTTAATTGTAATATATCTATCTATGAGAGAGAGAGAGAGAGAGAGTTTTTTATTTTTTGGTCTGTGAGAGAGAGAGAGAGAGACAGACACAGAAACATGCGTGTGCCGTGTCGTGTCGTGACAACTTTTGGTCTGAATTTTTTTTTGGTAGCTCCTAGCCTCAGTTGTAACTGGTCGTAACGCCCGAAAGGGAACTTCGTTCCAAAAACCTTAGCAGGTTATTGTTTATTCTATCTATCTTGTTTTATAATAGTCATATATTTTTAAATCTTTAAGATTAATTGTAAAAAAAAATTTAATTATTTATAGATAATGTATATTTGTTATATTGTAAAATTTTAATATGTATTATGTAAAAATGTAGCTTGTGGAGAATAAACATTATTATAGAAATGGCCAAATTTCTGCAACACATCTTTGGGCTTCCATTTTTACATCCACAAGAGGTTGGAGACTGCTTCGCTTTTGATTTAATGGAAAACCAACCTCAAATTGACTTAGTTGTCAAATTTATGGACTATTTATTAGACAATTATGTCGACGATGATGCCTTGTTTCCACCCAATTTATGGGCTGAACACTCCTCTTCCATTCTTCGTACTTCAAATGCTTATAAATCTTTCCATTCCTTCTTTAATTCTTCTTTTTATATAACTCACCCTAACTTTTATAATTTTATAAATGTCTTAAAAAATTGCCAAATAGATAGCTACATCAAGCAACGTAGTTGCAATATTATTAGGCCGCTATATGACCAAAAAGTTATTTAAAAAATAGACTTTATTGAAGCAAAAATTGTTAACGAATGAAGCACTAACTTTACGAACAGCTTTTTCATACGCAATTCTTCGTGTAAAATTTGAAGTCCTCGTTCATCTTAGATGCCTATGGTATCAGCAATTTCACGCCTAGTAAAACTTAGATCTTTACCAACAATATGATACCCTTTTTCACTACGTGGTTCATCTTCGACGCTTGTACGACCACGCTTAAACTCTAAAACTCATCAAAGCACAGTTGGAAATATAGAAACAAATTCTTTTAACATTTGCACCATTTTTGTACGAATGTCTGTTGCTAATCTGACTTCCAAAATAAAAAATTTTATCACTGCACGATATTCGGTTTTTTTCATTGTAAAAAAAGATACTGACACGTCAATTTCAAATGGCTTGTAAACAAAAAATGGATTGACAAATTAAAAAAGATTTTTTTGTATTCAAATGGAAGATGTAATATTAAAATAGCTTAAGAATTTTGATTCCTCTACTGATTAATAGGTGTCGCTTTCAAAACTTTTCAACCAACAGTTACTATCGATAAAAATTAAATAAACCTTTTCTCCTTAGTTCAAAAATTTAAGTAAAACTGTTACATGCGAAAGAAGAATCAGCTTCAAAAATAATAAAAGCTTTTTTCTTACAATTATTTTATAGTTAATATTTAATTTACCTTACCTAATAAATTATTTAAAAAAATACACATCAAAGTGCTTTTACAAGTCAAAGATAACCTTACACTACAAATGGATTATATAATTAAAATAAATGTAAGATAGAAAATAAAAGAACAAAGGTGTTGAACAACATATATCATAACATATTAAAATTTGAAGAGAAGTAGTCCTCATATGCAAAAAAAGGAATTCAATTTAAGGTAGCTCTTATGCTGAAAGAGTTTTTACTCTAGTTGATACAAGGTTATAGAAGTTTATTGCAATGTATCTTGTACCATATCTGGATCTCTCAAGGCAGCCATAAAGTGGTAAAAATTTTCAGTTGTTCCTTGTGGGATAATTTTGAAAGACTTGGATAAATTTTGGAAGACTTCATCTGAATTATACTAACAAAGATTTTGTTTATTGTAAAGAAAAACACTATAGAATCTACGCTTAAGGTAAGGTCAGAATTTTTAAGGCTTTAGAGGAGTCTATACAGTCCTTTTTATAACCAGAGCCCAGAGATTAAGTGTACACATTTTCTTTGAAGTCCAAATACTGAAATACTTCATAAAAAGAACAAGAGTGGCCCTAAATGGCATAAATTAAAACGAAACGCGAAAAAAACCCTAGTGTTTACACTTCCTCTAGATATGTACGTCCTGAGCCCCAGGTACCTCGAAACCTGTCGCAATCATGATAATTTTGTTCCGCGTCCCCAAAAACCTCGGGTACCAAGTGTGCACTGATTTTGTATAGAATGTGCATACGATTCCAAAAGAAGAGGTAAATACCATGTACCCTGTGCACCAGGTGCCTCGGAGAGTTTCGGCATCATGATATTTATGTTTGCCGACCCCAAAAACTCCTTTCCACAAAAATTGAGCCATTTTCAGTAATACTTACCGAGTTCTAATTTTTCTGTCTATTATCTGTTCGAAATGCTCTTTTCTATAGCAATTTTCTAATGCAGAAATGCAATTTCCCATTATTACATTATAAAAAGTTGCTACAAATTTTTCTGACGCTTTAACGATTCGAATGCAAAAAACTGCATTTGGATCCATCTTACTTTACAAATTTCGGAGGTACAGTGCTTTATTTCCTCGACTAATATTGGGCTATAAGCCTCCGCAATAACTTCTTATATACCTCTTAGTTTAAAACTATTTTTTTTTGGATATGTTCTCCACATAATTTTAAAAATTTTTTTGAGATCTTTCCATGATCTCCATTTAATGTATTGGTCTTATTTTTCTAAACTTTTCTAATTCGCTTCACACGCTATATCTTCTTATGTGTACTTCTTAGTTTAAAACTAATTTCTTTTTGGGATCTTTTGCACATAATTTATAGTCTTGAAATTTTCTCTGAGATCTTTTCATGATTTCCTTGGTCCAACGTGGGTGCCAGGTTAACATGTTTTTAGCTATTTTGTCTTATATCATTTGGTAAATTATCTATCTTTTTTACTTTTATTTCACTATCGTTTTCATATATTATTAATAAATAAGATACATTATTGTCCATTTAGCAAATTTCCTTTTGTAATACTTAATCGAAATTTATTTTAAATTAGCTTTTACCTGCAACTTTCGTTCCCGACAAACTTTGGATAATAATATTGCTGATCTTACGGCCATCGCATATTATATCATAATAAACTTATCTGCTGCCTTTGGTTTTAATCAAGGCCTTAGTATAAAGTTTGACATTTTTGCATTAAGCAGAGAAAGATTCGAACATTTGTCACGTGCAGAAATCGGCGTCAATATATTTAAAAGTTAAGTTAATGTTTCTACGCGATTGTTAGCCTCTTAACAAGGTTCTGATCACCGCCGTTTGCCTTGACCAGTAGCGAGAGTATTTCTAGTGTTTAAACCGAAAATGAGCGGCGCTTTTACTGTTTAAGCTAATAACAAAAATTTTGAATTAAGTAAATAAGTGCATCGATTCCTTTTTAATATTAATAATACATTTAGCTTAATGAATTCGATTTAATTTTAACATCATTTCGGAAATCAAATTAATATCTAGCGAGCCGTTTTTTGCACAACGGAACACACTATTTCCCCTTCTATACTCACAAGTGTCATCGCGGTAAGGTATGCGGGAAATATCGTGATTTTAGCGCACCTTTTGCATTTTAACAATTGTACGAACACATCAGTATTACTATCGAATTAAGTGACGCCATTTTGTGAAGTTGAAAGTTCTCTTGGCAATATTCTAGCCATCCGTATGGGTTTTTGAACTTCACTTCAATATATTTTATCTAAGCCTCATTTTTGGTTATTCCTTTGTGGTATTTTTAAGAAGGCGTATAGATAACTCCATATTTTTGGGATATAATTAAATGGTGCTTTCTTCGGTAAGTTATACCTCATGCATAATTATATTATGCCTTTTCTTGACACCGTCATTCGTTTATAGTGTCATTGCTAAGGAGTTCGTTACGAAGAAGCGTGGATTAACTGCTTAACTGCTTAACCCCAAATCTTAATATAAAAGGGTAAGTGTTTACCTGTGTTTATTCAATAAATCGTAAATTATCATCCATATAATAGCTACACGTACATACCTAAATATTACGTTAAATTTTGGTATTTTGTTTTTTAGATCTATCGTTTTCTTTTATGATTAAATTCATTTTGTGTAATTAAATTTATCAGTCATAAATAAACCCGACTAAATTACTTATTTTAAGTTTTAATGGTTATTATTAATTTTTATATAATTTTGAAATCAGGTGCAATGAATTTTTTTTGTGATATGTTTAACCTGTTTTAACTATAATTTAATCTATAAATTTTGAATTTAAATATATTTCATTGTGTTCCTTCATTTTATATCTTATTTTTTTGTAAATTGGATTTCTAAATTGTAAATTGTATAATGACACACGTGCATCTGATATAATTGATTCATTTACATATTAATTTCATCAACAATTCTGTTATTGTTTATTATTATGATGTTTGGTATACCTTCAGATTGTGTTATCAGTAATTTAATCTTCAAAATTGCTTTTTTTTCCTTCTTTTATTAAGCAGAGTCGGTACTTGTAACTTTAATATATTTTCTTTCTTAAATAATTTAGTGTGTAATTCAATCTTTAAATTTTTTTTTTTTTTTGTAACAAGTAGAGTTAACATTTGTAAATTTAACGTTTCTTTCTTAAATAATTTAACTTTGGAATTTTTGGCTAATTCGCTTTTTCGACTAGGGTTTTTGGTCCTGGCTGTAATTATTTTTGGACCTGGCGAGTAAAATTGTTTTTGGTTCTGGCTGAAATTATTTTTGGTATTGGCTGAACATTTGTTTTTGGACCTGGCAAGTGTATTGTAGTTCAGCTCACTACTGAGGAATCAACACCGAGCCTCACCATCCACAGAGCAGCAGGCTATTAACGAAAGCCTCACTACAGATCTGCGGATAAACAGATAAGCCAAAAATTTAATTTTAAGTTTAAGACATTGTAAAGAATTGGCCTAACCTTTTTAAATATTGTTTTATTTTATAGGATTTATTAATTTTGAATCTTTATTATTGCGCTGGGTGATCACTCAATATTAAAACTGCCAAGTTCTTGGCATTATTTGCTGATATTATTATTATTAACTTTCTTGTTTGATTATATATTTTTTATATCTTGTAAATTACTCTGTTGGGTTTATTTTCGTTAATATAATTGATAGATCTAACTTTGTGTCTTACTCAGATCATCACCCACTCACCATATTTGTTACTTAATCAATTTTCTTTTTAATTAAGATTCTTAAATTCATTATTTATCTCCAGTAAGATAGGTCAGTGCCTGGAACATCAGGGGTTTCCGATTTGAACCGTTAAAATCGGTGGCGCGACTCACACTTTGGTACATACCCTCTACGGCTGAGCTGGGCACAAATTTGCCAGTAGAGAAACCACTTACCCATCTTAACTGGAGTTGGAGATTTCAATTTAAACCATAAGTTTAATTTTTCAAAATTTTATTTTATTTTATTTTTACTAAAAGTACGTGGCACATTCGATACGTTTAACAACGTTGCCCATCGTGTTCTCCGAGCGCCACCCGCACTCCTTACACTTGCGTTTTCTTCGCGTCCCACCAGCCTATACTTAACCCTATTTAATATGATTTTTCATATAGATCTTAGCTCTATTTTACTAGATACATAAAACGTACCTGATATTAATTGTAACCTGTTTTAAAATATAAATAACACTAAGTGTTAAGTAAAGTCGATCACAATATATTAGTTAAGCTGTTTCTAAGATTAGCTTTAATAAACATACAGACAAACAGACGAAAAGAAAAAACATGTTTTGGGTTCTCTTGCGTACATAAAGGACTACCATTATATATTTTTAGATATATTTGCCATATACAGACAACGATCAGTTATAGTTTTATTATATGTACATATAGATTACCTTATCTATATACATACTAGCTGACCCGGCGGACTTCGTACCGCAAATCATTCATGTCATTGTTCCATTTTTCGTTTTTTCAATTTATTTTGATTTTATCGTTTTCATCATATTTTCTCGGTTTATACTATTTTTTTTCGTTATATTTTGTAGTTTATCGATAAAATATTAGATGCATAACAATACTTAATTTAGTAAGAATTTCTCGTTTAAATATAAGTTGATATTACCTGCGCCACCTTTCGGTGGCGTCACAATACTTAAGTAAGGATTGCTCGTTTAAATATATGTGATATTAACTGCGCCAAATTACGGTGGCGTTATATAAAGTAATCAAATAAGTAGTGGTTGCTCGTTTAATGGAAGCGCCACCGGGTTGTAACTTCCATTAATACGAATATCATATTCATCTTACCCATTAAAAATACATCATCATACTGATTTTCATGACAATCGGTTGAACGGGGCGGAAGTCGATACTTTACAGCGCCGCCTGGTAGCGAGTTACATCAATGGGCATAGCATATAAAGCTTCTCCGTAGAAAAATACATGAACATACCAATTTTTATAATGATTGGTCAAATAGTTTCTGAGTCTATCAATTTAATAAATACAAACATCCAGTACATAACTATTTAACGAAGCGTTTCCGGATATTATTCCATAGGAAACTTTTTTCTTATTTTTGGGTGCTGAACTCAAATTTGAAACACCCTGTATATATAGATAGAAGATAGATAAGGATTGCTCGTTGAAATATATGTGATATTAACTGCGCCACCTTACGGTGGCGTGATTAAAGTAATCAAATAAGTAGTGGTTGCTCGTTTAATGGAAGCGCCATCAGGTGGCAACTTGCATTAATACGAATATCATATTCATAATAACCATTAAAAATACAGCATCCTAATGATTTTTACGACAATCGGTTAAACAGGGCAGAAGTTGCTACTCTGCAGCGCCACCTGGTGGTGAGTGGCATCAATGAGCATAAAATATAAACTTTCTCCGTGCAAAATACATATAAATACCAATTTTCATGACAATCGGTTGAACGGGGCAGAAGTTGCTACTCTGCAGCGCCACCTGGTGGCGAGTGGCATCAATAAGCATAGCATATTCGTTTTCTACGTAAAAAAATACATATACATACCAATTTTCATGACAATCGGTTGAACGGGACAGAAGTTGCTACTTTGCAGCGCCACCTGGTGGCGAGTGGCGTCAATGAGCATATCATATAAACCTTCTCCGTGGAAAAATACATATATATACCAATTTTCATAATAATCGGTCCAGCAGTTATTGAGTTCATTGATTTCGTACATAAAAACACATCCTTTTATATATATATAGATAAAAGAGAGTTTCTATGTATATAGTCACTCATCACGATATCTCTGGAACTATAAGGCCGATCAACTTAAAACTTGGTAGAAATATTCCTTAGGGACGGTAGAGGTCAGCTAAGAACGGCTTTTAGGAAATTTCACCCACAAGGGGGGTTGCGGGGGATATATATAAAATGTATATAGTCAGTCATCACGATATCTCTGGAACTATAAGCCCGACCGACTTGAAACTTGGTAGGAATATTCCTTAGGGAAGGTAGAGGTCAGCTAAGAACAGATTTTAGGAAATTCCACCCACAAGGGGGGTTGCGGAGGATATATATATAAAATGTATATAGTCAGTCATCACGATATCTCTGGAACTATAAGGCCGATCGACTTGAAACTTGGTAGGAATATTCCTTAGGGGAGGTAGAGGTCAGCTAAGAACGGATTTTAGAAAATTCCACCCACAAGAGGGGTTGCGGGGACGTGAAAAATAAAAAAATTAAAACTTAAAATCTATAAGTCCTACAGGTTTGAGACTTTGCGAAATAGTTATTTTTATAATTTTGAGGTCAATTGTAAACGGATTTCCACCCACAAGGGGGGTTGCGGGGGCATGAAAAATAAAAAATATTTAAAATTTAAAATCTATAACTCTTACTGGTTTGAAACTTTGCGAAATAGTTATTTTTATAATTTTAAAATCAACTGTGAACGGATTTTACAAAATTCCACCCACAAGGGGGGTTTGGGGGCGTGAAAAAAATCTATAAGTCCTACAGGTTTGAAACTTTACAAAATAGTTATTTTTATAATTTTGAGGTCAACTGTGAACGGATTTTATGAAATTCCACCCACAAGGGTGGTTGCGGGGAATATATATATATATATATATATAATGAATATAGTCACTCATCACGATATCTCTGGAACTATGTATAAGACTTGAAACTTTGTAGGAATATTTCTAAGGAAAGGTAGAGGTCAGCTAACAACGAATTTTACAAAAATCCATCCACAAGGGGGGTTGCGGGATCGTGAAAACAAAAATTAAAATCTATAAGTCCTACAGGTTTAAAACTTTGCAAAATCGTTAGTTGTATAAGTTTGAGGTCAATTGTGAACGGAGTTTACAAAATTTCACCCACAACGGGGTTGCGGGGGCGTGAAAAATAAATAAAATTAAAATTTAAAATGCTGAAATATTAAAAATCTTTATATCTCAAGAATTTTCTTGCTTCTTAAAGAATTTAAAAATTTTAATTAAACACAAAAACATTTCTTCTCTTTGATACTTTCATTAGTTTTCAAATTATCGATATCTCAATTTTTCTTAATATACGATTTTTGAGAAATGATGAAATAGTAAAAATCTTCATGTCTCACTAATTCATAAAAAAATTTAAAAATATAAAATTAATTTGTATTAAATAATTTAATAGTACCTAATGCATATCTTTATAACCACGCGGACGTAGTCGCGGGCAACAGCTAGTGAATAAATAAAATTCTAATTTTGCCAAACAAAAAATTATTGTTTTTATTATTTCTTATAGTATTACAGTTACACATGCAAAAAAAATAAGATATACAGAGTATTATCTACATTCTACATTAATAAGTTTTTTACTCACTCTCATACATTGTATGTTTATTGTATGTATATACAATAACAAGATGAACTTTCTCAAGCTTGAAGATTTATCTCCTGTAAACATGTCGTATAAATTACTTATATCTACATGTGCAATGAAAATTATCGTAACAAATGGTACGTGCATTACATTCTAATGATATCTGACTTATAGTTCGTGATAAGCAATATGAAGGAAAGTGAAGATATGTTACCAAAGTAAATCGAAATTTCAATATTAATAGTAATTCATTGAAATTTCAAAATAAAACAAATAAACGACTCAAAACGAAAAAGGAGCCACTTCTTTATAATCTTATATTTCACGTAGTTTGTAATTGAACGAAAATATTATTTTACGATCACAATGTATAGACCTTAACCTTACTCGTACAGCTCTATACAACTTTTTTTTGCATTGGTATCCTCAGAAAAAAATGTAAAAATTGTAATGTTAAGGATTCCTTATCAGGGCATATTAACTTTGCACCTGTTTTTATTAGTCAAGTGTAAATTTTACAGTGAAAACATGAATATTGATGTGCTAGGTAGAAGCATACGCCGTAGAGTGTACCTAGCTAAATAAAATTGAAATCGCTTGGGCAGTAACGGTAATTCAAGAACATTATTCCAGAAGAAGAGTTGCAGAAATTCTGAATGTGAGTCGGGCCGCTATAAACAGAGTATGAACTCGGTATTTAATTTATGGCATTATCAGAAAAAGGCCCTATCCTCAACGTCAAAGGACTAAAACAGCTCGAGAAGACCGTTCATTGCGTGTGTGGGCGATTAGGGAACGAACCAATACTGCACGGGCGCTTTAAAATCAGTAAGCAGCCAAACGGGGAGCAGATTTTCTGATCAAACAGTACGCAATAGACTTCATCAGTCTCAGTTGCGTACTAAAAGACCAGTAACAGCAGATCATCGAAGAGCTCGAAGAATTTTTACCGAAGCACATCGTCATTGGACAATACCACAATGGAGTAATGTTTTGTTTACGGATGAGTCCAGATTCTGTTTACATCACAACGATGAACGAGTTCGAGTATGGCGACGAACAGGTGAACGATATTTGGACCCAGCTGTGCAAGAAACTATTCGGTTTGGAGGAGGGTCTATTATGTTATGGGCTGGTATATGTTTAAATGGGCTCCCTAACGGCATTACGTTATATGGAAGAAATTGTAACACCACACCTGATTCCTTTTGCGGATAATATGGGAGCAGATTTCATTTTACAGCATGATAATGCTAGGTCACACGTGGCTAGGTTAGGAAGACCTTTTTTGAATGACCATAATATTGAAGTTATAAAATGGCCAGCTAACAGCCTAGATCTCAATCCCATCGAACATTTGTGGGATACATTGGGACGCCGTTTATTGGAGCGGCATGGCAGCCTATACAAACCATTCACCAACTTGAAGAACTTCTTATTCAAGAATGGGAACGACTACCCCAGGAGTTGATCAGAAACTTGATTGAGAGTATACCCAGTCGATGTGCTGAAGTTATCAGAGCCAGAGGAGGACATACTCACTACTAAGAATTGTTTTATTTAAAGATGAAAAAAATAAAATCATTATTTATTGACTTATTGCAATTTGAAATTTTAACTCCTACATAACACATTCGTCAGGTCTAAGGCATTTAAAATTTTAACAGTAATCTTTCACAAATAAAGTAGAAAACGATAACTTTTTCAAAAAACTATTACACAAAAAATGATTTAAATTTTTTTAAGTGGCTCCTTTTTCGTTTTGAGTAGTTTATGTGCCTGTTCACATCAGGTAATAAATTTAGAATTAAACAAAATAGTGTAAATCTAAATAAAACGAAAACCGATATAATTATTGTGTAACTGTACAAAAAAGTGTAGAAAATGAGATAAAAACGTATAATTTGTTGTATTAAGTCCACTAAACCATGAATTGTAATAGTATTATTTCACATCGGACCAAAGAATTAAATTCAAAACACTAAAAAATACACAACAGACATTGTATCAACTTAATTTGATTGTTACTCAATATCAGTTTCAATTTAAATAAAAAAATATTGCTAAATCTATTACACTTAAGAAAAAATAATAATCTTTCATTTTCTTTCATCGTTAGCTGTCAACTTCATCTGATAACGTCATCCATTAACGTCATCTGTTAATGTTACTTGTTACCGACATTGGTTAATCTTATAAATTAATGTCACCATACCGTAATTATTGACCTTATATGTCAATGTCATTTGTTAACATTTTCTGTAAGCGTTTATATGTTAATGTTATCTGTTAACGACATCAATCTGTTCTGTTAACAGCAACTGTTAATGTCATCTGTTATGTTGCAGCATTTCTAAAAACCGTTGTCTTTCGCTTTCTATTAAATTAGAAATTATTATTTTTTATTGTATGTTCGTTAGGTCACATTGACGTAAACGGCAACATAGCTTTAGGATCTTTGACTACTTTTGTTCATGTGATATTACGAAATATTTCTTATTGGCTAGCCCATCCGAACCAACTTCGAAAAGGTCCGATGTTAAAATAACAAACTTCGTAGGCAAGAACTTGCAGTAAATGTATTTTTATTAACAGTAATACACAAATTAAACTCAAATTCAGTAGCCTAATTTAACAATTTATTAAAAAACAAAAAAGGTGATCAGTTCATAAAATTCAATAATTGTTTTTTTTTTGACAATATTATTGTTAACAGGGTGATAAATTAACAATATACATAAAATTAAATATTCTTTACACTCCCGCCCGTACAGCTTTCGAAGATTTTCCGGATGCTGTACTATTTTTCTTTTTGTATTGATGCTACTGGTATAACTGCTAATTTTAAAACTGGTCTTTCAAATATTCCATTTTTAGTTTAAACCACTGCTTTTCTTATGTGTCCATCGGAGACTCTATTAACGTAAATAACTTTACCTTTTGGCCAATTACACCTTGGAATATTCTTGTCACATATGATGACAATGTCACCTTCTTTTATAGTATTTATTTGCTAATGCCATTTAGGTCTCAGTAAAAGATTTCGAATACATTCTGAAATAAATCGTTTCCAATATTTGTTTCCAAATTGTTCCCTAAACAAATAATTAAATTTTAGTACTGTAGCATCATCAGATAAATGTCCTAGTGGTTTGTCTCCATTTGAAGAACCCAGCAAAAAGTGGTTTGGTGTCAGTGCTTCAGATTCTTTAGATTCTAAGGGCAAATTGACAATATTTTCTGCAATAAATAGACAACTGTAAAGAAGTTGATCGTTTGGTGTTCTTGTGAATAATGCGTCATACAAAGATATTTTAACTGATTTTACCAAACGTTCACAAGCACCGCCCATGTGTGGCGATAATGAAGTATTAAAATAAAATGTAATTTCTGGATCCACAAACGAATTTGCAAGTAAACTGTAATCTATATTTTTAAAGTGAAACTTTTATTAGATCGTTTTAAGTGCATGCCCAAGTAACATTTTCACCTGCGTAATGATCTGCAAATAATCTGTATATGATTATATAAAATACTGTTTTGGACGCACTTATGCAGGTAAATGATCTGCAAAACTGCTGTATATTACTTTCATTTCATGTGTAAAAGGTCGTTTGCAGAACCAGTGCAGGTTTGCCATACTCCTGTATAAAACCTATAATTGATGGATTTGAAGATGATATGCAGAAATAATTAAAATAAAATAAAAGTATACTCTACATTTTAATTTTATTTCAGGTAATTATCAAATATGATTTTACTACTTCCATTTACTAAATCTACACAACATAAACTTTTGAATTATTTAAAACCACTTTTACCATTTTTTTTTCACCTTTCTTACGCCGATCGGATTCGATCCTGGTTCACCATCCATCACCTAATTGAAAGTTAGTCGTCTTACCCACTCGGCTATAAGGACACTTAATAGCTACGGTCACTATCGTCATTTAAAACTACTTTTCGCAATAAATAAATTTTTCAGTAGTCAATCATGATCAGAATTTTCCAGTTTCGTTTTTATTTTTAAACTGTTATAAAAGTTTTAAGTTTTTGTTGATATTTTTTAATTTGGAATAAAACATATTCTTCTTTTTTATGTATTTTATTTTTTATTTGCAAAGGAAATGTATGGTGTATTGGCACAAATACGGTTTGTTCTGATGAAACAATTGCTACTAATTTACACAATATATCATTAAATAAATACATATTAATTTTGTGAAACTCATATTTCTCTGTTTGAAATATAAACAAATGAGTGGACAACAAAGGAGTATCAAAAAACTCTTTTAAGTCTTTTAAAGTTGCTTCATATATACCTTTAAAATTCGCATATTCTATAGCTATAATTTCTTAAAGTACATAAACCATATAACAACTCACCCATTAGTGTTCGAGGATCGTTAGGTAAACGCGAATTATAAGTTTTGTTTAACTTTTCTAGTAACGGTTTTAAAGCAACCTGTGAAATGTTAAATTCAATTGCCCAATTTCTTAGAAATGACGCAAAAATATAGTTATGATTTTCTTTTAAATGGTATTGTTCGTCAACTTCAAGCACATCTATTTATGATAAATCCATGTCGAAATCATTGTTAGATCCTTCGCCATTTTCAACAAGTTCATCGTTATTTCTTAATGAGGTTTTTATCGAAAATTTATGTATATCTTCGTTATATTTTCCTTCATTTCACCTTTTTATCCATATTAATTAAATATGAATAATATAATAGGAGATGGAACTGTCAAACGTAAAAAAGTAGATATAGGTATAGATATATCATCTGCTTATAATATGCTATTATTTTGCAGTAGTAGATCTATATTTTATTTATATAAAGATATCATTTGCAGAGAATTCTTACTGCAAATAGTCTGCATATAATATTCATTTTCATATTTGTCTGCTTAGAGTTTGCTATTATTCTGCAATAGTAGATCTGTATTTTATTTATATAAAGGTGTCATTTGCAGAGAATTCTTACTGCAAAATGTCTGCATATAGTCTTCATTTTCATATCTTTTATTTGAAGACATTATGCAGGACACAACTGCATTTCCTTTGTCAGTAAATGTCTTATGCAGGAAATATCTGCAATTGTAAACAGTATGCAGGTGATATGAAGTACATCTTTGGGTAAAGGTAATATGATGATTATATGCAGATTACTTCTATTTCTACAGATTATTTGCAGTTGATATACAGTTATAAAAATGACTGCAGGCTCTTTGCAGTGCATTTGCAGTTAATTTATGCAGGTCTGTGTTACTTGGGTGTTGCATGTCGCATGTCGGTCGAACGCGGAGTAGGTATAAAGTATAAAGTAGGCTGCGCTTATAGTTTAATACAAAAATGTACGGGAGTGAGCACATTTTCTAATGAAAACAATCCTACTATTCGTATTAATACGAACTTCGACTGCGAAGTATCTACGACATGTAACGTCGACGGTTATATTTTACCTATTCGTATTAATACGAACTTCAAATGCGTAAGTATCTACGACATGTAACGTTTTAAAAACATAACAGTTGTAAATAATAATTTTTGAAACTGAAAATATGGAACTTGAGCAATAAATTATGTAACATATATTAAATAAAATCTTTTAAAATTAATCAAAACACTTTCATTTTTAAACAAATAAACTTTGTAATTATCCTACCCTTGTTATATATATTCATTTCATTCTTTTGTCGATTTACTGGTTTTCACTTCTATCGTGTGTGAATCGCACACACACCTTTTGATTTTGATTTCGATTTCGATTTTGATTTTGATTTCTATTTTAATTTCGATTTCGATTTCGATTTCGATATTGATTTCGAATTCGATTTCGATTTCGATTTTGATTTGATAAAGCGATTTTTATACCCTTAATGGAATATGATTCCAAAAATTTTTAGTTAAATGTCTATAGGGTAAAAAAAAGTTTCACTTTTACCGTGGTTTCATAAAACCACAAAATGCTTTTTTTTAATTCTTCTCTTAAAATTCGCTCCGTTGCTACAAAATTTGTTCCATGATCACCATAAATATGACAGATAAATGTCCTAGTGGTTTGTCTCCATTTGAAGAACCCAGCAGAAATTGGTTTGGTTTTAGTGCTTCAGATTCTTTAGATTCTAAGGGCAAATATGTTAAGGGTCTTAAATTGATAATATTTTCTGCAATTAATACACAACTGTAAAAAAGTTGATCGTTTGGTGTTCTTGTGGGTAATGCGTCATACAAAGATATTTTAACTGATTTTACCAAACGTTCCCAAGCACCACCCATGTGTGGCGATAATGGAGTATTAAAATGAAATCTAATTTCTGGATCCACAATCGAATTTGCAATTAAATTGTAATCTATATTTTTTAATTCTTTTCTTAAAATTTGTTCCATGATCACAATAAATATGACGTGGCTTTCCTCTTCTGCTCATAAAATTTTTAAAAGATATAATACAGCTATCAGCATCTAACTAATAAGCTACTTCTAAGTGCACTGCTCTTATTGTCAAACAAGTAAACAAGGCTCCCCATCGTTTTTTCAGTACGTCTTTCTATACTAACCGTTATAGGACCAAAATAGTCAACACCTGTATAAGTGAATGGAGGAGTATAAGTAGCAAGCCGACAATCTGGCAATGGTGACATTTCACATTTCTGGTTCTTTAGGTTTAGCAAATTTAACTTTACACATTTGACAGTTGTGTTTAAAACTCTTCGTAATTTGGGAATATAATATCGTTGCCTAAATTCATTTATAACGGTTTCATGATTTCGGAAATTGAGTGGAATTTTTAAACAATAAGTTTAGTGAAGTAACTCTCACGCGGTAAAATAATAGGTCTTTTTTCTTCGAATCCTAAACAATTTGCCATATCTAATCTCCCTCGAATACGAATTAATCCAGTGTTATCCAAATACGAAGATAATTTATAAATACTACTTGATTTACTCATAACTCGTTCTAAATTATTTACCTTTTTTTGTTTTATGTTGTTTGATCTTATCTTTATAAAACTGCTTTTGTGTTAGTTGTATTAGTTTAGTTCCTGCATCTGATAACTCTTCAGAAGTAAGTATGCCTGTGTTGTTCTTTTTGTGCACCATATTGATAAATCTTTGTACATATGCTATTGTTCTTAAAAGTCTATTGAAATTACTAAATCGTTCCATTTTTATTACAGGTTTGTAAATTTCATGTAATAAAGTCTGGATCTCTTGAACATTGTTGGGATTTAAATAATTAGTAAATAGCCAAAATTCTTCATCCTCATATAAAAATTCAGAGCATTTGTTCCAACGGTCAGAACTATCTGAATCTGGTTTATTTGTCCATTTAGTAGCCTTATCTGCTACATTCAATTTTAAAGGTACAAATTTTGATAATTTTCGGGGGTTATCAGTTTTAAGCCAATTTAGGACGATTTTAGAATCCGTTCAATATAAAATATAGTTTATTAAAACTGAAAAATGTTGCACTAAATTTTTTGCAAATCTTGCTCAAATTATAGCACCATCAAGTTCAAGTCTCAAAATTGTTTGTAGTTTCAGTGGTGCAATATGTGTTTTAACACCGATAAGAGTAAGTACATTCTATAACTTTTTCTTTTTTAATTCTTAAATATGTCACTGCAGCACTTGAGTGCTCACCAGCATCTACAAATAATTGAAGTTGACAATTCGCACTGTTCCAGTTTTGTAAATTCTTGTGGTAACATCCAGGAATTGCAATCTTTTCTATTTTAGGAAGATATTTACGCCATCTTTCCCATTTTTTATAGTGCTCATCTGATACCGGTTGATCCCATAGTAGGTCGCTGTTTCTTCATATTTCTTGAAGAAGTATTTTCAGAAAAACTATAAAATTTGCCAGTAATCCTAAGGGATCAAAAAAAAGACATTAATATACGTAAGACCTCTCTTTTTGTTGGTTTCCGTTTACCTTCTAGTATATCTTTGCTACCTTTGTTGTAGCGAAGTGAAAAAAAAACTGTCTGATTTTAAGTGCTAAAACATCCCAAGAACTTTTTCAAGTGTACTCTCATTACCTACATTTAAATTGACATCATTTTTATATTGGTCGTTAACATTCATCACATCAGTAAATTTTGTTGAATTAGATATAAAATTTCGGATTTGAAAGTTTGCTTTATTATGAATCTTGACTACTTGTTGTGCAATTTCAATTGCTTCGTCTTCAGTGTCTGCAGAGTTTAAAAGGTCATCAACGTAGTGGTTGTTATGGATACATTTAACAGCTCTTGGATAATCTAAAATGAATTTTTGATGCATTTAGATTTTTTACATATTGAGCATTGCTTGGAGAACAGGTAGCTCCAAACGTCATTACTTGCATGACATATGTATCTAGTGGATTTTCAGCATTACCATTACGCCACAGAAAACGTTGCGAATGTTGACCTTCTTCAATAACTCCAACCCTTAGAAACATTTTTTTATGTCTGCGGAGAATCCTACTTTTCTCTAGCGGAATCGAATAAGTATGCATAATAAAGATACAAGTTGATCATCTCCTTTTAACAACATTGAGTTCAATGATACTCCTTGCACCAAAGCTGCAGCATCCCAAACTATTCTAAGCTTACCTGGTTTATTTGAATTAAATACCGGAAATATTGGTAGATACCAAGTTTTTTCATGATTTTCAGATAGTTCTTTTTTCGTTGATTTTCTAATATATATATATATATATATATATATATATATATATATATATATATATATATATATATATATATATATATATTTTAATAAAATCTTGTAATTGCTTATTTATTCTTGCTCCTTATAATGGATCATACTTTATTCTTCGTTCGACACAAGCCAGTCTTATTTACGCCATGTGTTTGCTGTTTGGTAACTTTATTTTGTTGTATTTTCATAACAAACCAATTTTATACTGATCTCCTACTTGATTTAGTGTGGTCTCTTGAATGTACCTAGCTCTTTCCATTTCTTTTGATAACGCGAGTTTAATGTTCTGGACACCCAAGCTTTTTATAAGGAACAATTTGTTTACTTAGTCAAATAGTTGCTGGTTGCTAATTTGGTCTTTATGGTTACATTCACAAATATGATAACTATAATTGTTCTTATTTTTACTGAAACCTGATTCTGATTTAACACCAAATACTGTTCATCCTAATGGACATTGGTACATCCCTTTTTGTAAAATCTCTGATTTTGTTCATGTGGTGATAACGATGGTAAAGCAGTACAAATATTAGTTGTAAAGTTGTACAACTAGTCTGCAAAGTCGGTTAGACTTTTAATTCTTTTAAGGTACTTATTCTATGTAAGGCCCAATTATTTTTTATCTGTGCAGGTAACTTTTCAGCCAATTCAGTCATTAATGCCGGATTATTTAAATAGCAGCTTATCTTATCTGCTTCAAAGGAGACAGATTTTTTACCATTAAAGCATATTCTACTAGTGTTTCCAACTTGTCATTTTTAATAGGTGGTTGACGACGTATTCTATTATTATTAACTTATATAATCTGTTCTGGTCTGCCGTAAAGGATCTTTAGAGTTGACATTATTTGAGGAACACATTCAGGTAGTATCAGGAAACTAGATACGCTGGCTTTAGCAGCACCTTTAAGATTTTTTTGAAGTCTTAATAGGTTTTCATTGTTATCAAAACCACATAATTCTAAAGATCGTTTAAAGGTACTAATAAAAACAGGCCAGTCTTGTGGTTTACCGTCAAATGTTGGTAATTCGCTTGATAAACCTCTTCGAGATGCATGTTGTTGTGGAGTTAGTCTTGAACCGTGTAATACATTTTTATGGATAGGAAAATTTGAATTTTTAATAGGAAAACTATTATTTTCTTTGGAGCATCTTTCTATCTGCATTGACAAAAACTCATTTGCTAAGGGATCAGATTTTTCAATTTCGTCATCTCTGACATCTTGACTATCACTATCATCATTTTCTTCATCTAAGAGTCTTCTAGCTTCACGAGCCAATTCCCTTTCTTTTTGTATTAATTATCTTTCTTTTTTAAGCCATTCTTTTTCTTCTTTGAAGAAGTTTAATTTTTCTTGAATTTTACTACATTTAGAAAAAGATTTTGTATTTTTTGTATTTCACTGTCTGTGATTTCTTGCATGTGGACTTTTTGTTGGGTATATCTTCTATAATGACTAATTCTGCACAAGAAGGGCACATCCAGTGATTATCAGCGGCGATATCATCTGTGACATTTACGCATTCATCACAGCACCATTTCGCACATTTTGTGCATTCGACCATTTTTTCTTTTCTATATGGATTATTTATTACACACAGGACAGAGATTTTCTTTCTGGGATTTTCCTTTTGAAGCCATTGATAAGCCGATCTCGTCAATAAATTCGATGTGTAACTTGCCAAATAGAAATGAATTTGAGCTTTGTTAAAATAACAAACTTCGTAGGCGAGAACTTGCAGTAAATGTATTTTTATTAAAAGTAATACACAAATTAAACTCAAATTCAGTAGCCTAATTTAACAAATTATTAAAGAAAAAAATGGTGATAAGTTCATAAAATTCAATGACAGTTTTTTTTTTGGCAATTTTATTGTTAACAGGGTGATGAATTAACAATATACATAAAAAATAATCTAATTTGAACAGGGTGCAGCCAAGCTAGGAAGGAGTCTTTCATTTAAGTTTTGTTACGAAAAATGGCTGCCGCGGAATTTTTGTATGCTTAAAGTTCCTGGCAAATTAGCGTTTAATTTGTGTTTAGAAAGTTCTAAATAAAACAGTTGTTAAGCTAAGGTTTAATGATCTATGTTATTCGTGGTGAAATTAAATTTTTTAAAGACCAAGAAATTTTTTTGTCCCGTTGTAAAGCGACACCATATAATCATTGTGCAACTGTTTACTACGTTTTTTTCTACCTCACTTAACAAAAGGTTAAGGACTATTTAGGAAAATTCTAATATCAACACTTAAACAAATTGCGCAAGGTTTGTTAGTGGTCACTCTAATGGCAAATTATGCCTGAGCTCAGCCGTAGAGGAATGATAAACAAGTGAGCCGCGCCACCGACTTAGACAGTACAAGCCGAAAACCCCTAGATGTAATAGGCTTTAACAACCCTTCCACAATCCGACAGAATAAGATGAAGTGGGCTAAATAAAACAAATCAGTTTTTTAAACTAGACCCTTCTTTAATATAAAAAAATTAAGAGATATACAATTTAGAGCTGTTACAAATATACACTGGTGCCTTAGTTATAAAAAATAATAATAATAAATGACTGGTACAGGTGTGATCACACTTGCGAATTACAAAATTAAAATAAACTAATAGTAAAAAAATATAAGATACAATACAATGGCAGAGGTGGCTTCCAATCACCAATTACAATAGGCTTCAAAAAAAAAACTTCAGACCGGTTCTAGACTCCGGTAATTCAAATGCTGTTACTACTAAAATTAATGCCAGAACCAAAAGTAAGAAATGCGGGTACCAAAAATGATGCCGGTTCCGAAAAATCAGTGCCGGTGATAAGATGCCGGTACCAAAAATAAATGCCGGTACCAAAAACCCAAAAATATTATACAATAAATTACTAAGACGCAAGGATATGACAACAATTGATCAAGGAAATTAATTAGTTAAAAACTGACTCAAATAGCTACAATACAACTGATTTAAAAAAAGATAATAATTGCTAAAGGTGTCTAAAACGTTTACATTCATTTATAAATTTAGACTAACAATATATAAAAGAAAATAATAGATTTTGCAATAAAAATTGTTACTATATTAAATTACATTAATTTAAACAATTAAATACAGATTTAGTAAATTCAATTTATAAGATTTAGTGATTAAAAATTGTCACTATAGCAAATTACATTAATTCAAATAATTTAATACAGATTTAGTAAGTTAAATTTATAAAATACGATAAATATATATTACAAATAAAGAAGCTCAAAAAAAGGTGTCTAGATTTTATACGTAGAAACATTTAAGAAAAAAGAAAAGAACAACATGAATTTAATAATTATAAATTGTATGGCGTTATTAAATAAATATAAATCTACGAATTAAACTAATAGTGTTGAACAGAAAAGAAATTAGAAATCAACTCACCTATAAGATGGAATAGGGTAAAAAACTACAACTCTGCGTTGTTCCAATAACCTGTGACGTTGATTTTACCCCAAAAGCTGTTTTTATAGTGTGCTTCTGCTAAATCTATGAATCGAGGGAATCACAATAAGAATGTTACCATATACTTTACGATATTTAAACACTTACCGACTCAGATAATCTCTCTACAAATCCCTTAACGTGGTTTTTCCCACTGGACACGAAATAACCCAAAAATATAACCAAAACGTAAATGGATTCGATGGCCCAGTCGGAAATAAAAAGCTTGTCTCAAAATCCAAAATTAAAAGGCGAATCTGAACTCCGATTGAAACAATGACGCTAGAATTCTTCTTAGTCGATTCTTTCCCGGAAGCAAGTTGCGATGAAAATGAAACCTGACAGCGTGCCCCCAAATTGTCATATGACAACTTGCGCAGAAGGGAGGCCCTTTACCATTCAGCAAATGGGATTAATCATTGTGCTAATAAGCTATCTGTGCGAACTTTAAGCAACAGGCCAGAAACGAAACATTAAACGAAGACTAATTCATGTCAATAATATTTGTTAATAAACAATACTCTAATTCAACGAAATAATTCAACAATTAAGTAATGATATAAATACAAGTAGAAATTCAAGGCAAAGACCATAGTTAAAATTAGATAAAACGGAATTATGGAAAAATAAAAGAAAGAACACAATTAATTACCGAAATAATATCTAGGTAAGCATTGTAAAAATTTCCTATCAGGCAGCAGCTAAGTTTCATATAATTAATAATTTCAATAGTTAACGATAACAATACTAAGAGAAAATATGCCTGTTACATGTTGTACAAAAAAGTTTAAAAAATGAGATAAAAACGTATTAAGAACCACTAAAAATATTATTCAAGATCGGATCAAGGAATTAAATTTAAAACACTAAAAAATACACAATAGACACGGTATCAATTTAATTTGATCTGCTAACATTATCTTTTAACAACATCTGTTCTGTTAACGGCATCGGTTAATCATATCTTTTATGTCATTGGATAACTTTATCTCTTAATATTACCCGTTAACGTTATTTATACGTCATATATTTACATCAGCATCATTCATTTGTTTTCAGTTTTTTGGATTTATATATTAAATTACGTTAAAATAAAATTAAAAAAATGTCGCATATAGCTGGATTCTAACCCGTTAACTTTGCTTTACGCGGGAACGCTCTAATCTCTAAGCTATTAATGTAAAAAATTATTTAGCTTATTGGTCGTTAAATTTTACTTATGTCACATGTGACACTTACTCACTTTCTCCTTCAGAACATATAGCGATCATAGCTTAGAGGTTAGCAATCTTCCTTACTTCGTTTCTTATAAATAGATGAAATCCATCCTTCTTTTTAACTTTGCGGCACTGGTTCTCCGTGCAAATGCTTATTGAAAACTTCTGTTAGTATCCCGAATATTTTGTTGGCTCCATTTTTTATTAATTCTGTATATATCCCCTCCATTTTTTAACAATGATACAGCTTTTTTTATTTTCTTCGATGTTGATTCCGAACGAACAATATAAACCAGTTTATTAATATTCATGTTGTCAATAATTTTAATAAAGTTCAAATGGTAACAATGCTTGAATTAAACTGGGTGGCTGCAGTTGGTGTCATTATTAAGTTGGTAGATAGAATTGACATTGATATTACAGCTGAAAAACAAATAAATTGGTTTTGATATAATTGAAGAACTGATACCAATTTGCCAAATTGACAACTAGTCAATATATGCATTATTTTTCGATATTAAAAAGTGTTACAAAAACCGTAAATTTTCCTATGTAGAAATAAAAATCGATTTTTTGTAATATATTTAACTATTGGTGACCATGCTTTGTAACAAGAGTTTCGAGTTTGTTGTTGTAAAATGCTCATAAACATTAAAGTAAAGTAGAAGCAAATGACCTTAATAACTATGTGTAGTGAAATTTGAATGTAAAATCGTTGTTTAACCAGATACTTAAAAAAACAAATTATATGTATCTAACTTATTATGAATATCAATTACGGATGTTTATATGTACCTAGTTGTATAATAATGCTAAGTTACAGTAAGTGTTTAAAATCCTAATAAAGGTACAAAAGTCACATTTTGACATTTGGCAAGAAAGGGTTGCAGGTAAGACGCGGTACCCAGCGAACAATAATTCAACCTGACCAATCACGGCCGCATATGCGACATCATGATAACCGACACTCGCTCAGTTATCAGTGTTTGCAAGTGTGCGCGTGACGTAAAATTCTGAAATAGCTATTTGTGTATTAAGAGCACAAAGTGGTACTTTGCTGCTTGAGATAATAAGTTAACGCGCGACGCGTTAGCCCCAGGGTTTAATTTTTTTCTGAAATATATAGGTAAAACTTCCTAATCCCCAAATATTGAGAGTTTAATAAAGGTAATAAAGGTAAGAGAAGGTTATAAACAAAAAATCACGCAATACAAGAAATGTAGAGAATTTTATTACCCTTGAAATAGGATAACAACTTTCCGAGCAAAAATAAAAATATTACCAAAAAACGTGTTAAAATAGTAGTTTACGTAACAAGTCCTAAAAGTGGTCTTTTACTGGACGAATAGGCAAATTACAAGGCGAGCCCTGCAAGCCTGCGAGTCCAGTAAAAGCACGTTTGGGACGTATTACGTACAATATTTTTTTAAAACGAGCATTGTACCATAAACTTTATATTATTCAGTTTACCTACATTTTTATAGCAAGAACTCCTTATTAACTAATTTTAACATTTTGTTTAACAAACCTTGCTTGGGTGGCCGCCTTAACAATTTCATCTACCATTAATTCACAATCAAATGGATCATATTTATTTAATAATAAATTTCACGTTTTCAACTAAACGTCAAAATATGTAAAGTTATTTTATAGTTTTAAATATATACAAAACTCGGTTACCATAGAATTGACCGCTATCTTAGACTAACTATTTTACCGGACTCATTTTTATTTTCTGGCCTTGTCCAACAAAATGAGATTTTCTGACCTAAAAATAAACCGGAAAGTATTAATTTCTGGCCGGTTTAAAAAAAAATATTCCCTTGGTTTTAGGATTTAAGAAACGGGTTTGCAAAATAAAATACCTCTTATCACGTAAAATAAGCTTGCAAAAACAGATTTAAGTCAGACTTATAGTTTCAGAGATACCCAATTTGCAAATTTGGAAACGGAAATTTTACATTCCTGTTTTTTTAAATTAAATGACATTTTTTACTTTTTCAAAACGAATTTTAAAAGTTTTCCGTGTTAACTTCAAAACGTATATCTCAGTTTTACTGTCCATCATAAAAAAGTGTAAGTAAACATCGTGAGTTTTACAATTTATCCATCCATGTGCTCGTTGGCCTTTTAAATGCTCCAATTTTTTTAATTTTGTAACTAAAGAGATCCAGTGTAGGTAAAAAAACACCATAACCGCCCAGCTGCAATGCCCGACTTGATAATAAACAGAGAAACTTTTGAAGTGTGAAAAGTAAACTTTCAAAATTCGTTTAAAAAGTAAAAAAAAAATATTTAAAAAAACAGGAAGCAAAACAACAATATGCAAAATTTCTGTTCGCAAATTTGAAAAAAGAATATCTCGGAAACAATAAGTCCGACGTAAATACACTTTTTCAATATAATAAGAACAACTTTTTCTTGAAAGCTCGTCAAATCTTAAAAATAAAGGAGTGATGAATATTTAAAGTTTTTCCAAAAAACACAGATTTTGGTCCTTTTTCTTATTTTTCTTAAACAGTTATTATCTAATTAGGTCGCTGTAGAAACTATTTTATAAAATAGTTTTTTACATTTTCTTTCTAATACCGTAACTATCTTAGTTTCCAAGATACATTCAAAAAAACGAAAAACGCGCAAAAATTGCGTGATTTTTTCCTGCATCCTAAAATAAACCAATATGAACCAAAGTTTCCTACAAACCTGCTCTACAAGATGGTATGCATCGTTTATTGTACAGAATTTTTAACCAAAAAAAGAGTGTGCGTGTAACCTTTACGCGCGATTGAAGTAAAACTTGTTGTATACTTTACAAAAAATGAGATGTTATATTTATATTATTCATTAGAAATAGGAATTTAAAAGTTATCATTATTTTTTATATATGAAAGAATAGGTTTATAATAACTAAAATGTTAAACATAGATTTTACTCTCTAAATACCATTAATGTATTTGAAACCGTTTGAAAATGTCATAAATAAATTTTGAAAATTTAAGCTCCTCCCATAGCTAAAATTACACAGTTGCTTCCATCAGAATCTTCCGTTAGAATCAAACGTTAGAGTTACCCCTAGTCGCGCCTAAAGAAGTTTTGCTTCAATAATAGGTAAACAATATTAAAAATATACACACATTACGTTTAGAATGTGTGATTTTGTAGCTGTATCTACCTTATTGTAATATAACACAACATAAGAGCCTTCGATAGTTAGATAACCATTTCATTTTGTAGCATTTTAAAGCATATTCCTTAAAATTTAAAATCCTGAGTTGAGTTTGTTTTCTTCAGGATCTGTTATTGGTGGTAAAAGATCAGCCATCCTGACTAGTGGTTTTATGGCCTTTATGGCTACCTAACCAAACCTAAAATAAGTATAAGAAAGTGTTAAAACATTTCGAATATTATTATTTTATGAACAAAAACGTGCAACATGCTTCTTTACTTAACGTAAAGCTTCCGTATAAACAATTATTTACTATCATAATATGTATGTATGTATATAAACTTACTTAATCAAATCATAATGAATGTCGCTGTCTAGTCTTTTTTTAAATTTAATTTTTTTTCAAATCTTTCTGGCGCTTATAATATGCCCTTTGACGTTCACAATTTCTTTTTCTTTTTAGCTCTTTAAGTCTATAAAACGAAAATAGCTAGGTATAAATAATAGGTATAAATAATTAGGTATAAATAGTGTAATTACACACCAAAAATAAAATGTATGCATATAGAGTAGGTACTCACTATTTTCATTCAATATTTTTTCATCACTTTCTTCATTAATAAATCCACTTTGTTTATTCATATTTAATACAAACGCTTTATACACAAAAAACTATTTACCAGCAATGTATTTTGGTTGACAAGATGACAAGCTGTCAATTCATACAATTACAGATTTAATTTTATTTAATATAGTAGGCAGAATCGCATGAGCGCCGCCAGGATTATTTTCAGGGAGGTGCATCTGCATCTACACACTATTATGATCTAATATATATAGAATGTAGAATGATTTGGACAGCAACCGCGACGCCTTTAGTTTTTATTCAAACAATAATTTAATAAAAAAAATTCTGGTAAATTCAGGTATTTTCTTTCATAGCAGGGGGGTGCAAGCGCACCCTCTTGCACCCTGCTGCCGGCGCCCATGCAGAATCGTGTTAGGTATTTTGTATTAGGTTTTGTTTCCGGTTTCTGTTATTAGAATGACGTCACGTCCGTTAGAATAACTGTTTTACTCCCAGTGTCGCTAAAGAAGTTTTACTTCAAAAAAAATCTATCTGCACTGGAGTATATGAGTATTTTCATTTTTCCTTGATTTTATAAAAATAAGGTGATCCCCTATACTTATAGGTAATTATTATAATAAGTTTAATTAAGTTTATCCTTCAGTTACTGACCACCGTAATATCTTGTTTCCACGACTCGCTCTCCACCTACACCGTGAGTGTCCACCGCTATTGGTGTCGTTCTGAAAATCCGTTTCTGTTCTTTTGTATATTGTTGACTTCTGTCAACGTTTCTCAAATTTCGTGTTTTATTATTTTCTTTTTAAGTTAAATTAAATATTATGTCTAATTTCTGCAGTCCCAAAAGTCTTTTAGTTTTAAATTACCTTTCTCGATGATTGCTGACATTTGACGTATAACTAAAAAATCTGGTGTGGGCACCACACGACCTTCCGAACAGTAGCATGTATAATAACAAGTAGTGGGTGGTAGAATTGGAGTGGCCAGTTTTTGATAAAATTGTTAATATCTCGAAAACTAATAAAAATATCAAAAAAATGTATTCTTTCAAAAATGTCGGAAATTACATGTTCTTTTGACAAAGTATAAATATTTTGCCAATACCTATATAAAAACCCAATATTTTCAAAAAATTCCATTTTTTGATAAGAGTAAACGCCCACTTCCGGTCGGCCGATTTTACTCAAATTCTATCAGATTCCTCCGATGGTGATTATAAGTAAGGTTTTATAGTTTCATTCCGATCCGATTAGCCATTTAGCCGCAAATGTGTTCACAGAAACACAGACAGACAGACATTTTTTATTTTTGTTTTTTTTAGGCTCAAGGAACCCTAAAACGTATATTTCCGCTAAAAACCCGAGATCAAAATTTTTCGCGATCACAATACCTTCCTCTAACACCGTTGCTGTTCGGAAGGTAAAAAGGTTTGACACAGCATACAGTGAGTCAATTTGTTTGACCTTGCCGCTAGGAATCACCTTCACTAATCAATTATTCGGGCATTGACTTTTATTCAACTGTATGTGGATTCGGCTTAAAGGTATACAAACGGACCTATTAAAATTATTTCATTATATAAGGAATTTTCTGTATTGTTGACATACTATGACACATTACTTCTGTACGGTTTCACCAACCTTGTAATTTTAGGCTTATGACATTTAATCGGTTGTAATTTTTAATTTAATAACTATTTTTTTCTACGCACATGACTGTAAACAACTCAAAAATTAACTGTCAACAATCAAGCCGTATATACTTTACATGTAACTGTTATGTAATGTACATCTTCAAACCTTTTTTATGGATGCTAATTTCTTGTTTAAGGTTTACTTATTCGGACAGCACTCAGTTGTATGGTGGAGAGCTAAACGTGGGTTCATTCGAGCTTAATAAAAAATTTTAAAAAAGAAGTTAAAAAAAACGTTAAGGCGTCAAACTATTTTGTATAAGTAAAAAAAGAAAAATGAAAATGAGAGTCACTCAATTTTTTTAATCCTGTGTTGGAAGAAATATTTAAAATTTTTTGGTTTCTCTTTATAGCATTAGCTATTAACTCAAGTAAAATGATTACCTATTTTAAAATTATTATTAAAAATACAAAAGGTAAATACAAGTGCTGTTTTATAAAAAGATTTTAAATATATAGCTAACACACTGGTAAGAAAACTATAGTTCTTTGTATAAAATAAAACAAAATTATTACGTCCTTAAAGGGGTAATAAGGCCGTGAGAAAATGACTCTGATTGGTCAATCATAGAGTTGCACCTAAAAGCACATTGTATAGTTATTTCATCGGTGTTAGGACTCTAAGAAAGTTAAAAAAAACAACTTAGTAGAATTTTAGATATCAATTTGTAAAAAGTATTTCATTTCGATTTAGCGTGGTTAAGTAATTGTTGAGGACTTCTTTATTGTTATGTGATAGAATTTCAGTGTTCAATAGATCAAGATTAGTCAGATTAGTGGCTTTGTCTGATGAGTATTCTTTAAATTGTCGAATCGCGTATAGATTAGGGATTCCCCGCGCTTCAGTACGTTTATATCAGGAAACTGACAGCGTTGACTGAAGACGTGAAACTGAAAGATGAATGCAAAAACGAATTTTTATCTAGCAGATTATATTTGTCGGAATCAAACCATAACAGTCTCACATTTAAAAAGATCATATGGTCGATTCATTCCTAGTATCACAATATAGCGAACACTTTATAGAGAGAATTTGCTATCCATTCAGAGTACATACCTAGGTTACTTCTTTCGGAGGTAAACAGTGGACACTAATACAATCGCGAGACATTTTTTCCTTTTAAGAACAAACCAAATTTAGTTTAGTTAGTGATAGTTGAAAAGCGTCAGTGCGACAAAAAAAAATATCTTTTGCCAGAGAAGTTCCTCTATTCCTAGAAGGATTAGTAATTTCTTAGGGATGCATAATGCATGGTCTTCGCACACAGTTATTTCAATAACAAAAAACATTCCAATTACCATTACTTCTTTTATTGTTTTTATTCCCAGGTGAGTCAACATCTTATTACAAAACGTAGAACGACACGCTAAATATTCATGCATTTTTTATAACACTCTTAATTGATCTTCTACTATATTTTAGATTCTGGTTATCGTGTTCAATTTATCCGTTTGTGTTTTCTTTTCTCTTCTGTTAAAATTTAAATTAGTTAATTTATATTAAAATAAATTTTGTAATACACTTCTTGACTTGTTATAATAGTGTTACACTTTAACAACAGAAGGTAGTCTAAAAATTTTAGCGATAGGTATGTGTATTAATATTACAAATATGATATAGAAATATAATTCGATAAAGTATTCGGGGTAGCTAGTGGCTTGATAACATTAAGTCTCTTATAGAGCAGTTCAAATCTTCCAAAGATTCACTTTTTTATGTTTTAAGTTCTTCTTTTTTCTTAAATATAATTATTGATTATATAAAAAAATAATACAATTTTTTTATAGTGATATCTCTCATGTGATTTTAAAATTTTTTTAAAAGTATACAAAGAAGAATATACTTAATGACATTAAGGAGAAATTGAAAAAATGTTGCATCCAGCAGGACTCAAACCCGCAATTTTTGCCTCTACGCGGCAACAATCTATCCTCTAAACTGTGAATGCTTATAAATGGTGTAGCTTTTTGGTCGTTAAGTTCAACTTATATCACATGTGACACTTACTCACTTTTTCGTTAAGCACATATAACATGACGTAAATGAGAGAGAGATTTTGTCAAATCGACAATTGAAACATCAAACTCTAAATTACTCTTTTGTACCCTGTCTTACGATTATTTTGGGATATTTCTAAAGAGATTTTTAAAATGTTAAAACTCATGTTACATGTGACACTAACTCATTTTCTTCTTAAGTACTTCAAGCATGACGTTAATGAGGGAGAGATTTTGTCAAATCGACAATTGAATTATCAAACTCTAAGTCACTTTTTTTGTGCCCCGTCTTATATTTGTATTCGGTTAGGAAAGCAGAACCATTGATTTTTAGTAAATAATTATTTTGAGATATCTCTCATGTAATTTTTAGTATTTTTAGAAAGTATACAAACAAGAATATGTATATTAAATGATATTAAGGAGTAATTAAAAAAAAATCGCATCCAGGAGGACCTGAACTCTGTTAACATGAAATTAAAAAATATGACTCTGTGTTTTACATTTTTTCAATTTAAAGTTGTGGGCATAGATAAAGTGTAGTAAATAACTCGACTAAAAATCCGTTGTAAACACTCGCCGCTTCGCGGTTGTGCGAAATTTTTTCACTCTTGTGTAAATTGCTATTGTAATATACTATTTTCTACTTATGGGACTGAAATATATTATTATTAAATAGATTACAGTGGTTGAAATCGCATTTCAGCCAGTAGAGATTAAAAGTATTTACCTACTACCGGGATTTTAGCAATTTTGACATTCCAATTATAATAAAAATAATAATTACTAGTGTTAGGTTGTAAAAGTGAAAGTGATTTATAAAACACTAATATAGAGCCAAAAAAAATTGTAAAAAGGCAGAAGATGCATATTCACATATAACTCCTGAAGAACTAAAGCATATTTATAATTTTATTTATAAAAAATTATGGATTTCAGAATTAAAAATGACACTAATACGTTTTGCGAAAAAGACTTTGAAGCGTGTTTTGCTGAATTCGCCAAGGAGAAAAAATCCTCAACACTCTGGGACCAGTAATCAAAGTTGACGGCGACTATTTCAATAAAAAACAACATTGATATTTCAAAGTATTTTAAATTAAGCTCATTTTTAAAATGACAGCTTGTTGGATATCATCTAAAAAAATCTAAAACGTTCTCCAAAGAAAAAGTAACTAAATTTTTAACCGAAGCTCCTGATAATACTAATAAATAAATAAAATAAATAAATATCGACTGTCGTGTTGCGTTTTAAAGAAATACTTTAACAAAAAAAATATAACCCTGAGTCAAGATTTAGTGAAGATTGGCAAAGTCTACCCTAGGGCTACTCATACTCAACCAATCAACCTTTGTCCCTGCACTTTATCGATGGCAAAGAAAATATTATAAATGAATAAACATACAAATTACAGAAGAGCTAATACGGACACAAAATACAATTTTTTACTTATATTAAGTTTATATTTGTTATTTAAAAAAATAGCACCAAATTACTAAATAAGAATTGTTTTTCCAATAAATATTTTTTACCTTGATTTTAAATGTATTTTAAACACATTAGGTAATAAGTTGTACTGTTTAATTGCAATATATTTCATAGCAGTACGATGCCGGGGAATGGTTAATTTACTAAGAAAATGTCTGCTGTTATACAACAATTTAAGTTGTAGAAGCGCTCCCAAAACAGACACTTGCGGAACTCCTGAGAATATTATTAAAGTAAGCAGAATGAGTTTTATGGTACGATACACTTTGGCAGCGAACTAGTTAAACCAACACACTAGCTAGCCCTTTATCATAAGCATTACATATATCATTTGCGACATTAACGAAGGCATCAGTTGAAGAAAAGGTTAGTTGAAATCCATTTTGACATTTGAGCAATAAATCATCTAAAAAAATCATAAATTTGGTTATATAATTTATATTTCATACCTTTAGAAGCAGTAGGCAGTAATTCGAAGATCAGAAAAATTCTCCGGGTTTGTATTTTTAGGTAAAGGAATTCCTATTGCCTGCTATCAAATCTTTGGATAACGTTTACCTGTTTACAAAATTAGGTTTATAATAAAAAACTTTTTTAACTATGTATATCCATATTTGTTGTTGGGTCATTTTTATCATGGGAATATCATGTGCTTGTCGTTGCGACCAACTTCATAAATTAAAACTAGAAAATGTTAAAACTTTATATAGTCTACTCGACAAGTTGAAAATGGTACAAAATAGAGCTACTGCTCCTAAAATTAAGAGCGATAGCTCATTGGATCCGGAATGACGCCTAGAAAAATGTGCCAAAAGCACGTCTTAGCACATAAACAATTGGATTCTGAAAGAGGAGAAAATTTCCAATAAAAAACTTCCAGCTTCCGGAACTCGACCTCCAATATTTATAATTTTAATTTAACGCTGAAAATAGGTATCCGCGCAAAGTTTTTAAATAAATTAATTTATGTGTCGTACTCGCTTTTGACGCAGGGCAAGCAATATAAATATTTCGCGCGGAGACCTATTTTCAGCGTTAAATTAAAATTATAAATATTGGAGATAGAGTTCCGGAAGCTTTTTTATTGGAAATTTCCTCCTCTGTCGGAATCTTTTTTTAAAATTTCTTAAATAATAATAGTTTATGAAATATTTGCAAAAAAACGGAATGCCATTTTTTTCATGTTTAATTGTTTATAACTTTTTCAATTGTATATGTGCTAATACGCTCTTTTGGCACATTTTTCTAGGCGTCATTCCGGATCCAATGAGCTATCGCACTAATAGTGAAAAGTTATCTAGTGTAACACTTTGGATACCAAAAATAAAAACGCTAGAAAGTTTAAATTAAGTAACAAATACACTCGGATCCCTAGGGTTGAAGAATTCAAATGTTTTTTGTTGAGACAAACCACTTTCCACATTGAAATATGATTTTAACCACTTGTTCCATAATATACTAATAATAACATTAGTATTTGTTGAATGCTAGCATAAAAAATGATATTATTTAATTTTTAAGGTTTTTCTCACCGTATGTATCCTGGAAATAGAAATTAAAACTAGAAAGTATTGAAACTAGTGAAAAGTTATCTAGTGTAACACTTTGGATACCAAAAATAAAAACGATAGAAAGTTTGTCATCCCTCAAGAGTGTGTTCAATTGTGTAAAAAATACACTTCAATCCCTAGGTTTGAAAAATTCAAAAGTTTTTTGTTGAAAAAAACACTCTCAACAATAAAATAGGATTTTAACCACTTGTTCCATAATATACTAATAATAACATGTAGTATTTGTTGAATGCTAGTAACAAAAATGATATTATTTAATTTTTTAAGGTTTATCTCACTGTATGTATAATTTAACTTTAAAATGTTGAGTTGCCTACTTAAATTTATTGTTCGTGTATCGTATAGTAATTTTAAAATACACAATATTAAGATTTATTACAGTAGATGTATTATATAAATTTGACTTTTCATTATGTAGTGGCAACACCCTTAAATCTTAATAAAATCATAATATTTTAATTACCATCTGCTTGAATGTGCATCGCAGCGCGAATCTCGTGTATTAAAACAACAGTTCCCAAACTAAACTAAAAACTCGTTCCGTTACGCCAATGCACGGCCCCTTCCTATCTACACGCTAACTTACGGCACACCTCAGCAAGGTAGAATTCAACTTTACGTTAGTTGGAATAAAACATTCTATAAACATTAATACGTGTCCATCGATGCACATAAAAAAAATGCTTTAAACTTCTGATAAGCGTTACGCAGTAATTAGGAAAATGTAATGTAACGCCGGAAAAGTCTTTACGCGGTTTTCGATCATTCCTGGACGTGCCTTTTTTGTAAACAAAGTCCTATTGATTGGTGAACATGTGTTTGTAACTAACTGTATCGTCATGCGCTACTGTTGTTGTGTTATTGTTTCTGTTTGTTGTGTTGTTTTGTGATTTTGTTGTTAGTGATGTTGTTTTTGTGATATGGCTCAGATACAGCCCCTATATTCGACATGCGTTGCAGTTCTGGGGTTTATCTGTTTCGTTGTCGGCGCTACGGCTGTCGGTATTCCTATGTGGGGATATTTTAGCACACCTCACGGTGAGATTTTTTTTACTTACATGTTGCTTTCACGAGCTATATTTACTTTAGGATATACCTAAATAATATATTTATATACCTAGTATTTAAATTATTCTAACAGTAACCGTTAGGTTTAAAGAATTTTAGTAAGCAGTAGGTACTGAAAGATGCATATGTTAATGAGTGTGCGCTACCAAGATGACACGCAAAGCGGTTATGCCCTTGAGAATACAGAAAGTGTTAAAAGTGTTACGCAATCGAAGACATTCTATGGATTTCGAACCATTGCATTAGAAAATAATTTTCTGCACTTAGGTACCGTCTGTGTTCACTGAAATAATTATTTAAAAAAACTAAAAAATTCTGATAAGTTAGTATTTATTAATAGACCAATAAAGTTAGGAAAAAATACCTTTTTTTGAAATAATTGCATAGACGAGTTTGAAAGTTGATATATTAAAAAACACTCTTATCTAGGAATTTATCGATTTTTTAGTGGAAAGGTTTATAAATAAACAATTAAAGCGTAAAAATCATTACTTTGCTCGTATAACTTAAAACCTTTGTTTTTAGAGATTTGGACTTCACAGAGAAATTTTTGATAAGAAAAAAATACATAAAATGAGATTTGTTAATTTAAAATCAAATAGTAAAGAAATAAGTTCTTGCAAAAATAAGAGCAAAATAGCTTTTTTTAATAATATTAATAACTTGTTTATTATTTGCCAACAATTTGTTTAAATAAAACTGAATTTGAGGGTTACATTGTATAAAAATTTTGTGCAAAGGATGGGCTAGACAAGGGGCTAGATCGGTCAAATAGTTTTTCTACAATTTAATTTGTTTATCCCGTTTTTTGGAAAATGTACTAAATTCTAAGGCCTGCCCAGAAAATTTGATAAAATGGATTCTAACAATCTGGGATTTATTTTCATCGTTAAGATGAACAACCTATAAAAGTATTTAAAAAAATTGAATATATATATATATATATATATATATATATATATATATATATATATATATATATATAAAGAAATAAAAATCATTTTTTAAGTGCTACGAATGATTCCATGTAAATTGTTCGAAAATACAATTATTCGAAAGACTAATTTTTCGAATGGTATGTTCTTCGAAAGGTGTATTGGTCAAAGCATCTACTGTAATGTAATGAATATAAACATGTTATTTCATTATAATGTTAATGTTGTTGCATTCTTAAGTGGCAAGAATTATCGGCGAAATCGCAGCACTGGTTCATTGGTGGCACTTTTAAAACAGTAGGTACAATCCCCATTTAGCCAAATGTATACCATCCACGCATTGTTAAATAATAGTATGATAGAATTAGTTTATGCTATGATGCCAGACAAAACTGAATAAAGCTACACATATCTATTACGACGAATCATGAATTTCCAATTAGCAATCAAGCCAAATACCATTGTGGGCGACTTCGAACTATAAATGATTAGTGCCGTAAAAAACGTTTTCCCAGAGTCAATACACTGTGGTTGCTTTTTTTATTTCTGCCAATGCATTTTTCTTCAGATTCAGTCAAGCGGTTTAAAGAGGAGATATAAAACTGATGCAGAATTTGCTCTTAAAATTAAGATGCTTCCCGCATTGGCCCTTGTTCCAACAGAAAAAGTTGCAGAAGCTTTCGAAAAATTGTGCAAAGATGATTTTCTCCCTGCTAACGCACAGGAAGTGGTGGATTATTTCAAAGGCAACTGGATTGGACGACAAGAACGAAGAAACCGACAACGATATCCGCGTTTTCCTCATTGATGGTGTCAAGCAGGAATTGGCCAAAACAAATAATGCAGTGGAATGATGGCATCAAGGCTTTCAGCAACAGGTGCTTATAATTTATAAAAATTATTCAATTTCTATATGAAGGAATTGTCATAATTTTTCTCTTTCTTAGGGTTGTTCTCAGCATCCACCCATATGAAAGTTTATCATGGCCCTGAAGAAAGAGCAAGGCATGAACGAGCTTCGAATTGAACAGTTAAACAGCGGGGTTAACCCGCAACCAAGCCACAAAAAGTGCAGAGATTGGGCTGATAGATTATATAATTTGATTAATAACTACAACGAAAATCTCGACATATGTAATTACCTCAGAGGAATTGCTTATAATCTTAGTTTTTTATAAATAATACTTAAAATGGATAAATAAGTATATTTGAAAGTCGATTAATTTGTTTTCGAACAATTTACTTTTCGAACAATTTACTTCGAACAATGTACATTCGACAACAGGATACCGCTACGACAATAAGCAGCAAAGATTTAAAAAAATGACAGCAATCAAAAATATTTAAAATTATTGAAACCGACAGTTCTTTGTTTTCCGACTAGAGTTGAAGGCGTGTGTTAACGGATTGCAGGTCCAACTAAGTTCTTCAGAAAATCGAGCGCGTGGTTTCAAAGTAAAACACTAAAAAAATTGACACATTTTGGAATCTAATAGACCAAATTTCTTTGTTTTTTTTTTCAATTGGGGTAAAAAGTAAAAATAATAACATCCATTCTGTTTATACTGCAAAATTAGCTAAATTGAAATAGCTAATTAGGGTTGTAAGTCACTTTTTTTAGTTATTTATACATTAGTAGTAGGGTAGTAATTAGGGCCCTTTACTATTCCTACTTTTTATCAACGATTTACCAGCGTCAGTAACTGTTTCAACCAGCCTACTGTATGCTGATGACTTTAAACTTTTTAGAACAATATCATGTAATGAAGACTGTCATATGTTACAGTCTGATCTAAGTCATGTGACTGGTTGGTTTAGAATTAATATTAGCAAATGTTCAGTTGTCACATTTACTCGTAAATTAAATTTCATCATTGAAGATTATCATATAGATGGTGTAGTTATAGACAGGAAAAATGAATTTAGGGATCTGGGGGTCAATTTTGAGTCAAACATGAGCTATCATAAACATCTTTATAGTATTGTAAATAAGGCATATAAAATATTAGGTTTTATTATACGTAATTCTAGGGACTTTGATATTGACACAATTATAAGGCTCTATAATGCCATTGTGAGACCAAATCTAGAATATGCGTCAGTTTTATGGTCCCCAACAACAGCTTTTAAAACGGATTTAATTGAAAAGGTTCAAAAGCGTTTTTTAAGATATCTTTATTTCAGAAAATATAGAGTGTACCCTTATATTATGTTTCCATATTATTCAATGCTAAAGTATTTCAAAGTCGAAAGACTCTCTGCTAGAAAGGATCGGCAGTCTGTGATGTTCATATATAATATTGTAAATAATTTTAAGTATAAAAGCTGTGGAATGGTGAATTTTGTGCATTTTAAGATACCAAAGATTAGGCTGAGAACTATAGATAGGAAACCTTTTTTTGTATGGAACAGTTTATCTCCTATCAAAAATATGCTCAGAGTTTGTAATGAATTTTTAGACCAGCATCCAGAACTGGATTTTTTCGATGCTAGTTGTAAAGATATTCAGAAACTTCTGGTGGACTGGGATAATATTCAGATGCAATTAGAAGTTGGGTAGTAATTTAGGCCATTTACTATTCCTACTTTTTATCAACGATTTACCAGCGCCAGTAACTGTTTCAACCAGCCTACTGTATGCTGATGACTTTAAACTTTTTAGAACAATATCATGTAATGAAGACTGTCATATGTTACAGTCTGATCTAAGTCATGTGGCTGGTTGGTTTAGAATTAATAAGATGTCACTTAATATTAGCAAATGTTCAGTTGTCACATTTACTCGTAAATTAAATTTCATCATTGAAGATTATCATATAGATGGTGTAGTTATAGACAGGAAAAATGAATTTAGGGATCTGGGGGTCAATTTTGAGTCAAACATGAGCTATCATAAACATCTTTATAGTATTGTAAATAAGGCATATAAAATATTAGGTTTTATTATACGTAATTCTAGGGACTTTGATATCGACACAATTATAAGGCTCTATAATGCCATTGTGAGACCAAATCTAGAATATGCGTCAGTTTTATGGTCCCCAACAACAGCTTTTAAAACGGATTTAATTGAAAAGGTTCAAAAGCGTTTTTTAAGATATCTTTATTTCAGAAAATATAGAGTGTACCCTTATATTATGTTTCCATATTATTCAATGCTAAAGTATTTCAAAGTCGAAAGACTCTCTGCTAGAAAGGATCGGCAGTCTGTGATGTTCATATATAATATTGTAAATAATTTTAAGTATAAAAGCTGTGGAATGGTGAATTTTGTGCATTTTAAGATACCAAAGATTAGGCTGAGAACTATAGATAGGAAACCTTTTTTTGTATGGAACAGTTTATCTCCTATCAAAAATATGCTCAGAGTTTGTAATGAATTTTTAGACCAGCATCCAGAACTGGATTTTTTCGATGCTAGTTGTAAAGATATTCAGAAACTTCTGGTGGACTGGGATAATATTCAGATGCAATTAGAAGTTATATAACATATAGATCTATATCATATATGTGCATATATATATATATATATATATATATATATATATATATATACATATATATATATATATATATATGTATTTTCTTTTGTTATTGTTAGTCTGTTGTCTTGTTTGTTAGTTTGTAAGTTGCCATCACCTGTGATTACCATTGTAACATTTTTTTTTGTTTATTACTGGTGTTTGTGATGTGTACCAATAAAAAAATAAATTAAAATGATATATTATTTAAACAATTTGATCATAGTACAATCATAAATCAAAAACAAGTTTTTGTACAACTGTCATTAAAAGTGACACTTTTAATGATAGCAAACAATGTTAAAAACGATTGTTTACATAACAGCGTGTTAAAAATACTTTTAACACGTTGCCATGTAAACAAGTTTACTTTTAACACGGTTTAGTTTACTTTTAACACGGTTTGGTTTATTGTCATTGCAAATTCGCTCGTTTCATTATCAAAATAGGGAAGTTGTACAAAAAACATTGTATGGTATTTGTGTTAAAAGTGATTTTATTTTGTTCGTGAAATTGTTCAATTCGCTCCGCTCATTTCACAAACGTTTTCACTCACAAAATAAAACCTCACTTTTAACACTCATATCATAAATAACTATTTATTTATTTTAAATATTGACAACAATAAAATACGATTGATAAAGTTACTTTATGAAGAATTTTATAAAAATAACTACAGCACGAAAATCGCGCATGATGACGCACATTATTGAATCGTGGAAACAGGTATAATGACAAGTAAATCAAATTTTATGATACCGATACATCTCCATTAATCAAAACGGAGTGCAAATAATTGCAAGCCTGTAATTTGCAAAATTATTAAACGACCTAAATAAAATGCGGTTTCTTGATTTTAAAAAAGCTGCATTTAATAGTATGGTTAATTTATTTTAATTTAATATATAAATAACTAAAAAAAGGGTCGTAATAAGAGGTTTTTATTTACGATCCTAATTAGCTACTCCACTTTATAAAGAATAAGGAAATTTGGTTCTTGAGATTCCGAAATATTTCATTTCGTTTATTTTACTTTGAAACAGCGCTCTTGACTTTTTGCTGTTTACAACACTCCTGTTTCAATAATTTCAAATCTTTTTAATTGCTGACATTTTTTTTTTCATTCTTTAAAATTTTCTGCAAAGTACTTATTTGTCAATTTTAGCCATTAATGGTGTTCATTGACGTAATAGTGATTTTTGGAAAAAAATATGATTAAATTGGCTCCTAATGGTCGTAGCACCTTTTTAAAAAAAAACTAATAAGGTGGAGTGGGGTAAGAATATGGGAAATTATAACTTTTACAAAAAATCAAAAAAAAATTATTAGCTACTCCGGACTTGCCCCATGTACGATGCAAGTCCGTAACCAGCTGTTTAAAACTTATTAAAATCTATGTTCATACGTTATGAGGCAGAATTGGAATATTTCGTTTTCCATTTATAAAATTTGGCAAAGAACCAAAAAAAAGTAAAATATTTCTTGAAATTTCTGCATAAGGCAAATAACGGCCTTACCCCGTCACATACTCCGAACTTACCCCGTGCACTAATATTTAAGGGGCAAAACCGAAGTAGTGATTTTCTTAAAACATTTCAAACAATTGAAAGATTTTTTTCATTTAACGTAAATTGTAAGACATTTTCCGACATTTTCTTAATACTTACCAAAAATAATCGCTCTTGACACAAAATTTGTTTCAATATCACGGTATTTCCTTCGCCAACTCTAACTTTCAGGTGTAGTGCAACATATATGAAAACTTATGTCATAAAAACTCTCAAGTTACTTATTAATTAGCGACATCTACTTCTATGACTGCGCAACAGTTATATACAAGTTTATACTTCGTAGGATATATAATCTAGTGCATATTAGAATAGATTTAATCCGTTTACGATCTTGCTCCGTTTACAATCTTACCCCACTTCACCTTTTATGTTTATTGACCAATTTTTTAAAAAAATTATTGTCATTAATTTCTAACTAAATTCTACGGAGATATTCTAAAAGTCTGTAAGCTGAAAAAGTGTTTATTTTTAAACCATTTTGTACATAAAAAGTTATTTATATTTTTTATTTTCTTTATTGCCTGTAAATTAGTCTTGATAATGAAAACGAGCACCAGATTGTTAAGATCGATTTGGTCAAATTTTTTGGATATGTTTTAGAATTTAGTGCCTTTTCCAAATAACGGGATAAAGAAATTAAATTGTGCAAAAACTATTCGACCGATCTGGCTCATCTTTTTCACACAATTGTTAAAACCTTTAAGTTTAGTTATATTTAAACAAATTTTAGCAAATAATAAAAATTATTAATATTAATTAAAAACAGCTATTTTGCTTTTATTTTTGCAATAACTTCTTTGTTTATTAATCAATTTAAATTAGCAAATTTCATTTTGTGTATTCTTAAGCTTCCAAAAATTTCTCTATAGAGTCCAAATCTCTAAATACAAAAGTTTTTAAGTTAACAACAAAATAATTATTTTGACGATTTAATTGTTTATTTATAGACCTTTCCACTAAAAAATCGATGAATTCCTAGATAAGAGGGTATTTGTAATATATCAACACATTTCAACTTTCAAACTCGACTATACAATTCTTTCAAGAAAAAATCTAATTAAGTTGTCCTAACAGAACAAAAATAAACTACAAAACAATAAAAACCGTAAGAAATAAAATTTATAAAAATAAAATTATGACTAAGTACTTTAGAAAATTTAATAACAAATAATAAGAAGAAAATATATAAGTTAAGGAAATAAAGCACTAAAGTCAGCAAAACCTTCAAAATTTGTATAGTAAGATGTCGTCAGAAAATTTTGTCGCTATTTTTCATAATGTATAAAATTGGAAATTGCGTTTCTGCATTATAGCCCAGTCATATTGGGGGTTAAACCTCGGAATAAAAGATAATAAGCTGGAAATTGGTACAAACCTTTGTTTTGTCGTTCTAAATATTGTCTTTAAAGTCACCATTGCTATCGTGTCTGCGTCTTATGATATTAAAGGTCAAAGTCCATTTTTTTGTAAATAGCTCAGTTCCTATTGCTCAAATGAGATTTGCATTATTTATAAAAGTTGTAGAGTATAAAATTCTCTATAACTTTTGTTTAAACTTTTTTTCATACAACTATTTTTGCGGTAGAGCGCGAAGAGTGCGCAGAGTAGCCATATATGGGCTTATGCAAGGTCAAGCGTGAGTTACGGTTATCAGTACGTTGTAAAAAGTCAATTCCTTACTAAAACATTATAATTATTAAACATATCTCTTTTACACCTACAAAAATTTATGTTCAGCGACCTCAAAAAACCCAAATAACAAGTTTTAACTAATTTTCAAAAACTTCCAGAAGAAGAGGTAGGTACCCTGAACACTTGGTACATCGGAGACTTTTGGCACCATAATCTTCGTGTTCAGCGACCCCAAAAACCCTCTGAAGTGCACTTTTATTTTGTATCGAATTTGCATAAAATTCCTGGAGACGAGGTACGGCCTGAGCACCATGTGTTTCGGAGCCTTTCGGCACCATGATATTCGTGTTCCGCGACCCCAAAAACTCCCGAGTACCAAGTGTGCAATATTATTGTATAGAAATTGCATAAAACTCTAAGAGAAGAGGTAAATACCATACACACGGCGCACCAGGTGCCTCTAAGAGGTTCGGCATCATGATATTTGTGTTCAGCGATCCCAAAAACCCCCAAATACAACAATTAAACCCTTTTCCAGCAATACTTACGAGTTGTAATTTTTCTATCTATTGTCTGTTTGAAATGCAATTTTCTAATACAGAAATGCAATTTTCCATATTTATATTATGAAAAATAGCGACAAAATTTCCGTACGCTCTAATGAATTGAATGCAAAAAATCACACCCCGATCCACCTTATTTTACAAATTTCTGTGGTCCAGTGCTTTATTTCCTCGACTATATAATGAGATTCAAACGAAAAAATTGCATGTAACCTTCCTGTGTACTTTTGTAAAAAATCCATGTTTGAAATAAAATATCTTGGCTTGAGTATTGATCAAACACTCTGTTGGCAATCACACATAAACAAAATAACAAACAAGTACACTTGCAGCTCCAGTAGGAATAATAATGTTCCAATATATTTTTTGCGTTCTGTATATTTCTAATTGATTCACTGTTACTTAGAGTATTTAAATTTGATTGGGTTTTTTATTTATGAAGAGTATATTAAACCCCTTAAAGTTCTCTAAAATAAAGCTATTAAAAACTTTTATTAACAACTTAAAATATTTAATTTGAGAAAATTATGTAATATTTAAGTATGAACTAATATAAAAAATGTTATCCATCAAAAGAAATATTCTCACTCTGTTTTTAGCTCGAGAAAAGAAATTTATATTATAATACACGAAATAACAATGACCTACAATTAAATCTAATGCTTTGGAAAACTTAATTTGAGCCCTCCCTGCTCCCTGTATCAACCTTCAAAAGAAAAGTAAAACAACACATATCAGTACCCAGATGTGTTTATCTTATTTGTATTTTTTTTGGGATTTTATTTGTGTTAGATGTTTATTTATTTATTTTAATTGTATTTACCTGCATAATATTTAAACATGATAACTTTTGTAAAGAGGAAAAACCATTATGGAATTGGAATTATCTTGGTTTAATAAAAAAAATATTCTGTTAACAATCGTTAAAAATTTTTAACTGTAGGTAATGTCAAAAAAAAATGATTAAAATCTTAGAAATTGGCAAAAAGGGTTAACAACGGGTAAAAACCGTTTATATCAGAAGATATAAATATGATGATATCGAAAAAGAGTTGAAAAAATCGTTAGGTTTTATAAAAACTGTGAAAAATGATAAAAAACATGATAAATTGTTAAAAAAGGAAGAAATTTAATAGAATAAAAGCCGTCGAAAATTAAATAAGCTGTTAACAATTGGTTAAAATCGTCAATTGTTAAAACATACTGTTAACAATGTGAAAAATAGGTAGTTAAAAACCATTAAAACAGGTGAAAATCATAAAAAATTGGTAAAAACTCTTAAAAATTGATGTAATAAAACAGTTAAAATGCGTTAAAAACTATTAAAAATCTTATAAAATGACTAAAATATCTTTAAAAAAGGAAAAAAATATATATTAGAAAAGCAGCCATTGAGAAATGAAGGCTAGAGAAGGCCCAGGAGTGGTGGGAAAAAGTCTTCATAAAGGGACACTCGGCGAAGTTTACTGCAGAGCTGCTATCACAAAGGCGAAACAATGTCAGAATGATTGTCAGTCTCTTGACCGGACATTGCAGATTGTAGGCTCAAGAAACACTTGAGTCAGTTGAACTTAGCAGACGAAGACATCTGTCGATACTGCCAAGAGGAGGAGGAAACCGCATTTCATGTCCTATGCCAATGCGAAGGCCTTGCAAGGAAGCGGTATCTAGTACTTGGAGAGGAGAAACCAGCTTCTCCAAGTTATGCGTAGTGGCCACTGTCAAGGTTATTAAGTCTCATTAAGAGAGCAGGGATGGATAAGGTTCTCTAATCCTATCCTTGAGATAATGGGTGGTCACAATAGATCTGCAAAGTTCGCAGTGATACAGGCTAACAGCCAACCCAATAAACATCTAATGCTTTAGAAAAAGCTTTTTGAATTAAAAACAGTTTAGAGTTTTCCCGTTTACATACATGCGAAACATGATCACTCCACGTCAGGTCTAAGTTTACTATTAGCCCAAGATCGGTATGTGAGAAGATTGTGTTTAATGATTGACCAATACTAGAATACGTTAGTTGCGGATTGTTTTTTTGTAACACGACACACTTTTCAACATTAAACGGATGCAACTAGTTTGAACACTATTTTTGAATACTGTCTAGATCGGCCTGCAAACTTAGGTTGTTGATCCTTGTGGAACACCACTCATTTCTCTCACCACTCACAGCTCTTTTCTTTGAGAATTATCTTCCAACTCTGACTTTAAAGAACAGATCGGTAAGAAATGTAGAAACCTATTTTTTGAGCGTACCTATTATACCTAGATGTTCCAGCTTTAGTATCAGTCTGCCCTTTGGGACATTGTCGAAGGCCTTAGAAAAATCAAGGTAGATAACGTCTGTGGGATGTCTGCTATCGAGTTCTTTGGAAAAATCATTAGTGCAGTGTAATAGGTTTGTTAAAGTTGATCGGCTCTTAATAAAGCCGGATTAATAGATAGGAATCAAAGAAGTGAGCACATTTAAAAAAAAGAGGATATGTCATCAAGACCTGGAGAAGAATCGGTTGTTTTGAGATGCAGAAGACGATCCAAGATTTGGTTGTGGGAGAATGTAATGATTTCCAAAGATGCTTGAATACGAGGAACCAACAACGCCGGAAATATATCATTGGGCGGTTCCTGGGTAAAGCTGTTAGAAAAAGAGAGAGAAAGAGTTTCAGCTGTTTCAGACTTGAATGTATTTAACGAAAACCAATTTAAGAAACTAACAAACATCAAAAAACACTTTAAAATAAACACAACAAAAAAAAACAAAGAGAATTTTAGAAACAATTTTATAGTTACCCATAAGGAAAAAGACGAAATCAATACAAGGTAAGAAAAATTGCAGAAACAGAATTAACTGCTTTGTACTATATTAAAATTCTAAAATATATGACAACCGTCAATTTATACTTGTAACCCTAATTTACCCTAGGCTAGCTCCTGGGTTCGTGGCTTCCTTCTGAGTTTTATCAATTCTCTCCAAACACAAATTCAGGGCGCCAAAGTACAGACAAGCAAATAAAACGAAAAAAATCAGTTTTAAGATGATTTATTAAATCAATTCAAGTTAAAGAAAATTTTTTGTTTTTAAAAAAAATTAATTAATTTAATCTCTTATCTTTGTATTTTCCGGCTTCTAATTCATTGGAGCTTGACTATTTGACTACAGAAATTCTTTCCTACTTCCAATTATGGATGGCCTGGTGTTTTCTTAAAAAGAATTTGCCTTAAGGAACTATCCCGGGATGGCTTGGTGACAACTACTTAGTCAGGAACAAAATGGCTGACGGCAGTCAGCGTTTCTTTAAGAATTGTAAGGTAATCCTTACTAGGGACCTTCTTGAATTGGCAATAACCCTAATAATGAAATTATAATCAAAACTCCAACCTTTAATAATTTACTATCAAATACATTCGCTATCTGGTTCTCCATATTTTCGAGAAAAAATTAATTATATTCACATGTTTATATATTTTATGATCACAAAAAACTGACTTTCACAATAGCAATGTATTATATTGAGTGTTAGTAAAATTATAAAATAACAAATTCACTGCAATTTGGATAATTTAATACAAATAAAAATTTATACTGAAGCAAAAATTTTACTTACTTAACGAAGGGCCGAAGAATTCAAAAATGTTTCTGGTTTGGTGAAGAAACGGAGTGAAAATGAACGAATCGAACTAATATTCTAAGCGAAGTAAATAATTCGCCCGTTCTCCCTCCACGGCGACGCGACGCGATACAATTTGAAATAAATACCAAATATAGTCAGGTGGATTTCGGCCCAAAAACGAACGTTACATAGTTTATTAACTCGAATAAAATGCAACAGTAAAGTTATATAAAACAAAAAACATAAATATAGAGCATATAGGATATTTCATTAAATATTATAAATGTACTACTAAACAATGAAAACAGTAAGCAAGATGTGACGAGAAAAAAAAGATAATACGACAATTAAAAAAGTACTAAAAAAGTAAACAGCGAATACGCTTATAATAAAGATTGAAGGTTTAATTTGGTACGAACAAAAAAAAAAAAGATCTACCAACATAACAAGATTATAGAAAAAAATATACGGGCATCGAATTTGGGTTCAATGCTATGGGTTTTATACAATAACAAAATCTGAACTGCAAAGCAATGAATATATTAAAAAACAAAATTTATGTTAAATCATTTCTTGTACATAATAAATTCATTAAAACGAAACAACACAGTTACGTTATTAATATGAACAAAAAATGACATAAAGGAGAGAAAAAGTGAATTAGTGAGTTTGATATTTTTATTGTCCGAAATATAAACGTTATATAAGTACATAAAAATTTATTGATTAAATGTTTTATAAGACATGAGTTAAATCAAGATAAACGTTGATTAATTACTAAGGCCTAATGGTTTAAGGCGCTACCGGCTATAGATAAAGATCACAAGTTTGAGTCCTGCCAAGTGTGACATTTTTTTTGATTTTTCCTTAATGTCATTTTTAAGTTACAAGATGTTTTAAAATAAATAATTTACTATAATAATATTATGTAAGACAACAAACAAACGAAAAAAAAAATACTTTTTAAACAAAAAAAAAATAAATGAAAGGCAACAATTAAATTAAATAAACAAGATACTAAAATGTGTTTATACTTATAAATCATTTAAGTAGTATGATTAATATTAAAAATGAAAATTAAAGCTATGAAGAGTAAACTTTGAAACAAACCTTTGTTATAAGGGAATTTACAAAAACTAGATTTAACACAAACCATGCCGTTTATGCCGTCAGCGACGTCGAAGCGGTAGTGGAGAGGGTAATGAAGTTTTCTTCAAAAAGAAGGCGCCCAGTGAGGTGCTGGTACTGCGGAGAACTATGCCACATAAAAAATACTTGCCCCCATTGTACCCAAGTGAAGCCGAACGAGGAAAAACTCGCCTTAGTTAAGGTTGTGCCAGAAGACGAGAGCTCTATGCTGGAGGAGCAACAAGAAAACGATTCCGTTCTGAAAAAGATTCGGCAATGGAAGAGAATGGACCGTCGTCCGTTGTGGAGAGAGATATCTTCATCCTCTCCTGTTTTAAAAGCATACTGGGCCCAATGGAACTCTTTAATTTTGGACGGTGGGCTTCTTAAAAGACTTGTAGAAAATTCCGAGGGCACAGAAACAAGGAAACAAATAGTGGTCCCAAGAAGTGCTGTACCAGAACTTTTAAAACAGACGCATAATGATAGTTCTGGAGGACATCTGGGTATCACGAAAACGCTGCAAAAGATCCGAGATAGATTTTACTGGGTAAATTGCACTAATGATGTTAAAGATTGGTGTCGTAAATGCACTACATGTGCTGCCAGTAACGGTCCGCACCGAAAACCGAGGGCGGCAATGCAGCAATACCTGGTTGGAAGTCCTTTTGAAAGAATCGCAGTAGATGTATTGGGGCCGCTTCCACAGATCGATGTAGGAAACAAGTACATCTTTGTTGTAATGGATTACTTCACTAAATGGGTTGAAGGATATGCAGTGCCCAATCAGGAAGCCACCACTTTAGCAGATATATTGGTTGAAGAGTTCGTAAGCCGATTTTGGGTACCACTAGAATTATATTCAGATCAAGGAAGAAATTTTGAGAGCAAGCTGTTTCAAGAAGTTTGCCAAAGATTAGGTATCCACAAAACGAGAACCACAGCGATGCACCCTTAGTCTGATGGAATGGTGGAACGAATGAACCGGACTATAACCAACTATCTGTCAAAAGTGGTGTCAGATTGTCAGAGGGATTGGGATCGACATATTCCACTATTTCTAATGGCAATTCGATCGGCCATTAACGAATCAACTGGCCAAACGCCTGCGAAGGTCCTGTTCGGTAGAGAAATGAGGCTACCATGTGACTTGGTGTTTGGTTGTAAACCTGGTGAAGAAATGGCCCGTGAACAATATGTCGCCGACCTTCAGAATCGAATGGAGAATATACACAACCTGGTGTGTGGAAAACTACAATTATCTAGTGATCGGATGAAGAGGTACTATGACACGCGGACAATGGAAAAGAGTTACCAAGTTGGAGATTTAGTCTGGCTCTATAACCCCCGACGGCGTCGAGGTATTTGTCCCAAATTACAGAAGAACTGGGAAGGTCCTTACACCATCAAAAAGAAGATTAACGATGTCATTTATCGGATCGTGAGAATTCCCAGAGGGAAACCCATCGTGGTCCATCATGATCGTTTGGCGCCTTACCAGGGAAACCACAGTGAAGATGCGCAGCAACTCCAAGAAGATGGTTGGCTGGCTCAGGGAGTGTGCGGGATTCCGATGTAGGAAATAACATTCCAGGAGGAATGAATCTAAGGAGGGGGCAGTGTAACGGGATAACCGTGAAGGGACCTTAATTTGAAAGATTGTTATTGACAGTTGATTTTTAGAAACTTCTAAAAATAACACTGACTAGATTAAATAATGTTTCTAGAAAATTCTAGAAAGTTCCAGAATGTTCATTTGTTTAATTTGTTGGGTATAAGGGGATGTATGGGCAGTTAACGTTAGTTCAAGTTTAAGTATTCACAAGAGTTCATTGTATTGTCAAGTAGTTAGACGTTATCCAGCAGAGTTCAGTGTATCTTAACAATTTTGTAAATAAAATTGTGTAAAAAGCCCCCATAAGTGTTTCAATATTAATATTTACCTATTTTTATTATTATTATGTTTCACTGCGCCTGCGTGTAACAACGATAAACAACGCGTTATGATAAACGCTTTTTTCAACGCGTTACGCTAAAAATCAGTTACCCTCCCATAAGAAGTTATCACTTCAAAATAGTAAATAAAACATCTTTGTCATGGTTCAGTAAAATAATTGAAAAGAACAGTCGATACCTGCTGGTATAATATAGATCTTATTACGGCCTTGAGCTTTGAAGTGTCAACTTAAGTAGCCCGCTCGAACTTGAAACGAATAATAAAACTATTATGCCGCATTTATTACTTAAGTTATTTGTATGAGAACAATTATTGATGGGTACGATTCTTTGGTCAAAACCGACCGGCCACCTGAGAAACGACTAACACTGTATCTGAAAATTTTTGTAGCTGAATTTATTTTATATCGTTAAAAAAATAATTCAATATATAAAACACCACAGATCAAAAATTTGTCTTCGATTTTTTTATTTTTCGTGATAATTCAAAATTGCCAACAACTTCCAAAATATCGATTTATCGAAAAACAGGTTTAGAAACTTTTTTTGCAGAATTTTTTACGATAATCCTTTTTTGAGGGAAACTTTTTTCATCTCTTTCAATTAAACAGTTAACAATTAAATTGGACTACCTTTGTAGCAAATGACCTTTAAAAATGGATTAAGCACAAAAAAACATGGAATAATATCACTTTCATTTGTGGACCTCACAATGTAGGTATACGAATTTTCCTGTGAGCGTTTGGAATTACACACTTGAATTTTCGCAAAAAAAAACACATCATCATGTATTAAAATTTTAATTATATTACGTTTCTTTAGATGTTTGAGTTTACAGAATTAATTATTCAAGACATTTGCAATTTAAGCTAATTAGAAAAGTTGTTATCGATATCTTGAAGACAAATAATATTAAGAATAGAACTTTCTATATTTATAAAAACTCCAACCGCAACAGTTAGAATATTGGTATTTTGTATGACTGTGCACTAATAAGATGTCAATTAATATGGATAAACTCTTGAGAATACGGAAAGTATTTATCAATAAAATGACACACATTTAATATCTAGAGATTTTATTTCTTGAATATAAATCGATTTCAAGAAAGTGGTGTGTGTGACTGTGTCAATTGGAATTAGAAAATCCAACAAGTTTTACAAGGATCTATGTTCGTATATAATCCATTAACAATAAGAAAAAAAAACACGAAAATAGGAAGTTTTGATAGTAAATTATGGCAAAGAAAAAAAAATTAAAAAAGCAAATCAGATAAATCCTATTGGAGTGTTGCAATCTTTCTTTTTGGTAAAAGGTTTCTGACGCGAAATACTAAAAAAAATCGGGATTGTGCATACGATTAAACTAATAATAAAATGGGTCTTTTTGTTGATAAAAATTATAATAATAAATAGCCACTACTGTGATTTATCATATTTTAATTTTTGTGTTCAGACTGTTGTGTGTTGGACTAATAGATGAGTATAGGAAAAACATTATTACTCTCAATACCTTAGAGTTAGAGAGATGTAGCAGAGGTAGTAGCGTTACTCAAGTGTTGTGTTGAAATTATTTAAGGTATAGTTTATCCAAAACCAATTGAATGGGCATGGTCATCTTGCTGTTCGAATATCCAAGAAATCTCTTCAAGGGGCGTATAAGGTGTGAGTCGGGAAGTTAAATGCAACATCAAATAGAAATTTTACTAAATTTGTTCATATAATGACGTTCTTTTGAGTTTCCCCTGGTAAAATCGTCCTTTCATACTTACAACTGAACAACAAGTCCACTTTGGTGCCAAATTGATTGAAGAAATCTGTGTTTTTTATTTAGAGCTGCAACGACAAATTCTTAAAGCTACAGATGTAAACCTTTTAGTTAAAACCACAGCCCTACTTCACTTAAGTGGAGTAGGGCTGTGGTTAAAACCATAAGAAGAAGACTTTGCGTTCAAGGTTCAAACAGTACAAGAGAGTTCAAGGTACAACGTTTACAAAAAAGAAAATAATTGACCGGCTAAATTGGTGTCTTCAAAATAAAAATTAGATTAGATTAGGATTGATCGAAATCGAGTTTTCAGAGCTCCAGGAATACAAGCCAGATTCTAGGCTGTCAGATCTGCCCTCAAAATATCAAGAAGGAACTAGGAACATATTATGTTGGGAACACAAATTTTAATTTTATGAATTTTAACAAACTTTAATAGTTTAGAGGTATTTTAATATTGTGCTAGAATAAATAATTCCATCTTTATACGAGTACCTTCCCATAGAAGCTGAGTGACTACATAATGCCTTAAAATGGAAGGTATCACAGTTTTAGATTGATCAGAAAAAGGGTGAGAGGTTGTCAATAGTTAATAATGCAGGAAATGTCACACAGCTTATTGATGCAGCATTAGCAGAATGGGAAAACATATCCCAAAACAATGTTGAAAATTTGATAAAATACATACAGACGCAAATAAAAACTGATATAAAGGCTAGAGATGGAAATAGGTTTTATTAAATATACGTTTTTTTTTCCTTTTGCTTTCTGGATATGAAAAATATAATTCGTATTTCAAATCACGAAGTAAATTCCTACCTACCATTCAAGTAATCGTTTTATTAGTGACCAGCAGCCCGCCCCGGCTTTGCACGGGGATTAAAGAAAAATAACAAATGCCATTAAATTTATTGGGTCAACGCTTCCCTGTAAACAATATTACATGTTGTTTTATTTTCTAGCAGCAAAATAAATTGATTTTCAGGTGCTCCGACCCGCCTTAGGCGGTTGGCCGTGAGGAAAACCGATCCCTACTATTTGGAAGGTTTGACCTTGAGACTTATTATTAGTAAAAGCGAAAGATGTTTTGATAGGAAATTGAAGCGGTTTAAATGGATTTGGTAAATCAGTTAGGATCATCGGTATCCTCAGTGTATGAGCTAGTTGACCAGCTGGTGGTTCAGTTATATTGGTTGCTACAACTTAATTGTCCTTTAATTCCTTTATAAGTAGCCTCGTCCCATTGCACATGCTAAATTTGTGATATCTGTCGTGATTATGAAATAAGTTATTTTGATAAGGAATAATACCAAGATAAAAACTTTAAATAAATTAAAAATTAGTTATTGTGACGTAACTATAACAGTTAGACATATGCTGTCGCGGCATTTTTTGTAGATATTTATATATTCTTCAAAATCGTAGTACATTATTTTATTCTATAATTAATAGTATTCTTAGGGCACGCGATGTAAGGATTTTAAGGTTATTTTTGGTTACATTAATGGCATTTTAGTAAGGATCCCTATTTTTTTTAAATAAAACATGGCCTATGTCACTCGGAAATAGTGTAGCTTGCCAACGGTGAAAGAATTTTTGAAATCGGTTTAGTAGTTTCGGAGCCTATTCATTTCAAACAAACAAACAAACAAAAAATCAAACCTTTCCTCTTTATAATATTAGTATAGATGTGTGTATTATTTTTTAAGTAAGGAATAAGTTTCATTCACAAAAAAAGTTAAACATCTAACAAAGTATAAAAAAATAAGAGAGTCTTTGTATAACTCTGAATAAGTGTGAATCAAAGATTTCATCAAATCAACGCCATGTTATGAATCGCATTATATATCACTAATTATATAATCGATACATGGTAAAAAAATGTATGAAAACAATAATTTGCAATAAAGTGAACTACAATGGAATTGTGATAAATAATAACAACAATTTACACTTATTAAAAATTAAAAATTTAGCAACAGATAGTGTAAAGAAGTCTGTCATGTACAGATATTTATGAGTATGTGCTAGTTGGGTTCGAATAAACGGCAATGATGTTATGCCTTTGGGGATACAGTAAAATTTGAAACTGGTACGCAATCAAAATAATATAGTACGACTTATACCCAAAGAGATATTGCAATTGCATTAGAAAATATTATGGTGCATTTATTTATTGCACTTACCTACATTGCAAAGTTGAAAATATTTTTATGGATTTTATTTTCAGGGTTATAAAGTTATTTCTGTCAAGTAATTTAAGTAAGAATTTTAAAGGGTATTAAAATAAAAAATTGTAATAATGTGTATATAGAATATGTCAATTAATTTTAAGGAAAAGGCTTTAAATGATTAGACTATGGAATCACGACAAACACAAAGCTTAAAAATCTAAAATACTGAAACACGTATGGGGGCTTTTTACACAATTTATTTACAAAATTGTTAAGATACACTGAACTCTGCTGGATAACGTCTACTATTTGACAATACAATGAACTCTTCTGAACACTTGACTCGAACTGACGTTAACTGTCCGTGCATCCCCTTATATACAACATTATTTAATCTAGTTAGTGTGTTTAGAAGTTTCTAGAATTTTCTAGAAACATTATTTAAAATGGTCAGTTGATTTTTTTTACAAACTTCTAAAAATCAACTGTCAACAACAATCTTTCAAATTAAGGTCCCTTCCTTTACGGTTATCCCGTTACACTGCCCCCTCCTTAGATTCATTCCTCCTGGAATGTTATTTCCTACATCGGAATTCCGCACACTCCCTGAGCCAGCCAAACCATCTTCTTGGAGTTGCTGCGAATCTCCACTGTGGTTTCCCTGGTAAGGCGCCAAACGATCGTGATGGACCACGACGGGTTTCCCTCTGGGTATTTTCACGATCCGATAAATGACATCGTTAATCTTCTTCTTGATGGTGTAAGGACCTTCCCAGTTCTTTTGTAATTTGGGACAAATACCTCGACGCCGTCGGGGGTTATAGAGCCAGACTAAATCTCCAACTTGGTAACTCTTTTCCATTGTCCGTGTGTCATAGTACCTCTTCATCCGATCACTAGATAATTGTAGTTTTCCACGCACCAGGTTGTGTATACTTTCCATTCGATTCTGAAGGTCGGCAACATATTGTTCACGGGCCATTTCTTCGCCAGGTTTACAACCAAACACCAAGTCACATGGTAGCCTCATTTCTCTACCGAACAGGACCTTCGCAGGCGTTTGGCCAGTTGATTCGTTGATGGCCGATCGAATTGCCATTAGAAATAGTGGAATATGTCGATCCCAATCCCTCTGACAATCTGACACCACTTTTGACAGATAGTTGGTTATAGTTCGGTTCATTCGTTCCACCATTCCATCCGACTGAGGGTGCATCGCTGTGGTTCTCGTTTTGTGGATGCCTAATCTTTGGCAAACTTCTTGAAACAGTTTGCTCTCAAAATTTCTTCCTTGGTCTGAATGTAATTCTAATGGTACCCCAAATCGGCTTACGAATTCTTCAACCAATATATCTGCCAAAGTGGTGGCTTCCTGATTGGGAACTGCATATGCTTCAACCCATTTAGTAAAGTAGTCCATTACAACAAAGATGTACTTGTTTCCTACATCGGTCTGTGGAAGTGGCCCCAATACATCTACTGCGATTCTTTCAAAAGGACTTCCAACCAGGTATTGCTGCATTTCCGCCTTCGGTTTTCGGTGCGGACCGTTACTGGCAGCACATGTAGTGCATTTACGACACCAATCTTTAACATCATTAGTGCAATTTACCCAGTAAAATCTATCTCGGATCTTCTGTAGCGTTTTTGTGATACCCAGATGTCCTCCAGAACTATCATTATGCATCTGTTTTAAAATTTCTGGTACAGCATTTCTTGGGACCACTATTTGTTTCCTTGTTTCTGTGCCCTCGGAATTTTCTACAAGTCTTTTAACGAGCCCTCCGTCCAAAATTAAAGAGTTCCATTGGGACCAGTATGCTTTTAAAGCAGGAGAGGATGAGGATATCTCTCTCCACAACGGACGACGGTCCATTCTCTTCCACTTCCTAATCTTTCTCAGAACGGGATCGTTTTCTTGTTGCTCCTCCAGCATAGAGCTCTCGTCTTCTGGCACAACCTTAACTAAGGCAAGTTTTTCCTCGTTCTGCTCCATACGGGTACAATGGGGGCAATCAGGTCGACATGGTCTTCTGGAAAGTGCATCAGCATTACGATGTCTTGTTCCAGGTCTGTGCTCGATTTCAACATCATATTCCTGCAGTTTTTCGAGCCATCTTGCTATCTGTCCTTCTGGGTTCCTAAAGCTTAGTAACCACTTTAAACTAGCATGGTCTGTTCTGATCAGGAATTTTCTGCCATACAGATATTTATAAAAGTGTTCGACGGATTTTACAACTGCTAACAGTTCCCTTCGAGTTACACAGTAGTTCTTTTCAGCTTTCGATAAAGTTTTGCTGAAGTAACCAACCACTCTTTCCTTACCATCTTGTAGCTGTGACAAGACGGCTCCAATTCCCACATTGCTGGCGTCGGTGTCCAGAATAAGCTTACCATCAGGAAGTGGATAAGCAAGAACAGGTGCTGACGTAAGCTGCATCTTCAATATTTCAAACGCCTCTTGACATTCCTGATCCCAACAGAAGGACTTATCTTGTTCTGTCAAACGTGTCAAGGGTTTGGCGATGTCTCCAAAATTCTTGACATATCGTCGGTAATAGGAACAAAGACCCAAGAAACTCCGGAGCTGATGTTTGTCGATAGGGATTGGCCATTCCTGAACGGCTTGTATCTTAGCGGGGTCAACAGCAACGCCATCCTTGCTTACGTTATGTCCTAAATAGTTGACCTGTCTCTGGAACAAGTGGCATTTCTTAACATTCAATGTTAGATTAGCGTTCTGTAATCTTTTAAAAACTTCTTCCAGGTTAGATAAATGTTCCTTAAAGGTCTTACCCATTATGATGATGTCGTCTAGATAAACTAGACAAGTTTCCCATGACAAACCCCGCAGGATGTTCTCCATTAGTCGTTCAAACGTCGCAGGAGCATTACAGAGGCCAAATGGAAGGACCGTGAATTGCCATAACCCTGATCCACTGGTAAAGGCAGTCTTTTCTTTGTCTGCAGGATTCATTTTAACTTGCCAGTATCCGCTTTTAAGGTCCAAGGTAGAAAACAAAGTAGAACCCGCCAAAGCGTCGAGGGCATCATCAATCCTTGGCAGAGGATAACTGTCCTTCTTAGTGACATCATTTAGCTTTCGATAGTCGACACAAAACCGCATTGATCCGTCTTTCTTTCTCACTAATACCACAGGAGAAGCCCACGGACTACTGGATGGTTCGACTATGCCATTTTGAATCATTTCTTTAAGGGCTCTGTCTGCTTCTTCCTTTTTAACTTGAGGCATCCTTCGGGGTACCTGTCGAATCGGACGTGCATCACCAGTGTCAATTCTATGTTGTACAACATCAGTTCTTCCCAGTTTACTTTTAGAACCAAATACAGGTTTATAACGGTAAAGTAGATCTCTTACCTGTTTCTTTTCTAGTTTTGACAAAGAGGGGTCTAATTTTGTCATTAATTGTTCAATTTCGTTGGTCTCATCTGTTTCCGTAACATTTATCTTGTGAATTATGGCCATTACTGGTTCTAAACTTCCCATTTCCGTGTCCTTTCGGAGAAGAACTGGATGATCGTTCAAGTTGATAACTCGGATGGGTACCTCTTTGGCGGATCTAACAAGAGTCTTACCCACAAGGAGTCCTTTTCCCAATTCATGGTCATGGTTCTTCGGCTCTATCATGGCTGGGGCACCATCTGGCTCCAGTCCATCCAACCGCGCTGTGACGACACATTCGCAGCTTGCCGGAAGTTCGATATCATCGATTAGCTTAATCGAGGCATTGTCAACTTGTTTTCGGTGCAGGAATATTTCTTCATTACCAGTACGAAGGATACGTTGGCGAAGATCCAAATGAAAACCACAGTGGAGCATAACATCCATGCCCAGAACAACATCTTCATCAACGTCAGCCACCAGCACTGAGTGAACAAGAGAGGTTGAACCAAACTGTAGCGTCACCTGTATCTCACCGTAGACTCTAGCAGAATCTCCGGTAGCGGTACGCAGTCTCCAACTGGTAGGCAACATCTTATTTCGCATAATGATGGTTGGTCGGACGATAGTTTTTGTAGCTCCAGTGTCTACCAGCATGCTAATATTCTTCCCATCAAGGAGGCCATCTACATATAAGCTGTCCACGTGATGTCGCAGAGTTGCCAATTTAACGGTGTGAGGGGCTTCGGGAATGTTTGGGGTCGATTTCGCCCTCCAGGAGTCGACCCGTTCTAGTTTTCCTGCTGCTGGGGTACTTCAGCAGAAGATTTTTCTTTTTGGGGGCAAGTATTTCTTATATGGCCTAGTTCTCCGCAGTTCCAGCATCTCACTTGGCGCCTTCTTCTTGGAGATAACTTCATTAATCTCTCTACTACCGCTTCAACGTCGCTAACGGAATGAACGGCATGGTCGTAGTTACCGGTGATTTCCCTTAGTCGAGCAACTCCACGTGAGGCCTCCGTCGCCGCCTCAAACTCCAGGGCAATGGTCAAGGCGTCCACAAGAGTCTTCGGCCGCGCCACTCGTACAGCGCGCTGCCACTCGACGTCTCGAAGACCATCGGTGAAGGTTTGGACTGCTAGGCACTCCAGGAAATCCTCCGCTGCATTTGAATACGCAAGTCGTACCATTCTTGCTACATCTGCTTCAAATTCCTGGATAGTTTCTCCATTTTTCTGTTTTCGGCTCTTTAACTGCATTCGGTACACAGGTTGTAGATGAGTTTGACCATAACGCATCTCTAGACGATTCACCAATAACTCGAAGTTGTCAGCTTCATCCGGCGTCAATGATTGCAAGACGTCTAAAGCTTCGCCTCGCAGAGCTACGGTTAGGGACAATGCTTTCTCCTGGGATGACCATCCATTAGCTCTGGCCGCTGCGTCGAATTGTTTCAGGTAATTTGGCCAGGAAGTCTTCCCGTCGAAGGTCGGGGGTTTCATCGTCGTTCGTCCATGGGTCGTCTCCTCGCTTCTTTGTCGTTCGACGTCTGCGTGGCAGGTTTCCATCCTTCTTGCATCTCCGTCGCCGTGGTGGATGGTTTGGTTTCGGCGGCTAGCTTCCTGTTCTTGTTGAAGCTTCCTTATCTCGGACTGCATTTGCTGGTTGATCTGGTTTTGCTCGTCTCGCAAGTTGGACACTTGCTGATTTTGTTCGTCTCGCAAGCTGGACACTTGCTGATTTTGTTCGTCTCGCAAGCTGGACACTTGCTGATTTAGGTTGTCTACTTGCTGATTCAAGTTGGCTACTTGCTGAGAGAACGAACTGGATAACTCATCTGATAGGGTAGACATCCGTTGTGATAGCTCCTCTTGTTGGCTCTTCATCTGACTGGATAGCACCTCTTGTTGGTTCGTCATTCGTTGTGACAGCTGGGACATATCTTCACGCTGGCTCTTCATCTGACTGGATAGCTCCTCTTGTTGGTTCGTCATTCGTTGCGACAGCTGGGACATATCTTCGCGCTGGCTGCTTATCTGACTGGACAACTGGGAAAGTTGTTGAGTTTGTTCTTCTTGTTGGCTCGTCATTCGTCCTGATAGCTCCTCTTGCAGCCGGGAAAGTTGTTGAGTTTGTTCTTCTTGCAGCCGGGAAAGTTGTTGAGTTAGTTCAGAATTTAATTTTTGAACTGGGTCTTCGAACTCCACAGCGTCAGGGTCCAAATTATTATTTACGTAGTACTCACGGAGCCTTCTCAACAATACGGATTTGCTTCCAGTAGTTTCCAACTCTAATTCTTCAAGCTCTCTTCTGAGCTCAGCCACCAATAGTTCATTTATCTTTTTTCCAGGCATTCTTGTATCTTCACCCCACACCTGACACCAATTTGAAACACGTATGGGGGCTTTTTACACAATTTATTTACAAAATTGTTAAGATACACTGAACTCTGCTGGATAACGTCTACTATTTGACAATACAATGAACTCTTCTGAACACTTGACTCGAACTGACGTTAACTGTCCGTGCATCCCCTTATATACAACATTATTTAATCTGGTTAGTGTGTTTAGAAGTTTCTAGAATTTTCTAGAAACATTATTTAAAATGGTCAGTTGATTTTTTTTACAAACTTCTAAAAATCAACTGTCAACAACAATCTTTCAAATTAAGGTCCCTTCCTTTACGGTTATCCCGTTACAATACTTAAAACAATTTTAAAGGTATAGAAAATGAGGTGCCTTACGAAAAAACAAATAACAGTTTTATCAAAAATTATGTGACATGTTACATGTGACGTGTGCTATGTGATTTGTTTCATGTGATATGTTGTAACCTCTTTTTATCGGAAGGTGGTAAATGCTCGGTTGAAAAGGTTAACTAGTGCGAACGGCACTCAGTTGGTTGGTGGAGAGCGAGCGTGGATTCGGACGAGCTCTATGAAAAATTATAGAAAAGATAAAAAAAGAATATATTTAATAGGATAATAAAAGTTAAAAGGGGCAAAAGAGAGGAAAAGAAAGAAATGAAAGAGAAAGGAAAATGGAAGCCACTTATGTTTTTTATCCTAAGGATGGGGAAATATAAGAAACCCAGGTAGAATAAGAGAGACATATAAAATAGATAGGATGTTCTTGCTAGAATTAAAATTACACACTTTTAACTAGAAAGTAAAAAATTATACTTACACTTCGCTTTACTTATCCTTATGGTTAGAAGTTAAATTTGTAAAATATGAAAATGTTTAAATAATCCAATATTTAATGACTTTAATAAGCTTACTCAAGTTATAGATAATCTGGATCAGAATAACATACACCAGAGAGGAAAAGAAAAATATCTATTTAAACAATAAACACTATTTATTATTTTGCTGAATAATAAACTAGACAAATAAAACATACAGGTACATATCCGTATTAAAACAGTAAAGACATAAATTCAATCATTTTAGGGACCAATTACAAATTTGGTCTTTGGTTACTCTTAAAATAATATCTAGATATATTAGGTTATTATTTCGATGTACTTTGTAAAGCAAAAAGTGAAACAATAGAGATCTAGACTAAAAATTAATAAAACTCACCTTCAGCTTTCTTATTAACTCGAGTTAAAAGAGTACTTACATATTCTGTTAAAACTAGAAAAGAGTACAAAAAAATACAGGTAAAAATACAGTAAAAAAAAATGAATTACTCACTGTGTCTGCTGCTTAACGGTGACGATAAAATTGAATACAATAAGATTCAATCTCCAAAGAAATAAATAGTAATCTTTTGTCTGGTAGTGCAGATAATAACGATATAATAAAAAACTTACAATTGGCTCCGTAGCGTCTCTCAGAAAGAATCAAAGATTAGGGACCAGTTTAATCTCGGAAATGCGGTAGGAATTTGAGCCTTCTTTAGTCTCATCCAAAGGTACTTATAAGTGGTATTTACCAAACCATATCAGAGAAATCATCAACCTTTTAATGGGCACTCGGAACAAAATTACTTTTTTATTTCAGATAAAAAAAAAACGGGAAAAGGGAAAATTAGAGTTAAAAAGTACTCGAGATGCTTCTACTTAGCCATCTCCCTATCGAATGAATTCCGTTAGAACAAAAGGCGCGTAAGATACCCCCGCGAAGCTCACCTGGTTTTTAACGCAATCACTGATTGGTCAGAAAAAAATCGATAACTTCGCTTTGAAAAGTTCGTTAGATTTAAAAGTATCCGCTGCGTTTTTTATCTCATAGACCAGGACTTTCGTTAATTCTCGAGCAAGGCCAGACTTTACGGAGACAGGGTCGGCTTTTGATTTAAAAAGGGATTATAAAAAAGTTATTAACAGGTTTTTTAAAAACCCTACAATGTGAGATGCGACATGTCACAGTAATAAACATGGGTGTGGTTACAATTGGGCTCTACAAAATGGATATGGTAGCTTGACATACATTGGTGTATATCTTTTCATGATTCTGCTAATTCCTTGTAAAACAAACCTTTTGAATAAAATACTCCAAACCTCTTATAAGAGTTACTTGGGATCCTTTTTATTGCCTTTATATACAAGCATTCAACTAAATATTATTAAATTAAATAATATTCGTGTAACTACTGATTAGGTATTGTTTTGAGTCTGTCTATGTCGATAAGATCAGAAGCCTTATATTGCAAAGGTCATTGTATTCTTTTCGTATAAGAAACATCTTAATATTCTCGTAGTTCATCGTACTTAGATCCGTGAGTTTTTTGAATACATCATCGTTTAATTTAAACACAGGAATGATTTTAAAGATCTAAAATAAGTATTTTTAACTTATATAAAAAGTAAATCATAGTCATATATTTTTATTAGTTATTTAATTAAACATAAAGTGAAAGTAACTAAAATTTAAATTAAAAAAAAAAACTGAAAGGTGTACAAATTTATACTGTCGTTTTTTTAATAAATAGTAGTTTACGTAACAAGTCCCGAAAGTGGTCTTTTGCTGAACGAGTGGGCAATTGCAATCCTGCAATCCTGCGAGTCCAGTAAAAGCACTTTTGGGACGTATTAGGTACAATTTTTTTTTTTAAACCGACCAGAATTTAGTAATTTCCAGTTAATTCTTAGGTCAGAAAATGTCATTTTATCGGACCGGGCCAGAAAACTATTGTGATAGTCCGGTAAAAGCTTTTTTTGTCCGACAAAATGAGATTTTCTGACCTAAAAATAAACCGGAAAGTACCAATTTCTGGCCGGTTTAAAAAAAAAAAAGTGAAAGGTGTCAAAGGACACCCGGATGGAACGAAGTTCCTTTCGATTAATTAGTGAAGGAATTGTAATTTGTAAACACAACAGAGAGTTTGTATATACATAAGCATTTATTATCGTCTGTATAAAATCTCTACTTACCTAACTCTATCAACTATATCCGGAACTTGTGCAGAAACATTGCCAGGATACATTATTGTTTTTATTTTCTATTATTTTAACATTTATTATCTACAAAAAACCTGTATTAACAAAGTCGCCACACTACTACACTGTTCAAAGCAAAATAGAAAAAAAAAGTAAAAAAATTGCAGTTTTTCTGCTCGCTATAATGTTTGCAATTGGGGACGAAACACATCACCATTTTTACTGCAACAGAATACTATTTAATAGTTAAAGAATACATAATTATTTACAAGATTACCATAATAAAATTTATAAACTTTGAAACAAAACATAACCTCAATTCCACTAAAATGCATATAAAATTTAAACACTTACACTAACTTTCAATGTTTATTCACTATCACAAATTGGATACAATAGGTCGTATGAAAAGTGTCCGGAAAACGTTAAGATTTTTGATTAGAAACCACTACAAGTAATAGAAAAATCTTTTATGGCATTTTCAATGCAAATATGTTTTGTAGTTTTGTGTTTTGTTTAGAAATAGAAAGATTTGTAAGCTTCTCCCATAGCTGACGTCACACTTTTCTATGCATTGTATTATATCTATCTATGAGAGAGAGGGAGGGAGAGCGATTTATTTATTTTTTGGTCTGTGAGAGAGAGAAAATGCGTGTGTCAGTGCATTGTGTCGGTGCATAGTGTCGTGACAAATTTTGGTATGAATTTTTTTAGGCTAGCTCCTAGCGTCAGCGTAACTGTTCGTAACGCGCGAAAGGGAACTTCGTTCCAATAATTTAATTTTAAATAACTGGTAATTCTTCTACTGTTAAAAGCATTATTCATCGTTGACTAATATTTTTTTTAATCTTTAGGCAGCATACGGATTCCGTGTTAAAAAAACTCTAAATCTTATAAAATTATTTAAAAATCCATTAAATTTTTAACTTCTTTAAAAAACATGACTTGCTGGTAAGCAAAGCAGTGTGTCACTGATCAGAACAATTAACAGTCACAGATCGGAATACTATGGCGGATTAGGTAGAACGTCTTATTTCAATGTCTTTAAGTTTGCTTTAATTAATTTTGCAACATAAGATTGAGCATTATCATAAAATAAGATTAAGCGAAAGCCAATTTAATTGCTACCTGATTTTTCCCGAAGCTTTTTAATGTGTTGAAATGGATTGATGTACTATATATGTTAAGCTACCATATCCATTTCTTAGGACCCAATTGCATACATAACCATATTTTATTGCTAATTTATTAAGCAACTAATTTATTGTTTTTCAATGGAATATCGATTAACCTTAAAAAAAGAGATACAGTATCGATCAATATTGAAAAAAGAGTTGCAGCGATTAGGCATAAACATTGTTTACTGAAAAGGATTTAAGTTTTTTTTTTCGTAGATGGTCAACAATGCAATAATAATTAAATCTGGTTTGCTTGTTGTTTTGTTTACTTACTGAGTTGTCCGTTTTTCGCACCCTTTTAAAGGAGAGATTAACATTAGGGGATGTTGGGGCATTTTTTGTGGGTTGGTAGAAATACCATTCTGCAATAAATTGGCAATATAGCTATAGTTATTCTGGATTAAATGTCAAACTAGCGTAAAAATTAATTCTAAAAATAGTTGTAAAAATATTTTTTGCATAATAAATTGGCAATAAAAATTTGGGCTCTATAAAATGATTAAGGTAGCTTGATGTACCTATAGATAGATAGATATTCATTGGGTTGGATGTTAACCTGTATCAATGCGACCTTTACAGATCTATTGTAAACATCCATCAACTCTTGAATAGGATAAGAGCACCTTGTCCATCCCTGTCCTCTTAATGAGACTTAATAATCTTGACAGTGGCCTTTGCACGTAATTTGGAGCATCCGGTGTCTTCCCTACGAATACGTCCTTGCATGTCCTTTACATTGGCATGGGACATAAAATGAAGTATCCACAGATCTGCATCTGCAAAGTTAAGCTGACTCTGGTGTTTTTGAGCCGACAACGTCCTGTCAAGTGACTTTAATTTCCGAATGTCCTTTTATGAACACTTTTACTTGCGGCTTTCCCGGTGATTTTTCTCACTATTTCTAGCCTTCTTTATCCTCCATTTCTCAATTGTTGTCTTTCTAAACGTGTCAGCAACCCCACCGAATGGTTTTGGGCTAATCATTGGGATATTAGCTCACGTTCGGGCCAATTCATCAGCGCTCTCATTGCTCCGAAACCCTGAGTGTCCTGGTAACTATGCCAGTGTCATAAAATTCCGACTTACTGCACGTGCCAGTGCCCTCACACAGTCCAGCTGTGAGCTTATTTGTGCCCAGACTATTGCTTTTAGCGCTGCTTGGCTGTAGAAGTATACGACTACGGTTGTACCCGTTATACCTACCCTGACTTATGATCTCCGTTGCACATTGTTGTATGGCGATTACTTCAGCCTAAAACAATGTAGCATATGCACCTACCATATATATCCGACCCTGCGTCTTTCTCAGTCTTTGAACCATCGGTATACCAGATTGACTTTCCTTGAATTCTAAAGCCATTAATCCATGAATCCTTTTCCAGTAATTCTACTCGAAAGTTTATCGCACAGTTATACCTGGGGCTATCCTGTTCTAAAGCTACTTACTATTTGCTCCGGCTTAACCTTATTATACAGCTCTGCTAGCTCTTTTTCTCTTAATAAGGTTATGTGAGCCTGGCCTTGTAGCAGCCTGTGCATGAGTGGTTGCCAAACCCTGTATACAGATATACATTGATGTATAACTTTTAATGATTCTGCTAATTCATTGAAAATTTACTACGAGTCTTTGTAAGATAATGCTGTCAGTTTTACATCTTCAACATTTTTTACCACGTACCTACATAAAGCTTTAAAACCAGAGCAATGGATTGTGTTGAATTGAAACAAAAAAGAAAAACTTTTCGAGGATGTTAAGAATTACACTTGTATTCTGACACTAAATAGTTTGTAATTTTTTATTCCTCTATGTTGTTTTTTCACCGGAAAAGATTCTCATACTGTTTTGATAAAGTCTCTGGCCTATTTATTTTGGTTTACGTTTTCCAATAACGGCCAAAGCTGAGATATTCCAGGAGGGAGATGGCATTTGCTGCTGTTTTAATGTAACCTGTGTCAAAGAAAAGAGATAATAGAATTTCTCATCTTAGATGGTATCCATTATAGTTTATTCTATTACCTGATTTATACCAATATTCTGCCTAATTTTTATGAGCTGTCTTTTGAAATTTTAATTAGCTTAAATATGATAATTACATATACAATTTATACTTAATTCATTGAAAGTACATAGTTTAGCTATTGCCATTTTGTCTTCCTACGACAGAAAATGAACTCGTTTTATAATATCGTAATAATGGTAATCAGGATTAACCCAGTTTGAAAGCAGTAACAGAAATTTATTTCGAATCCTTTCAATTTGATTAAAGTGTTTTTGATAGTAAAACTCCATATCACTGATGAATTAACAGAACAAGGCCATATTCTAATAGAAAATTTACTGAAAGACCGATTAATATAATTAGAAAGTTTTAATAAAGTTATATTAATACGACAAACAATCGCAATTAACGCATCAATTGCGTTTTGTAACATCTCCAGATACACTTCACCGGTTAAGTAAACATTGAGAAAAACAGGCCCAACTATGTGGTTTCCCAAACATTTACTTTCTTTGGAAATTAAGTATATTTTTTCACGAAAAACGTGAGGATTCGTGTCACTCCAATACTTTATATTTTGTGTGTTAGCCTATCCATTGAGAAAGAATGTACTTTTGTCACTAAAACAAAATTGTTTTTGTTTAATCTTGGCTGTTGGTTAATTTAATTAAACATATGTTCACAGAATTCTAGTCTTCGGTAGGGGTCATCATCTAAAAGTTGGTGCACCATTTGTAATTTGTATAGATGAAATTTGTTTTCAGCCAACACTCGGTGTACTATTGGTCGTTTGGCATCTTGAACACTACCTGTTTCTTCAAACTTCCGAAGAAGCTCCGTTAAATAAGTCCTTCATATAGTGATCGGGGTTCCTCTCATAAAAAAGACGTTATGCTACATGAAAAATGTTTCTTAATTCAGCTATTATTAGCTTTTACTTTGTCGGCTACAGTAGGTACGTATCGTTCTGCCTATGTAAACACTTTAATGTCTTGTTTAATAATACCTAATTAAACTAAATTATAAGATATAGACATGTTTGCAAACAACTAGAGAATTGATAAACGTCTTTTTTTTAACAAATAACCAAAATGACTATTGCTTCACCTGTTATGACCACCTGTTATGACCCGTTCAAAAGATACGAAGAGAGGGGACTTTTGACTAGCACTATATATTTAAAGTATTGGTAAAAAAATATTTGGTTTATTTATTAAAACTGTGCATACCGAGGTTGTTAATAAATACGTTATTAAAAAGCCATTTTAAGAAACAAAAATTGTTTATACTTTGCATAAAAATTTGCTAGAACTCTCTTATATGAATATAAAAGTTACTGATTAACAAAAGGTAATTGGCTCGGTAATTGGTATACATAAAAAAGAGCTGTATTGACTTAATTTATTTAATTCGCATGTTCTTTTGTAAACTAACACTAGGTATACTTAATAAAAGATTTAAATTATCTGGCACTATTATATTTATTACATGCTGACTCTGCATAATAGTTCCTTAATGGATCACATGTTAATGTTTGTTTTATTTGCATTTACGTGACATTCGTCTAAACTTTTATTTTAATTTTTTATAATTATTAAACCTAGTTACCTAATTTGACTCAAATTAATAACACACCGTTTGTATCATCAAAATAGAATAAATCTGATAAAAATAAATTCGAACCAGCCAATTACTGTTTTAAGTTAAGCATTTTCTAGAACAAAAGCTTGTATGTGTTAAAAAGCTGTGGGCTATATTAACTTTTTTATTTTAAATACAATGACCTGTATATTAATCAATTTCTCAATCCTTAAGAGTCTAGACATCTTTAACTGTTTTGTAAATAGTAACTATTTATTACTGCGATTTAACTTAATTTTGTTTATTTTTTTAATAGTGTAATAGTAGTTTACTTAACAAGTCCCGAAAGTGGTAAAAGCACTTTTGGGACGTATTACGTACAATGTTTTTTTTTTAAACGGGCATTGTTGTACCATAAACTTCATATTATTCAGTTTCCATTTTTATAACAAGAACTCTTTATTAACTAATTTTAACATTTCATCTGGTTTAATTTCATCTTTCGTTAATTTACAATCAAATGCATCATTTTAAATATCCATTTTGTAATAAAAAAAAGTGAGAGGTGTCAAGGGACACCCGGATGGAACGAAGTTCCTTTCGATTAATTAAGGAATTAGTAATTTGTAAACACAACAGAGTCTTTATACATACATAAGCATTTATTATTGTCTGTATAAAATCTATACTTACCTAACTCTATCAGCAATATCCGGAACTTGTGCAGAAAAACTGTCAGGATACATTATTGTTATTATTTTCTATTATTTTAATATTTATTATCTACAAAAAACCTGTATAAACTTAACAAAGTCGCGACACTACACTGTTCAAAGCAAAATAGTAGAAAATAGTAAATCCATTATTTTCAACAGTTCGTTTCTTTTAACAAAAGTGTCCATTTATACAATACCAGAGGTTTAGATGATATACATCTACCTAGAATTACTTTTTATTTCAATTTAATTTAAAACAGGAATTAACAATTTAATACAAAATTTTAAAATTAAAATATTTGACAGTAACTGACAGTTAAGGTAATTTGACGTAGGTACCTAACTAGTCAAGTTGAGAACTATTTTTGAAATGTTTATGAATTTATTAATTTATAAAAACACGATAAAATAAAATATAATACTATTATAGGTAATTATTTTTTTTCTACAGTATTTTCTTTTTAATGTACATTTGCTTTTAATTTAAAATAGTGTCTTTTTAATTGTAATATATCTATCTATGAGAGAGAGAGAGAGAGAGAGTTTTATTTTTTGGTCTGTGAGAGAGACAGACAGACAGAGACACATGCGTGTGTCGTGTCGTGACATATTTTGGTCTGAATTTTTTTCGGCTAGTCTCTAGCCTCAGTCGTAACTGGTCGTAACGCCCGAAAGGGAACTTCGTTCCAATTACACGTTTTCAACTAAATGTCAAAATATGTCAAGTAATTTTATAGTTTTAAATATATACAAAATTCGGTTACCATAGAATTGACCGCTATCTTAGGCTAACTATTTTATTGTAAATGAGTCCGGTAAAAGCTTTTACCGGAATCAATTTTATTTTCTGGCTTTGTCCGACAAAATGAGATTTTCTGACCTAAAAATAAAGCGGAAAGTATTAATTTTTGACCGGTTTTTAAAAAAAATATATTAAAATCAATATAGGAGTTATCCAAAATGCTCGCTGCTAGGGTCTTGACAACAGTCTTTCTTTAACATCTTAGGCTTGACCGATCTAATTAAAATATTATGAGTCTACTTTAAAAGAAATCTAACGTCATCAGATCAAGAAATTGAGTTGGCCAATCCATCTATCCTCCTCTCCTTATTCATGGATTTAAAAATAAACAATTGAGGTAATAACCAATATTGTTTGGTAATAATTTGCATTATCTTGCTTTGGTTAATCTGGTAGTTTGCAAAATCAAGATGTACGTAGGTATTTCAAAAATTGGTACATTGGATCAATCGTCAGTTAAATTACTAGCAACGAAAAAAAAAGATAATATAATCTGCAACAATTTCTGCATTAAAGCTTACAGAATAATGCGTACGTCTTTCGAAGTGCAGTAAAATTTTCAATTTTCTTAAGACCAATGACAGCAATTGTAACATAAACGTAACAAAGAAACCAAAAGAAAAACGTAGATATGAGAGGAAGATAAAGTAGTGCATGCTGAGAAAAGAAGAGTATGAGAGTAAGTTTAACGGAAAAGTGTTGAGAAAGGTTGGTATAAATGGTGATGGATAAATGAATGGTGGAATAGCAATAATAATGGTGTTGGGAACATAACAGAAGAAATGCTAGGAAAATACACCAATAAAGACACGTGGTGGTGCAATGAGGAAGTAAGAAAGCCAAATGGGTGGCGAAGAAGAAAAAGCATTAATCAGGGAGAATAAGTGATAAGAGAGATTAAGGTAGCAAAGAAGAATGTAAAGAGAGAAGTGGCAAAAGCGAAATCAGAGTAAAAATAAAGGTCTTTAAGAACTTTGAAAGTAATAAAGAAGCTAAAGAATTATTAAGGATAGCCAAAAAATATAAGGCTTTAAAAAACATAACTATCACCTGACAAATTAAAAACAAAGAAGATAAAATTGTAGAAACATATAAGAATATAAAAAGGAGACAGAAAGAATATTACGAGACTCTGCTGAACGAGAAAAAGACGAAAAATATATTTGAAAACGGTATTGCTAATTTTGAAATTGTGAGAGACGTGTCTAGGGAGGAAGTAAAGAGTGCATTAAAGAGAGTGGAGAATAAAAAGGCGGTGAGAGCGTATGGAATACGAGCGGAAGTATGGAAGGTCCTTGGTCAGGATAAAATAAATATTCTGCAAAAATCTGTTAACTGTAGAGGCAATAATGTCGCATCCTTTGAAAATTTGGGAGAGAATAGTTAAGAAGAGACGAGTATAAGTGAACAGTAATTTGAATTTATGTCCGATGCTGTTTTGGCTTTTAAAAGAATTATGGAGAGATGTCGTGAACGGCAAGGTGATATTCAAGCTGGTTTAATAGACTTGGAGAAAATACGACGGTGTGCCGAAACAATAAGTGTAAAAATACCTCGAAAAATACATGTATGAGGGAACAAAAACAAAAATAAAAAGCAGTGTTGAGGTTACGCAGGGATTTAGAGTACATGTGGGGCTTCACCAGGGGTCGGTGCTAAGCCCTTTTGTGTTTGGTATAGTAATGAGTGTTATGACTAAAAGGATAAGAGCTGAAGCCTCATGAGATATGATTTATGTAGATTATATTAGGATTGTTGATCTTGTGAAAGAGAGAGAGACTGGAGAAAAAACATAAGAAGTAAAGAAAAGTACTTAAAAGTTTAGTTTAGAGTGGGTAGGACGAAGATCAAGTATATAACAACAGACGAAACGAATGGTCTTCAAATCAATCTGCAGTACCAGACACTGCCACATGTCCAAAACTTTTAATATTTATGGTCTGTGCTAAAAAAAAAGAAAAAAAATTGATGGTGAAAAAGAGAACTGAAGGAGAATAAGTGGAGTGTTATGTGACTGGAATGTAAGTGCAAAAATAAAAGGTAGAGTGTACAAGAGAATTGTAAGACCAAGAGAGTTGGTGTATAACTCGAAACCTAGACAATAACCTAGATAGAGTAAGAAATGATAAAGTGAAATGATACAGTGAAATTGAGACAGCTCAGCAAACAAATCCAGAAAAACGGGTTGAGATGAAAATTATGTGAGATAAAATAAATATAAGATTGGGGTAAGAAGAAGAGACGACGACCGAAGTTGAGATGGATAGATAAAATAAATAAGGACTAAAAAAATTGAAAATAGAGGATGCATTAAATAGAGAGGTGGAAATTAATGCTACGGGAGGCTTAACGCATATGTATACCTAATCTCAACTACATATTTCCTACTCTTCTTTCTTTCTCCCTGCCACACACTTTTTTTGCTACGTTCTATCTACAACGATGTATATATGCGTCGCGTAGTGATGAGATTAATTTACTCCCGTGCAAAACATTCGATGGTATCAGCTGATAAAAAGTAGTTACTTTAAAAAATAGTTGCGTTTTTTTTACCAACAAAAAGTTAGGCTTCATATGATTTTGTTTACTTTATCAGTATCAATACCTAAAGAAGAAATAAGTAGGTATTAAAGAAAGTTGGTATTGACAACTGTTATAAAATACAACTCATATAAAACGTTATTGTAAAAATTCACTAATAAAGATTTTAATCGACATTATTGAGCTTTAATTATTATCAAATTTAATTGCTACTCACTGTATACATATATTAAATCTATACTAATATTATAAAGGGGAAATGTTTGATTTTTTGTTTGTTTGTTTGTTTGAAATGAATAGGCTTCGAAACTACAGGTCCGATTTCAGAAATTCTTTCACCGTTGGCAAGCTACACTATTCCCGAGTGACATAGGCTATGTTTCATTTTCAAAAAAATTAGAGATCCTTACTAAAATGCCATTAATGTAACCAAAAATGACCTTAAAATCCTTACATCGCGTGCGGTGAGAAAACTATTGATTATAGAATAAAATAATGTACTACGATTTTGAAGAATATATAAATATCTACAAAAAATGCCGCGACAGCATATGTCTAACTGTTATAGTAACGTCACAATAACTATGTTTTAATTTTTTAAAAATTTTTATCTTGGTATTAATCCTTATCAAAATAACTTATTTCATAATCACGACAGATATCACGAATTTAGCATGTGCAATGGCACGAGGCTACTTATAAAGGAACTAAAGGACAATTAAGTTGTAGCAACCATTATAACTGAACTACCAGCTGGTCAACTAGCTCATACACTGAGGATACTGATGATCCCAACTGATCTACCAAATCCATTTAAACCGCTTCAATTTCCTATCAAAACATCTTTCGCTTTTACTAATAATAAGTCTCAAGGTCAAACCTTCCAATTAGTAGGGATCGGTTTTCCTCATGGCCAACCGCCTAAGGCGGGTCGGAGCACCTGAAAATCAATTTATTTTGCTGCCAGAAAATAAATAAATTTAATGGCTTTTGTTATTTTTCTTTAATCCCCGTGCAAAGCCGGGGCAGGCTGCTAGTATTTTATATTTTTAATATAAACTTCGTTTCTTATTTAAATGCGCTGCATATGATAAAACTATATCTGTAGAAAATGTTTATTTACGTTATTATAATAATTAACAGTTTCAATCCGCTATTAAAATTCCTCATTTAATATCAATTTACTTAAATACTTTATAAAATTTTAGAATTCCATTTGTAATATAATTGTTCGTGTTGACCTTAAAATTGCAAATTGTTTCATAAAATTCTTAACGACTAAAAGTCGGTGACGCTATGTAAACTAATGTAAAGCTAATTACTAAAACATGAACGTTCACAAAAACGATTTTTGTTTAAACTGGTACAAATCAATAATCTGTAAAATAATATTTTATTACAAATTTAGAAATTTAAAAATTCATCATCAAAAAATATTTAAAAAATGAGAATCTGTTCTTTTTTTGTTAACATTGCTCAATTAATTTTTCTAAAAATTGCTCTGTTTTAAAAAGATTGTTTTGGTTTCGAATATTGCTCATTTTTTGAAAAGATTACTTATTTTCTGTGAAAATTCTTTTTTTTTTTTTTTGGGAAAATTACCCAATTTTTGAAAAGATTGCTCATTTTTTGAAAAGTTTTTTCGATAATCGCTGATTTTTGTAAAAATTGCTTAATTTTAGTGAATATGGCTTATTTTTTTGTGACAATTGCTCAGTTTTTGTTAAGAGGGCTTATTTTCAAAATGGCTCAATTTGTAAAAAGAATGCTTATTTTTCAAAAAGAGTTTTTATAATTGTTTATTATTTTTAAAAATTGCTAATTTGTTGTGAAAATTGTTCATTTTATGGAAAATTGCTTATTTTTGTAAATTTGATAGTTTAGGCAATACATGGTGTTAAAAATCCTTATATTTTGTCTACTTTCTTTTGGCACATATATTAAACTTATTTGCTGGAAAATTAAAAAATTTATATTGCATATTATATAGTTCAGACAATTTGAAACTTTTATATGTTGTCGTAGAGAAGTGGTACAATGATGGCTCACCCATTATAACTAAAGAAAAGTGGGGTTTAAACAAAAAATAATCTTTTTCTATAAAATATTCTTTTGTTTCGTTTCTATGTTCATTTAATAGTAAAAATATAATAAAACAATAACAAACATCTTTTATAAAATATAGTTTGTTATAAAAACAAAATACGAACGTTTATAAAATATGGTAATATTTGTTTTCTGGCTACATTTAAATAGTTATTTGTGACACAAGGACGGAAATAATATCTAATAATTTTATATAAAAATACCAGAGACAATGAACTATTTTAGTTCAATGAGCAAAAATAAAATCGAGATATGTATTTTCATAATCGAATGATAAGTAGTAGTTGTAAATTGACATAAATGTCAAATTTTATAATACAAGTTGTGAGAGAAATTAAATGTTAATTAGAATTTTGCTTACCTTTAGAAAAAGTTATAGGTAAATTTAGTATAATATACGTTGTTTTTAAATAAATTTATTATGTATTTTTGATGACTTACAATTTAAACTTATAGCGCCATCTCTTCAGATAATCTAAGAGCTACTTTGTCGGCCTAGGCCGGAAAATGTCATTTTACGGACGATTTTGAAGTAGGTAATTAATAGTATTGTTTCTGGACGGAGGACCAAAAAAACTATTACAAAACAAAATTTTCTGCGCGCAACAGAGACTAGAGACCGAGACACACGACACTTTATAGCAGGATAGCTAATGCCAAAATTTTGTCGTAATCCGTAAGTAATATGACTTTTCTCCTTTGCAAAATTTAATACAACATGTATTTTCTCTCAGGAAGACATCGTAGTGGTAACAGGGGGAAGCTATAAGGGGTGAAAGTTGCCAGTTTGCACCAAATATTTTGGACAATTATTTACAATACATGAGTTAGAAAATGGTTACTACCTCGATAAATTCTAATTAACAAAATAAATTATTAAAGTCAATAAAGGATATGAGTTTAACTTGTGTCAAGACGTACGTTTTTTAGTCATTATTGCTTTAAATTGTTAAATATTTAAAGTGGCGTCACAGTTAAAAATAACATCCCTAGTAGATTTATTTTTTATTCAGTTTTGGTAAAGCTTGGTGTTTACTTGCAAATATATCTGTCTCACACAGTTCTACATCGTCAAATCATTTATTTGCCTCAACCTAAAAATCATGGAGACTAGACAAGGAGTACGCACTCGACCGGGGGAATTGCCAAAATCTGTCTACGGTATCGTCGAGGGGGAAACCGCTGGCAAAAATACTCGCACTAAAATTCCCTTTTTGACCAAAACTTCCCAACTTCCCAATATTTTTTTACACTTCCCCATGAAATACCCCGCACTTCCCCTTATAAGCAGAACAAAATCTGAATTTCCCAAAAAAAGTTGGGCTTCCCTTCAAAAGACACCAAACTTCCCGTGATTTTATAAAAAATACTCGAACTTCCCACCTTTCTAGGTATTTTATTTTGCTGCACTTTCCTTCGTATAAATAAACTTTTCAAATTATTTTTTAGTGTATTTCAAATATTATATTATATTCGTTCTTTTCTCGTCTATGACAAGTTGTCAAATGGATTTTAAAACAAGAATATAACTTTTAATAATAAAATATATTACCATAAGATCAAAAAACATTTATATAAGACAAACACATAACAATAAAAATAGGAAAAACATATTGTTAATGTAACACAAATCGAAGGTATAATTATTAAAATAAAAATAAATTCTTTTTATACATTAAAAAATATGTCACTAATAAAAAAACAATATAACTTACAGAATATAAAAATGTAAAGAAAAAATATTCTCTACAACTATAACGCAAATCATTACAATCTTTAAGGATATTGCTCTTATTTTGTATTCTTTATTTATTCTATATAAATCAAAGGCAGCAACTTGGAAAGGATCGGCTCCTATCAGATTTATTGGTCCATAAATTATAAAATGTTTGGATACCATAGCGTAGTCATCTACTTTTGGCCAAAGAAAAAAATTCACTTCCTTCTTTAGAAACTTCATTTTGTATGATTCTTCTCCAACTTCTTCTATAATTCTGCCAATAAACCACCCTTCATCATACAGTACAGCATAGTACTTTTCAAGTAAAATTTCTATTTTTTTTCTTCTTCCTGACCTCTTCAGCACCTTCCAAATCAGAATATTCTGTGTCAGTCGAGTCATCATATGAAATACTGAGATTACTTTCATCATCAGACTCATCTTCGCGTTCTTTTTTTTTTTATTGCGACTTCCTTTTGTTTTATTTTTTGCGAGAATTGTCGCTTTTTTTATTTAATGCCTTCCTTTTTTAGTGATTTGCCTTTTACATCTGTGTTTGTTTTTTTTTCTCTCTTACAATAAATCTCTTAAGCCTGTCACTACTCACTTTACCCTTTCCTTTCTGACAACAACCAACAAAAACTTGATTTTTTTATGACCATGCTCTTACCATTCGATACATTTATTTTGAGAAAGGGACAATCCTCTGTTATATTTTCAATCTTATTGCAATAATCTTTAAGATCTACATCACCCGAAAAATCTTTGCCACAATGCATAACCTCTTCGCAATTGCGGTCTTTATGCTCAGTCTCTATGGCGGATTGAAAATCTTCAAGTTCAGTTTTGGTTTCAGCTTGGTAAAATGGCAAATCAAGTAAATGACAGTAGTTTTCATCAAATTCCATTTCAAGTTTTTTTGCAATCATTCAATGCTTCAACCATGCTATTGGACACAATTTCTCTAATATCAAGATTATGAATTTCCTCGTTAGTACTTTCGAAATTGCATTTTTGTTTGCGTTTTATTTCCCGGAGAAAAATATATGTATCTCGAAGATCATTAAGAACAAAATTTATAAATGAGATTCTGTCAATTCGTGATATAAAATCTTTTATACTGAAATTCACTACTGTTGATAAGGTGGACGTTAAAGATCTGGCTGATCGAAAAAGACTCTCACATGACTGACTGCTATACAAATATGGTAAAAACAGATTTGCATCCAAATCAGTTTCTTTTTTGATTTTATTGATCACATTAATTATCATATGAGCATTTAACTCAATGCAAGTTGAGCGATATGAAATTATCCTTTAAACTGAAGTCACTATGGAGTTTAATCCATTGTTGCAAAATTCGACAAACAAATACATAATACCAAATTTTGTAAATCCGTTCATGTATAGTTCTATTCCTATCAATAAAAGATGCTATGGGATAGTTCATCATTTTAAGATAAATTTGTGTACCTTGACTATTTTCAACTTGTCCCAAAATATCTTGGACCTTTTTGGAACATATTTTTTTTGCAGACTCATAGTTCATTTTATCTTCCAAATTAATGTCTGATTTAGTAAGTAAATGTTTGTCTTTACTTTTTATCTTAATTAAAGTTTTAAGATGTTCACCATCAATGAAAAATTTACCAATTGACAGTTTTATTCCGGGTTTTAATAATCGGGTACGTAATTTTGTCAAGACATGTATCTGGTCTTGAATGAAAGTCAAATCATTATCAAGTAGGTAATACCAAGGGGAATTTTCTGATAACGGCGAAGAGAAGCGTGCTTCATTTTTCATGGCTTTTAACAAACGGGTATCTCCATCGGAGGAAAAACCTAATATTTTAATACCACAAGCAACAGCAATTTCTCTGATTGTGTGCCATCTTTTTGATACATCTGCATTGGTAAATTTATTGTCGGTTCCAAAGACACTCAGACAAACTTCCCCAAACTTCCCAAGCGACCTACACCAAAATTCCCCAGCGGTTTCCCCCTCGGGTATCGTACATATTAGGTTTACTTTTTTCACCACTAGCGTCGCTAGTTTTCCTTTTGTACCGATATGAATATAGACAATTAATTAATCGTGAATTATTAAATTGGTTTTTATTATTTATATCTGAAAGATCAAACTATTTTTTTCATTGTGTAAATAAATTAATAATGAAATAATTAAAAATTATTTATTTTATTTCAAACTACGTCCTCATTGGTCGCCATTTTGGTACAAATGGAACACCAGCGCCCTCTTATTTTGGTAGCCCTATTTGCATACATGGAGTTCGTACTCCTTGTCTAGTCTCCATGCTAAAAATGTTCATAATTATATGTTGTACGTTTTTAGTAATCAAATGATTTGAAACATACTTGATTGAATTTTTGAAATTTTATAAATGAGTACAAAAGTAGGTGTCCTAGACAACGTGAGTTGAATTAAGATTTGATTAAAAACAATGACAATCATACGTGGCTCGCCGGATATTGCATGTTTTTAATTTTTCCTAATAATGCAATTTCTTGTTTGTCTAATAAGAGATGTGTCACATATTAAATTACAAGAAATCTATGGTTCGAATAAAAAAATTGGAGTAAGTGTGAAAAAACTGACATAGAGCTTGATATTTTAATTGTTGTTTTAACAAATAATCTCTCTTTCATTCAGTTGATAAATGTGCTTAAGGAAAAATTGCTTACGTAACCTAGACACATAAGTTAAATCAAAATATGATCAAAAACGCCGACCTATCGCTAGGATCATCGCTGCCCAAATACTTTAAGACGCTGTTGGCTAAATATAAATATTACCTACAGATTTAAGTTCCGGTGGATGTGACATTTTTTTAAAGAAATTCTTAATATCATTTCTTGCTTGTCTAATTTTTTAAACTCGGCTGAGTTAATAAATAAAGTTTATAAATAAAACTATTTGTACAAAGTACTGAATAAATTTCTAATCTTTAAAGATGACTTTTCAAAGTTTAAATCTTAGTTGTTCGGTTAAATATACAAATATCTGCTCTATCGTTTCTAAGGTTCGTTTTCTCTGACACACTCTAGAATACTTCGGAATAATCACCATCAACGGTAGGTTTCTTTGCAATTACGTTGCTAGAATCAAAAAGATCTCTTAAAGCCAATAATCTAATCAGCAAATTAGCGTTTTTTATTTCGGTCTTTTGAAACCCACACTTCACATCTTACCACAGTACCTAGATTTCTGTAAATTATGTTTCTATTAACCCAGCCTTTTGTCGCTGACATTTTCAATCACAGTTTTTGGAAAAGGAAAAAAATGTGACGATACGCTGCATGTAAGTATATAAACAAAGTCTTGTTACTTACAATCTTTTAAACTAAAGAATGACCAAACCAATTTGACCAAAAATTTGTTGAGAGGTAGCTGTATTAATTTCTTATACATGGTAGGTTAATTTGTTTGGATTTCTAGGTTACACATATCCGGTAGTTGGCGTTTATTTTTTATTTCTGAATAATTAGAAAAACGGGTACACTAAAGTAAAATGACAAATAGTAAAAAAAATAAAAAAAAAGGAAAAAAAGAGAATGCTTCCCTCATTATGTAATATATCGCAACCAGAAGGTGGCGCAGTTGATCCCCCATATATTTAAACAAACAATTCCTGCTTAATAAAGTACTATGACGCCACCGTGAGGTTGCGAAGTTGATATTCAGTATGTATATTCAAACAACTCTTTGTACATCAAGTACCATAGCGCAACCGTGTGGTGGTGCAGTTAATATCTCGTATATTTAAGTAAGCAATTCTTACTTAAATAAATCACAAAATATAAAGAAAAATAAAAAACTGGAAACTAACAAGAAGATATGATAAAATTGACAAAACCAAAAAAAAAAAAAAAATAAGAACAAAAAAACAAGACAAAAACGTAAAAAAATTTAAAAAAACGGAAAATGAGTAAAAGACGCGGTACAAAGTTCGCCGAGTCGACATGTAATATACATACTTATATATTATAGAGTTTAAGTAGTAGCTTCCAGAGGAGAGTGAAGAAAACAAAGAAAGAAAGAAGATGTAAAGAGAGATATGTGGACACGTAATTTAGTTAAAATGTATACTCTTGAACAGTGTATTAAAAAACGTGTAACACCTAATTTAAAGGTAATTGCATTATAAAAGAGTATATTTTAACAGTTAAAGAAAAAAGTAGTGTTTTTAAAACCAAATATGTTTTATAATATCTAAAATGAAACTTCTACACAATAAACCTACATTTTTTGTTGGAGACATATAGTTATAACCCACGATAAGAAGTAATTACTTCTGTCACTCAGTCCCGCGACTATGCCTATTCCGTTTAGATTTCAGTTAGTATCAGATTAAAATCGGAAATCTGGGGTACCGATCGTCATGTGCTTTGTACAACAGTCCGTTCCCCAGATTGGCAATTATAGTTAACCATAGAAAAAAAATCAGACTTTTTTAATTGTGCGTATAGCAAAATATTAACTTTCCATGTGGTGAGTAAGTGTCAAATTTTTAACAGGTTAAAGTTTGTTTACATAAAGCTTTTTTATGTTTATTTGTTTGTCAGTCGTAAAGAAATATTGATATCTTAAACTAGTTTTACTGGGAGTTCCATTAATTATTTGTTATACTTCTAAGCCACTTGAAATACTTATTTAGTTTTCTTTAAATCATATTTATTTTTTAGAGAAAGAGCACCAATAAGTCACCAATTAGCGGAGGTCAAAAATTCGATTTTTGCATAGTGATGAGCAAAATTGGTTTTGGTCTTGCAAATAATTCAATACAAAGACTAAGACTAATACTTTCCTTGGACTAGCAAGACTACGACAAAGAAACAATCAACAAGAACAAGACCAATACCAAAACAGATTGTGTAAGACTAAATACGCAAAATTTAACCGTGTTTACATCAGATAAAATATTTTTAACAGCGTCAACCCAATATACTACTTTTTAGTAAAAAAAGATTTACCTAAATCTAAAGCATTGATTCATTACTCCAAAGAACATTTTTCCATTGATCTTTAGGCCAATTTTTATGTGCCTTTGCAAATCTATTTTCTTCATCAACTTCGCATCTCTTTACAAAGCAATTAGAGCAATATTTATTCAACCTAGAGTTATGATTGAGAAAAATATCTTACAATGGTAAAAACGTCAACTACAATTTCTAAGATGACTCGGGATTTTTTATCAATTTTCGCTACATTAATAAAATAAAATATTTTGTTACTTTAAAAATAGATTGTAGATTACTTCTAATTCATAACTATAACTATTTTTAAAATATTAATACTACTAATAATAATAATGATGATAATAATAATAAGACATAAAATAAGAAAGACCAAGACTTGACACGCAAGACCAAAACTAATTATTCAAGATCAAGACCAGCCATATTTGAGCAAGACCGAGACAAAACTGGACCAGCAAGACCAAGACCAAAATCCTCCAAGTCTTGATCTTGGTCTTGCTTTGCTCATCACTACCATTTAATCCTTCTTTAATTTTATTTTGCACCAACTTTTAAATAAAATATTTTAAAGTTTTTTCTTAAGTGTAGATACAATGTTGCCTATACATGTGTTAATCTAATATAAAAATATCAGTAAATTTTTAGTAAGTAATATAATTGAAACTAGTTTAAAATCTTTACAACAACAAATGATTAATGTGTATCTATGTGATTATGACTAAAATTAACCGCAATTGTTAGTAAGTATTGTTTGTTTACTTTTATTTATCTAAAATTAGATAAAGAATTACCTGGAACTTAATAGTTATTATTTATTTAACATAGTTACCAAGAATTAAGGTATATTTCTACTACATGAAGTAAGGTCCCGACACTTTCGAAGAGACGGCACCACAATCAAAAAAGCATGTAAACTGAAGGTAATGACACGTCTCACATGATTTCTGTATTAATTGTAAGATAATTAATATGTTAGTTAACGACTAAAAGTACTTTAGTTGATACAATTGTATGGATAAGACAGAATTTCCTGTGTTAAATAAACATTACTTTTTGAGGTTGAAAATACAAACAGAGCAGATATGGCTTGAAAATTGATATAATCTATTTGCTTATATCATAAAAATGTTAACAAAATGCGTGAGGTATATTTGCATGAGAATAAAATTTGTGAAAGCTCCGTGTACGTTATTCTTACTATTGACCAACAGCAACGTGTCAAAGATCCGGAAAACTGTTTGGCAGTATTTTAAAATTATCTTAAGCAGTTGTTACCCAAATTCCTAACCGTCGACAGAACGTGGGTTCACTATATTTGTTAAGGTCCAACAGAGACAGGTTGGTTGAAAAGTTTTGAAAGAAAAAATGAAAGAATGTGTATTTTTTAATGAAATCGTTTTTTTTTTATTCAATATAATCTCTCTCAGCTTATTCCAATGATCCTTCAGTAATTTTATACCGTCTCTTTAATGATTTTCCGGAAGCTGTGTAAAATATTGTTTCACGACTGCAATAACTTTTTCCTTAGACAAAAAAGCTTTCAACGACAGATTTGTTTTTACTTTCTGACGGGGTAATAGTCGACTAAAAAGAATAAGTCTACTGTGTAAAATAAAGTGGGAACAGTCTTTTCTATTTATTGTCGACAGCAGTTAATGTCTTTCCTATAACAGTACTTAAAAAACGTCAAAAAGGAAAAGCATTCCCACGTAAGAAAGTATGGTGGGCCCAGACATGGCCCATTTTTGGTCCACTTAAGCAGAACTCTGGGCAAAACTTGGCCTAATCGTGGTCAATGCCTAGAATGGACACACTGGCCCAAGCCCGATTACCACGGCTGACGTATGCCTTCGTTGCCAAGACTGTGTCAAAGTTAAGTTTTAGGTCCGAATGATGCCGGGTTTTCAGAATTGGTCCAAAGTTTTGATTCTGGCCCATGCCTTATTTTCAAGACTGGGTCACGCTTAATTTTTAAGATAGGCCCAAGTACAATTATCGAAACTCATTTACTTTATGGGATTAATAGTAATAATAAATTGAATGATGTTATAATTTCTATCATAGAGTATTGATAACGTGGAAGACTTCATCATAAACTCGATAAAATTAATGAGAATAACGCATTTTTAAAGTTTTTATTAACTTTACACAATACACACGAGGCAATTTTCGCTGTTCTATGGCAAACCAATGTTGGACCAGGCTTGGATAATCAATAGATCGGCAAAGGCTAGGTTGCCCAATTTTGTCCCAAGACCCCTTCTTTTTTCCATTGTATGACATACCAAAGGATTGGTCAAGGCTAGGCCCAGGTTAAGGTAATCTTTGAATTGTCCAATGTTGATTACCCCGTCTTGGCTTAAGCATAAGCCAAAAACGGGGCGCCAAAGCTTGGCTCTCCAGTAATAGTCCAGGCTAGGCCTCGTCGTTCAACTCTGGCGGTTCCTACATGATTTGTCGTTTAAAAAAAATATGCTAAATAATTGTTTTTAATTGAGTTTTTTAAATGAAATCTAAAAGAAAATTTATGATATTTGGATTTTTTTTAAAGGTTTATTTAGTATTTAGCAGTAATATACATGACTAATCCAATACAGGTTTAGTATTACTTGCATTCTATAGGTATGTAATTTCTACGTAATTAGTAGATAATTCAAAATTAAACTTTAATGAAACCAACCATGTTTAATCCAGTGTTGTATGGATTCATTTCGTAATTAGAAGGTAGACAGCTTTTCATTCTTTTTAATTTGTAGGCTTGCGTTTTAATAAAAACAAGATTTTCTTTTGTTAATAAAACTGCTATTTGATTGATGTTTTGTAAAAGTATATAAAATTTATATATACAGTAAGTACATATTTTACCGCTTTTATATTTTAATGAAAAAAAAGGTATACGATAAACTGATAAAATGTTTACCAGGAGAAATAATAAATCTTAAAATCGCAACAGGTATTAGCGGAAGTGTGCATATTGTGACTTGTTGTTTATCGCAAAAAAAGATGTTGTCTCCCTACGTTATCTTAAAATAACAGGGCGCTATATGGCTATATGTGTTAGTAAAAATGAATATTGCGTTAACAGCAATACTTAACGTAAATAAAACTCTTGATGATGATTTGAATTTTATATTTCAATTTTTTATATTTACTCATTCAGTCATAATAAAGTTGTAACCTTACAGAGATGTAGGGGAGACCGGGGCATAACGGCCCCTCTAAGGCTAGACCATCGCTAATAATTGTATTCTTAGCTTTATATTCTTTTTGATTTATCTAAAGCTAAGCTGGCAGTTTTAATAATAACATATATTTATTTCAGAACTCTTTTATGAAGTATTATAGTAAAAAAAAAATATTATTCAATTTTGTGCATGATGACCACTTTACCCCGATACCTGGGGTAAAGTGGTCCCTCACTTGAGGTAAATTGGTCCCTTGCAGACTGTTTCAAATTTTTAGTAAAAATAGGCTTATTAGATTTCCAAACCAATTATAAAACAAACGTAGGTGATGGGAGTAAAACTATAATGATGGAAGTATGAAAAAAACATTTATTAAAAACTTACACTACCTAAAATTAGGTTAACTTAAACCCTACTCTTTACAAACATTTTTCACAAACAAAGTCCAATTCGTCATCACCAATGCCTGCGCATTCATCGTGGGCCCAGTTTTTACATTAAGAACAGGAAATCCAACCATCTCCCTTGCGTGATCGGAGATAAGTATCGCCACAATATAAACATTCTGGGTTATCATTATCCTCTTCAGATGAGCTTTCTTCAGTACTTGCAGATACATTTAACTTTCGCTTCTTTGCTTTCCTACTTAGTTTCTTTTTGATTGTTCTATTTTCTGATAAGCTGTCACTGTCACTATTTCTACGTTGTTTTGGGAGTTGTCGTTTCTCTACTTTGATTGGTTTTTTCATCGCATTTGTTTTATCGTTAAAAACATCCCGTACTGTGGCTTCAGCTCTCTTTTTTTTATTTTTCTCTTTTTCATCCTTTCCTTGAAGTTCCTGTTCCAATTCGTTCTTGTACGGGCTACTAGTCAAGACAACGGTTGTTCCACACTTTCTTTTTTTTTGGTTATGTGTTAATCTTTTTCTTTGGCAACGGTCTAATTTCTCTAGGACTCACAGCAAATGAAGAACATCTTTGTTGATTTAAGAAGTTATTCTGTGTAGTCTGCTGCTGGTCTTCAACAGGCATTGTTTTTGATGAACATGGTTGTACGTCCAAAATTTGATTTTCAGGAATCTGAAGTTCATCTGTACCTGTCCTATGTTGCGGAGAGTATGTCTTTGTACCTTTTTCTGGATCTAGTTCCTCAGCTTGTTTCACCAAAGGGCCGCTTTCAGTCGTCAATGAGGGAGCAAAGTCGGTCTCAGGAAAAACATCCATATCACAGGGATGTATACCAGTTTTTCTAAATCCATTTATTGCAGTTTTTGGGGTTGACGCTTGCAAATAAGCTTCCCCAAAGAGTCGACTGACTTGAAACTGCGTAATAACACGTCCAGGATTCTGTCTCAGAAACTTCTCAATACCCTGAACATAGTAAGTATTTAGAGGAAAATTGAAAGATACGTCTAAGGGTTGCAGTTTGTGGCTGCAATGTGGGGGCAGACAGAGTATTTCTACATTATTTGCTCGTGCTTTCTTTATTACAGCCAAATTTTTGGTGTGGGTGTTATGACCATCTAGTATGAGAAGAATTGGGTCTTCCTTAGTAGGTTTCTCGAAACTAAGGAAGTGCTCAAACCATTGTTCAAAAATATCTAGTTTCATCCAACCCGAATCACTACAAGCAAATGCGCAACCAGGTGGTGCTCCTTCAGTCAATTCAATTTTCATCCTTTTCCTCGGAAAAATTACCATGGGTGGTACGAAATTTCCTCCTGCAGCCATGCAAATAACAGCTGTGCATAAAACACCTCGCTCGGCTGATGATATAGCTCCAACTTGTCTTCTTCCTTTTAAAGCAAGAACCTTACTATTTTTAGCCTGAGTAGTTGTCAAGGAAGTTTCATCCACATTGTATATTCTATGTGGCGGATAATTGTATTTAGACATTAGACCATTTAAAAGATCAAAGAATTTGGATACAATAACTTTATTAAAACCTTGAGCTCTTGCAATTGAAGTTGACTCTGGAGTTCTGAGAGACAACTGAGGATGCCTTTTACGAAAGCCAACCAGCCAGTCTTCACCCGCAATTTGAAGTGTTTTATTAAAAGGATGAGGTATTTTGTTTTTCTCGGCCAACTCGAAGGCTAGTAGCCTAACATCTCTTCCAGTAAAGCCATAGAACCTTTGCTCCATATCTAAGATTAGCTGAAGTATTTCTTCTTCTTGATCTTTGCTAAATACTGGTCTGTAGGCACCTAACATTTTTTTATTATCTACAGCATCTTTATTAACATTTAAAACCCTTCTTTTAAGAGTAGAACGAGGTACATTATAGTTTCTACTAGCTGTTTTGAAACACATCCCTTCATTTTTCACTGCTTCTATAGCTCTTAGCATATTCTCAGAACTCCATGTTTGCTGTGTAGTAGAGCGTTGCCTTCTTCGAACCATAATTTCACTGAAATAAAAAAAAACACGAATGTAAGTAGTCAGAATATTATTAAGGGGCAAAGCGGTCACCCCGTGTGACCAAATTGCCCCGAATGTCGTTTTTTTATAAAGTATATATTTACGAACACAAAAATGCATAGGTTATATTTTATTGATACTAGTTTATTCTCTACGAAATTCTCTATCCAAGCATTTATTCACCACTTTTGCAATGTGCATACTTAAGGCAATACATTGAAATAAAGTGAAGACTTACCTTAGATCCGAGATGAAAAAAACCCGTTAAATCGAAATAAATTTGTAGCGCACGTAAAAACTTTACTATACCCTTCGGTGACACAAATCAGACTAAATAGTGCATCGAATCGTGCATTTGAATTCTTACCACTCCCCACTTATTTCCTACCAAGAGGGAGTGACCGCAATGCCCCTTGTGACCATTTTGCCCCGGTCTCCCCTAAGTATAAATTTATAATTAATTTCTACTTACCTACATTCTGTCACTTTAAATGTTGTAGCTCCTTGAAAATGAAATAAACATATTTCAAAAGCTTTAAAGAGTTTTATTTACGTTAAGGATTGCTGTTAACCCAATATTCATATTTACTAACATTTATCTTTTTAGCAAACATTACTATCCAATTATATATACCGGGTGAGGTAAAAAGTATGGAAACCCCGTGGTAACTGGTAACTCAAAAACCATGGGTCACAGAGAGAAAACTTGCAAAATATAAAATTTATGGTTTTTCCCTGGCTATCAGATGGTAAAGATGGATTTGACCATGACCATGACCATCATGATCTGGTCAATTTTTTTAAATGGAAACATGTATTTTTGACAACGGGAATCGAAAAAGCGTGAAATTTTAGGTCCAAATATGACTTTGACCAGTTTTTAAAATTTTACCATGATGGTCATGGTCAAGGTCAAATGAAAAAATATTAAAGCATCGCAATAACTCAAATTGTATTAGTCGCAGAGAAAAACTTTCAATACTTAAAGTTTATGGTTTTTCCTGGCTATTAGATGGTTAAGATCGATTTGACCATGACCATGACCATCATGGTAGGGCGATGGTTAGGTCAGAATTTTTTAAATAGAAACATGTATTTAGCTTCTTCAAACACCAAAATCGCTCAACTTAAAGCTTTATAGCATTTTAAATATTTTCCTTTTTTGTGAGCTGGCCAAAAAATACCTTCTTAATATCAAAAACCTGAAAGCTGCAGAAGATTTACATTTTTAGTGTCTGAAATTAGCGTGAAGTTGCAAGGATGGCCTGCAGGGTAAAATTCTTTGCGAACTTGTTTTGTTTTTTTACTATTTAAACAAATCAATAAACCGACGTTGTAGTTAGTCTTCTGCGATGACTTCTCAAGGAAGTAATTTAACAGTATTTTTATGAGCATCCAATGAAATATTGCTGTCTGTTCGCTGGTAAGAATCTGCTTAAAACTTTAGGATTTTTTTTTCTTTATTGGTAAAAGTGCGCGGTACCAATTGGGTACAGAGCTTTTTCAGTTATAAAATATGTCTCACACGTTTTGTCGAGATGTTCATGCTGGTACGAATACATTTTATTTATTAAATTATCTTCAAATCGTTGATTTCGAGGTGTTTAAGTCATTTGTAGGTTCTGTCTGTATTTTTACCTATTAAAAAAAATTTTAACAAACACACAATTTTTTGTCTTTTTTATTGTTTTACAGCAACCAAAATTACTAACACTCGCCACCTAATATATTAACTGTCATTCAACTCATACAGGACTTATGTATTATTTGTTTCAAGTTCGTGAAAACTGACCTTTCTTATCTTCACAAGGGTTTAACGATAGTTGTTTATTGCTTTCATTGTATTCTATTACCTGGTTTTAATCTTTAGAGGTTTGTGTTTTATATTGTCATGTATTCATAAATTCTAGTATTCTCAAAGTATTGTCGTCGACCGAAGCTTTCGAAAGATGTGTGTTATTTAGTGTTGATATCAGTTTTATGTTATTGTTATTTTATTGATTAGTCTTATGTTTTTCATACTGCCGTTTAGTAAAATAATAGAAAAAAAAAACAGTCAATACCTGCTGGTATAATATAGATCCTATAACGGCCCTGAGCTTTGAAGTGACGGCTTAGGTAGCTATTTGCATGAATTTAAAACAAATAATACCTCATGTCACATGCTTTTTTGATTGTGGTGTCCTCTCTTTAAAAGTCTTGACACTTAGTTGAATTAAAGAAAGACTTTCTAGCAAAAACTCACAATACTGCATTATACCTCGATAGGCAATTGCATGTCACTGACGTCATTGTGACGTATAAGCAAGTGGAACCAATGAATAAATCGTGGTTGCCAGGTTTAACTAAGAAAGACTTACTATCTTTGTCTTATTAACCCGCAATAGAAGGAGATACTTTTAAGACAAATGGCAAGCGGCGCTAGCTTACTTCATTATATTCTCCAGTGTTGCCATTTTCTTAAAAGTATCTCTTTCTATTGCCCGTTAATAAGACCAAGATATCTAAGTCTTTCTAAGTTAAACATGGAAACTAGCATTCATTTAAACCTCGCATTGGTTCCACCTGCATTTACGTCACAAAGAAGTTGGTGGCATGCAATTGCATATCGGAGATATGTTTTAAAAGTAAATTTTATAAATTTGACGTATTCAACAGTTCTATTATTTAAAGTTAAAATATTTTATACTTAAACAATTACCCATAAATTTACTTTTACAAGATTGTTAACTGTTGTGATGACTACATATTTTAGTATAAAAAAAAATGTCACTAAATAATAATTTATTTGTGTGTTTACTTTCGATCAAAAGCGACCGAAAATCAGGAAAAATAAATTGGATTTTCTCCTTAAGCACATATAGCATGACGCTAATAAGACAGAAATTTTGTCATATTGACAATTAAAACATCAAATCTAAATAACCTGGCATGGTCTCTCCTGTAGAGCCCCATGTGTGAGCACTGCTTCCTATGGGAATAATGTGACCAGGTTCGGCACCAAGAGTCCTTATATGCACCCGATGCGTGCAGGACTCTAGTTTGTTCAGCTAAAAATCAACATCACGCTGATCTTCAGGCCGGCTAGAATCCAGGTGTCCGAAATTCCTTGAGTTACTGCTGCCACAGAGCAGTTCCCTTTATAAGAGACTTGAGTCCTGTGACTAGCTTACCAAGGTGGTGATAGGATTCAGGATTCGTGTCACCAAAGATGAGGAACCGTTTATAGTCCAAGGCCTCACACTCGAATAGAATGTGAGTTGCAGTCTCATCGTCGATGGCGCACAGTCGGCACGAGGTGAGTTCCTGTGTCAGAATCCCCATCCTCCGAAGGTGTAGTCCGAATGGTCCATGCCCAGTGAGCAGGCCCACTAGTACTCTTATCTGACTCCTACCAAGATTTAGTATGTCAGAAGTCAGTTTTTTGGAGTAGCCTTTGAGCATCAGCTTCGAGTGCCTCAGCCCTACAGTGTTACTCCAGTGTTTGGTTGACTCTTCCCAGACCCAGTTCCTGACTTTGGTCCTTACCCAGGCTCTAGGCAGTCCCAATACCGGTTCTGGACCAGTGAATCGCGTATCCGCACTGTCTTATATTATTATGTAGATTTAAGTAAACTATTATTTCGAAATATTTTTCATGGGATTCGACATTTTTTTAATCTCTTTTTACCGTCATTTATTGTTGTTTGTGTACTTTCAAAAATTTGAAAAATGGCATGAGAGATAATAATAATAATAATAATAATAAATTCTTTATTGTTTACCATACAACATAACAAAAATACAATTATATTAAGAAAAAAAAAAAGGTAAACAAAAGAATGAGTGATAGGTCTATTGACCAATTCTTCCTCAAAATTTCTTAAAATAATAGTTTCCAGCTAAAAAAATTGTGTTTGGGAATTTAAAATATATCAAGAAAACTTAGGTGTGAGTCCATCTAAATTAAATTTGGGGAATAATTCGGTCTTGCGCCAGTACTATAATACACATTGAAACATTGCTATAATATGCTATACAATAGATTAATTTTTACATTAGTCCGGGAGCCCAGAGGGTTTTCGTAGCCGTTAAAGAGATAAGTTTTTTCTATGTATTTTGACCCCCTGATTACAAATATCAAGGGTGGATTCCCGAGAAATTGTTAGGAAATTTGTAATTAACAAATAATTTGTTACTAATAAAAAAATTGTTTTTTCGCAAAACAAAAAATATTACCGTAATCCTTGACTAATTTTTAGCAATAAAGCTTTCCATGTATTTTTTCATCACACACACTGTTTTCAAATTAAAAATTGTTAAACATTCGAAAAAAAGCATTTTTGACATTTTTCAAATTTGCATAACTTCTTATATAATTAATATTCTTCATTTCTGCGATGAATATTTGACACTTAAGATCATAAAGTATGAGATGAAACCGGTTGCAATACGAAAATACAAACTTTTTGTTACTTTTTAAGGCTATAAACAATATGCATTTAATCTCCTGTAACGTACGACGTATGAAGGGCTCCCGAACTATATGTATCTTAATCGAGATTTCTCAAGTGCAATTTAACTTTTAATTTAAAGAATTTTTTCTTTGTAAACAAACATATATCATTATTTTTTTTTAAATGTCCTCGTACTTTAATTCTACGCGTCAAATGTAAATGACCTAATAGAAACTGAATTCATTTACCAGACAGAAAATATTTCAATGTCAATGTTATTCTTAATATTCAGAGGTATTACGAAAATACAGTTGCTGGAGGCTATATAAAATTTAAACCGTTACATTAACATAACGGAAGAAAAACAACGAGAAGAAAAGATTCTCGAGTCCATGATAAATCGTTATAGGTTCTTTTTCTCATTTAAATTAGAAAAAGAAAAGAATTATTATCTGATCTTTGCAATTCTAACCATTGCTGATAAATCGCGTACTTCCTTGAAAATGGTTAAGAGGAAATCTTGAACATTTAACAAAAGAAAAGAATACTGATCTTAACAAACTTTTTTATTTATAATTTAAATTGGTAGATTCCATTAATTATTTGTTTTAAACCAAGCAACGACAAATTATAAAATATATCTGAAGGATAATTTACTAAGACGAAATGTTTTTTTGCACAGTAAAAAAGAAAAAAGTACAGAATGTTGAAAAACCTAATATAATTTAAAAGAAACATAATAATAAAAATAAATTAATAATTAAAGAACTTTATACTCGAAATCTTTAATTAACTATTTGGTTTGAAAGTTTGCATTTGTTTGATGGCTTCTTTCACACTTTTAATTACTTTTTTTAACTTTTTTTTAGAGAGAAATAAAATTGTTTTTTAAGTTCTAACATCTTTTTTGGTATATTTTGAATATTACAAAATTGTAGATGATTTGAAGTATGATTTTCTTTTAACAAACTGCAAAGTGTAAACAGTAGGGGAGAGTTGAGCCGCTTTTTGTTTCAAGCATCCTAAACTTTTTAGGTTTTCTGTTTTAATCTACTTATATCAATATATAAAATATGATTTTACGAATGTATTTCGTTCAGAAAAAAATTTCGAAAATTTCTGAAACTTTTTTCAAGTCTTTTGCACAAAGTGTTTTTTGACTTTAACAATCTACAACTTTTTCAAAAATCGAGATGACACTCTGAAATTTTAGGATGTTATTAAGTAACTATCTTTTAATTAATATGAAAACTTATATGTCATAAGGAATTTTTTATATGAGAACAAAAATAGATCGATGTCATATGTGAGTCAAAACCGAGGTCAAAACTATGTAGTTTCAACTTTTAAGTTCTGTAACTTTTTAGAAAATTGGATTATACTTATGAAACTTTAGTATGTCATTCTTTCACTATCTGTTAATATGTATGTTAAATTTTAGAAAAACATTTTTACATACAGATTTTTGATGATAGATAATGTCAGATTCTATAAATACACGCAAATGTGTGGACGCGTCGCAAGCGCTGGCTCAAACTCCCTTTGATTTGTGACAAAAAACCGACACTCATCGGATCGACTACAAGCGCTTGCAAGTCAACACAAACCTATCCACAAGTTTGAGTTTGCTACGGCTTGTTGAGGTTTCGCAAACGTGCGGACGCGGCATTAGAGTATCAGGAAATTTGTCGCTACTTTTCATAATGTAAAAATGTGAAATTGCATTTCTGTATTCGAAAAGTGCTTTCCGAACAGACAATAGGGAGAAAACTTACAACTCGGTAAGTATTGCTGAAAATGGGTTCAATTTATGTACTCGGGGTTTTTGGGGTCGCTAAACACGAATATCATGATGCCGAAAGTTTCCGCAGCACTTGGTGCCCAGTGTATTTACCTCTTGTCCGGGAGTTTTATGTAAATTCTGTACAAAATCAGTGCACACTTGGTACTCGGCGGTTTTTTGGGTAGCTAAATAAGAATATTAGAATGGCGATGGCGTCCGAAATACCTGGTGCTTAAGACGAACCTCGTCTCCAGGAATTTCATGCAAATTCGATACAAAATGTGTGTGCACTCGGTACTAGGAAGTGTTTGAGGTAGCTGAACACGAATATTATATAATGATTTTGCTGAATCATTCGCATACAAATTTATGAATCCGGAAGCGTGCATAGAAGTATAACTTCTGTCGGCAGTCCCACTGACTGCCACACCCGTTTTTTTATCATTAAAAATTTACATCTGATTTCGTCTAGGCATGAAGGAGTTTTCGAGTTCACTGATCTTATTAATCTAGGACAAAACTTTTTACACTTAATCGATTTTAAATTACTGGGTTCTTTTAATCTATATGTAGTAAAAACTTGCATCATCTACAAGACTGATAATTTTGTAGGTGAAAACTTCAAAACCTACCCCTTATTTTTGGGTTAAGGACATACCAAAGGTGAGTCAGATCTGCAAACAGTTATAGACCAGTTCAAGTATTGTAATTGTGTCCCAGAACAGTGTTTTAAACCTTCCTTTAACTGTCATTGTCAATATCGAAAATCCATCCGATTTTTTTAATAAAACTAAATTTATTGCTAAGAAGTCAATTAAGGTTAGTGTACATGTAAAAAAAAATAATTATAAGAAAATTACTTCCCAAGAAGCTAGTGCTGCGATCCATGAAGCACAGTTAGGTACGTAACGTAATGCATGAAGTGAAACATTTAAATGATTATGGGATGGACTATCAATGGTGTAAAGTTCAAAGGAAAAGACGAAGGCATTGTGTAGTAGGTGGAACTCAGACAGATTCAACAATTAAGGGTGTTCCAAAAGTTGTCTTGCTGCACATTAAGCGTCTTGAGCAGAATCTGAAGATCTGAAAAAAAAAACATTTTACTGTCAGTTGCTAAAATCTCCCATCCAAACATCCATTATTGTAAGCTTTAATAAAGGTAACAATTGGACAAAAATGCCTGGAGAAGAGAAATCTAACCTAGAGGTCACATTGTCTCCCGTTTTTTCACCAAGAAAAGGAATCTGTCGCAGACACAGGAGACAGTTCCTCCGCCAACATCCCAATAAATAAATTTAATGAAATAATGAAAGGTAACTCGTTTCCACAAACATAAACATATATAACGCTCAGTCATTACGGAACTCTTTTTTATATCTTGAAGTGCTTCTTAATGATGTCTTAGCTGATTGTTCATGTCTCAATAAGCACTGGCTATCTTTATTAAAGGCTACATAATGGTTTCTGAATTTTGCAGGGTGGTCATGTCTTATGATGGCGTAGGTATGTTTATTAGAGATAACTTATGTTTTAATCTTTAATATGTTATTATGTATGTTTTTATTGACTTGCAAATGACCTTTATTGTGTATTATTGCTAATAAATATTTAAATTGATTTTGCTATTGCCTTTAAAGATTATGGTTCAAGATTATCTACTGAAAGTTGGCATTAAATCAATGGCTTGGCCACCACATAGCCCTGATCTAAATCCAATAGAGTATGTGTGGGGACATATTTGAAAGATTATTACGAGCTCATTCAATCCTGACTAACATGACCTCTGGAATTAACTGGATCAAATCATTCAACGAAATCTAACTTTAAACATGGAACATCGATATCAGTCATGATAAAAAGCAGATTTAACTGGTGCGTTATTATCTTGGAGCGGTAAAATTTGACTGGGCTATAACCGCCCCACTGGTCGTTTATCCAAGCTAATCTCCTTTGTTTCTAATCTTCTTAGTGTGGCGTTTTATAATTTTGAGCATTATTGCCTGTCCGTTGGGCGTAGATTTTTAATTTGGCGATAGCTCATAAAAAATACACTTTTAGTACATTAATCAATTTACTTTTTAGCTAAAATTTTCTTACGTCATTTTTAATATGACTGAAGTTTCACGTCAGCTGGCTGTCACGGATAATACCTAAGTATTTTACTTTTGTAAGCATAAAGAATCATTTTTGTCTTTTTGGGGTTAATAAAAAAAGATATTGCTCCTCATATCTCTTAAGTTTTAAGAGCCACATGCATTCTGTCGCATAGTGTGCTTTCAAACTTTCCTGTTGTTAGAATTACAATGTCATCAGATCTGCGTGAGCTACTGTATAGATTTTGTCATGTTCATTGAGGCAGTGCATGATGCTGTGTAGAACATTGTTCCACAGTAGAGGTGGACAGTCACTCGTAACCTTGCCTCGTATCTTGTCGTCCTTTACATTTATTTCTATTGCAGGCATAAAGAGCATGCTAATAATCAACCCGCTTACTGTTGTAGGTATATTTCGGGCAGTAAGCCAGTGCATTATTTTAGGAAACGTGGTTTTATCGAAAGCTCCCTCAATAACTATGAATATGTGCAGGGTAGACTCCTTCCTGTCGCTCGATGTGACCTACCACATGATGAGGAGCCGTATCACTGGATTTTCCTGTTGTGTATGCATGTTTGTGCTGTTAATCCCTAAAAGCTTCGCTTCCAACGAAATTCTCTCGGCTCCATTCTCTTTATATTACTGTTATAATTTATCTGGTAATGGTATATGCAAAATAGTTGAGTTAGATTATAGTGAGAATTTTTAGCTTTATTATTATAATATTTTTATTTATTACTTCAATTACTTTTCATTTTAATTTACATACTTATTTTTAAATTTACTTTAAAACAAACAGAACTTACCTATACTTAGAGAAATTAAATTAGTTAATTATTTGTTCCATTTTTGCTGTTTCTACCTGTTTTGTTTCATGTTATTTAATTGTTTTAAATAATAAATTATAAATAATGTACATGACAACATTAGTAACTTTAATTGATATAGTAGAAAGAGAGATTCAAATACCTATTTGTTTTTCAACATACAGAAACCAAGTTCTGGAGTGTGCTCTTGAAATACTTAATTAGATTAAGTGTTTCGCTATATAGTGTGAATGTTCTAACAATATATTTGTTTTATCTCATGTATAATTAGTTTGTGGGCATATTTTGACCGGTATTCGTGTTCGATTTTTACTACATGATCTATATGCACTGAGTTCATTTCTTTTTGGATACTATGGTAATCTTTGTTTAATTCCTTTAATAGTTTGAGCATTAAACTTAAGATTAGTGTTGCATTCCTTTAAAATTCTAAATTTCATCTCGATCGGGTTAAATTCGCAGTGATTTAGGAATGAACAGAAAACTTAATGTCCGTGTTTTGGTGCTTTATCGTCAAAAAATCTACGATTTGTGTTTTGTAATAATTGGTATATTGAACATAAAACTATAACATTCTCACTAGGTAATTTTTTACAAATAAACCACTTGACCTGAATTGCATTGGAACATTGATTCTTGCATTTTTGACACCCTTTTATTAGCTAACTTGCATGTTTGTTTGTTAATTTGTTTGTTTGTGGGTATGTAACTCTCCATTGGACTGTGCTTATGGACCAAATGTCGCTACTGTAAATTTGTATTTAGTGAACATTTGGTTTTGGCAAACGCCTAATGATTTTATAAGAAAATAATTGTGACTGCTATATTTTCTGAAATTTCTTCTTATAAAAAAATGGCATTGATGAATTTTTTTTAAAGGAAAGATTAAAAAAATAGTAATTGTCGTTATCTATTAGGGAAGCACCAAAGTTATAAAAACACATATGAAGAATTCGTCCTAATTAAACCAATCAGTGAAAAATAAATATAAATAAAAAAGCTTAAATTACCTCAAACTAAAACGTTTAAAATAACATATTTATTAAGAATTTTTTTCTGATTTCAGAAATTACACGTTTTATTGCGTACATAGAGCTGTAGAAAGAATTAAAAGATCTATATCTTCGCCTACCAGTATAACGGTATCAAATGCTGGTGAAACACGTATTGCGGTATAAATGATTAGCGTATCCGCATCTTTCATGGTATGTGAAACCAAGACATTTCCATTTCAAATTTTAATTTTAATTTAAATCATAGACTATCGAAGAGACATATTCTCTCCTACAAAACTGGCAATCCCCTCTCGTATCGGCGCGATAACAATAGATAATATAAAAATATATAGTCCGGATGGTATGCTCGAAAACGAACGTTACAAACGTTACAGTTCCCAACTACACTTATACTTTTTTTATTTTATAATATAAAGCTCACCCAGTGAACATCATATTGCTGAACACAAATGTCTTTTTCTCATTCCCCGTTTTTTAAAATCTTCACAATTTTGTCTTTTTCTCGTTTTCATTGCTTCAATTGTATTTAGGTCATTTTTTTTTATTATTTGCGATTTTGAGACATTTTTTACCATATGTGATTTTGAAACCATTTTATGATTTTAGGACAATTTTTTGATTTTAAATCAAATTTGTAAGTTTGGACAATTTTCTGATTTTGGGACATTTTTATCATTTTCCATGTAATCTAATCTAATCTAAGTAACCTGGCATGGTCTCACCTATGGAGCCCCATGTTTTAAGCACTGCTTCCTATGGGAATATTGTGAACAGGTTCGGCACCAAGAGTCCTTACATGCACCCGTGCTTGCAGGACTCTAGTTTGTTCAGCTGAAAATCAGCATCCCGCTGATCCTCAGGAAGGCTTGAATCCAATGTCCTAAATTCCTTGAGTCACTGTTGCCACAGGGCAGTTCCCTTTATAAGAGATTTGAGTTCTGTGACCAGCTCCTCAAGGTGGTGATAGGATTCAGGATTCGTGTCACCGAAGATGAGGAACCGTTTATAGTCCAAGGCCTCACACTCGAATAGAATGTGAGTTGCCGTCTCATCGTCCATGTCACACAGTCGGCACAAGGTGGGTTCCTGTGTCAGAATCCCCATCCTCCGAAGGTGTAGTCTGAATGGTCCATGCCCGGTGAGCAGGCCCACTAGTACTCTGATCTGACTCCTGCCTAGATCCAGTATGTCAGACGTGAGTTTTTTGGAGTAGCCTTTGAGCATCAGCTTCGAGTGCCTCAGCCCTACAGTGTTACTCCAGTGCTTGGTCGACTCTTCCCAGACCCAGTTCCTGACTTTGGTCCTTACCCAGGCTCTAGGCAGTCCCAATACAGGTTCTGGACCAGTGAATCGTGTATCCGCTCCCTTCTTGGCCAGAAGATCCGCGGTTTCATTTCCTTCAAAACCTTTATGCCCTGGTATCTATTCCAAGAACACACTGTTTTGTCTAGCCAGTTCATTGAAGTTTTGAATGCACTCCCAGATCAGCTTGGAACTAACCCGGAATTGTTTTAAGGCCAGCAGTGCAGCCTGGCTGTCTGAGAAGAAGGTTATCCTCTCCCCTCTCCAGCCACGGCCTCGGGCGTGGTCAACAGCCTTTAGTAAGGCGTATACCTTAGCCTGGTACACGGTTGTCTCCGTTCCCAAACTGAAGTGCTGCCTAAGGTTGCGTAGACCAAAGACCCCTGCACCGGTTCCTTCTGACGTGCGAGATCCGTCAGTTACACACTTGATCCCTGCATCGTCAAAGATTCTTTGAGAGTCGTCCACAGTCCACTCATCTCTTTCTCTCAGCCGGACTTGGTATCGACTCTCAAAGTTGTAACAGGGGATCATCTGGTCAGTTGGCAAGCCTGTCAACAGGACCTGACAATCTCCAGTGAACAGTGTGCGATGACGATACGAACCATCAACGTCACACCCATTAACTTTCAGCCTGTAAGCTCCCGACATCGCCTCCCCTTTGATGTAAACATTGAGAGGTGGCAAGCCCAGGATAACTTCCAGTGCCGCTGTAGGGGCTGTCCTCATGGCCCCAGAGATCTGCAGGCATGCAAGCCTCTGAAGCGAGTCCAGTTTCCTCTTAACAGTTGATTGCTCAACCTTGCTCCACCATATGCATGATCCGTAGGAGACAATGGGTCTGACAACCGCCAGGTATATCCATCGGACGACCTTGGGTGAGAGTCCCCACGTCTTCCCCACAGATCGCCTAAGCATGTTTAGAACACGCCTAAAATTGTCTATAGTGTATTCTAAATGCCGATTTCAGGTAAGTCTCTTGTCCAGGTGGACGCCTAGGAACTTTACCTCCTCGGCAATTGTTATTCTTTCACCGAAGATTCTGGGTGGCGTTAAGCCTGCCAGCTTATACCTGCGTGTGAAAGCTAAGACTACCGTTTTGACAGGGTTGACCGTAAGATGTCGACTCCTGCATCAGCGTTCTACTCTTGACAGAGCTCCATTGAGCAGCTCCGTCATAGTGGTCACACAAAAGCCTCGGACCAAGATGACGAAATCGTCAGCATAGGCCTGGGCATGTATTCCCGACTCATTGAGCTCCCGAAGCAAAGGGTCAGACGCGAGGTTCCACAACCGAGGAGAGATGACTCCCCCCTGCGGGCAGCCCCTAGTGGCCAACACCTCCCTTAAGGCGCCAAACAAGTCGGCAGTGATAAATCCCCGCTCAGAAAGGTCTCTATCCACCCAGTAGTAGCAGAATCCAGCCCTCTAAGGGAACCGACTATGGCATCGATAGAAGTATTATCAAAGGCACCCTGGACATCTAGGAAGACGGCCAGAGCCACTTCTTTTCGATCCAGCGCTGATTCTATCTTGTCAATCAAGACGCGCAGCGCGGTTTCTGTGGATTTCCCTGGCTGATAGGCATAGTGGTGCCGATGAAGTGGGGACCTGACAATCAGTTCCTCACTCACACGACGATCCACCAGCCTTTTCAGGGTCTTCACAATGAAAGAAGAGAGACTAATGGGTCGGTACGCCTTAGGTTGGTCGAAGTTTTTCCGACCAGCCTTAGGTATAAAGACGACCCGCACCTTCCTCCAAGTGTACGGAATGTACCTGTAAGCCAGACTTGATCTAAACAGTTTGCACAGTGTTGGTATCAGGAGATCCTGGGTAAGCTGGCTACTGTTTTCCAGGCTGAAGTTGTTGCCCTATCAGAGTGTGCAAGAGTGTGTTTGGAGCGTGGTATGACAGACCACACCATATACATAAACTCGGATAGTAGAGCAGCGCTAATGGCACTTGACAGTTTTGACTTTACCTCTAAAGCAGTATGGGACTGTCATCAGGCCATGAAAACCCTGGGAGAGTACAACAAGGTTATCCTTAGTTGGGTTCCGGGGCACAAAGGTATCGCTGGCAATGAGGGAGCAGACAAGTGGGCAAACAAAGGAGCTGAAAGCCCGCTCATTGGCCCAGAGCCAACGTGTGGTATTGCTTACAACACAGCACGAAGAGCTGTTCGTCAGTGGATGGGCATAGAACATCGAAAGAGCTGGGAAAGAACAGAAGGTAAAATACAGTCAAAGAGAATGCTGCAGACACCTACTGGTGCTATAGCGGCAGATGCCATTGGGCTAAGGAGGAAAACCCTGCGGAAAGTGGTTGGCTTCATCAGCGGCCACTGGGTATTTCGCGGACACCTACATAAGATGGGAATTCAAGTTGAAAACCTCCTATGTAGAAAATGCGGTGAGGAGGAGGAAACAGCCTTTCACGTGATATTCATGTGCCCAGCCCTGCAAGGTCTGCGTGTGAGATCCCTTGGCCTACCGACTAGAGATCAAAGGGAAAACGGGAAACCATAGTCAAAAGAATCTCTTGGTTCATTAAGAACCTGGGATTTGACGAAGAATGAGGACCTGTGAATGAGGGTGCACAATAAGCTGTACTAGCTGCGATGCAATCCCATGGACTACCTCTAAGCCTGGCCCTCTTTAAAAAAAAAAAAAAAGGAGATCCAACTCATTCTGCAGAAAAGCTGCATAGACTCCGTCTGGACCAGGTGATTTGAAAGAGGAGAAGCTGCCTACGGCCCACCGTATCCTGTCCGCTGTGACGACAGCCTTAGCCACCTCCCAGTCCCCTCTGTCCGGTCTTCTGACATGAAGTTCCGGAGTTCGGTCGGGAGGCGGGCCTTCGGCCACGTCTAGGCAGCCAGGAAAGTGAGTTTTCAGCAACAATTCAATTGTTTCTTCTCCTGTTTTGGTATACGTCCCGTCCGGCAAATTGCCCACCTTCATAGTTACGTCTTTAGAAAGAGCTTTCTGAATTCTGGCACTTGCACTGACATCCTCGATTTCAGCGCAGTACCTCCTCCAGGATTCCCTCTTCGACTTCCGAAGTTCTCTGTTGTAGGCCGTAAGAGCTGTGTGGTAGGTTTCCCAACAACCACCACCACCGTCCCTCTTGGCTCTGTCCCACAGTCTTCGGGTTTCTCTACGAAGCCGTTTTAGCCGCCTATTCCACCAGGGAGGTTGCTGAGAACTGGCCTTCTGAGTGAAAGGGCAGCTCACTTCGTAAGCTAAGAGTAAGGCATCTTGCAACCGCTGAGCCTCCTCTTCTAGGTCCTTTGGTTTCCTGGGATTCACACTCCAGTCTCCAAGGGCACTACCTAGTTCCTCTTGAAAGAGTTCCCAGTCCGTGCGCCTCGGGTTCCTGAAGTAGTGTGGCTCCCGGTAGTCTTCGAGGAAGTCGTAAAGAATGTATCTATGATCAGACATAGACTCCTCTCCCGACACCCTCCAGTTACCCACCCTTCTCAACAAATGGTGAGATACAGCTGTGATATCCAGCACATCCCGCCTATTACGCGTGACAAAAGTGGGTTCGAAACCTTGATTGAGTATAACTAGGTTGAACAGAGATAAGAATTCGAGTAAAGACTCACCTCTGGCGTTGATGTTGCTGCTGCCCCAGGTTGTGTGATGGGCGTTGGCGTCCATCCCGATGAGGATGCCCCGTTGTCCACCTCCAAACTGTCCCAGCAGCGTCTCCAGCTCCGGTGTTGGTATTGCCGGGGAGTCGTAGGGTAGGTAGCATGAAGCGATGATGATGTTCTTGCTGCCGCCTACCTCTTTTGTGGTGACCTCCACCGCTGTTAGGTCACAGCTAGTGTGATCCCACAGCGGCATCAGCTCTACACCACTTCTCACAAAGATGCAGGTTCTGGGTTTGTCAGCGGATCTGTCATAGATAACAGTTCCGTGCGCCCCTCTGAGTCCGGCCACTCTACCATGAACCACCCAGGGCTCTTGGATGAGGGCCACCTCAACCTGTCCTTGTAGAAGTACTTTAGTGAGGGCGGCTGACGCCGCCTTACTGTGGTGGAGGTTGATTTGAATAATCCCTCCCAGTCTTTTTTACAGTCTTCTCCAGACTCCGGATACACACTTTGTCGAAGGCCAGGAAAATTTTCATCTCCCTGGCCTCCAGTGCCCTCATCGAGTCATGGTTTACCCTGAAGATGATGGATTTCATCTTGCGACTCTTTCCATCATCCCCAAACCTCACCGCGTTGACAAAATGCCAAATTGAGGTATCGAGATCCCCGTTCTGCCTTGCCACTGCGGACAGAATGGCGTCCGGGGTTCTCTCGCTCATCACAGCCGGGACGGAGAAGATGATTCTCCCGCCCCTTGGAAGTTCCTTGGCCGACCTTACGATCAGCCTAGTTCCTTCCAAAGGCAGAAGACCATCCACCGTTTTCTTGAGCCACTCAACGGTGTCCTGGCCAGTGCAATAGAGCATCAGAGCTCCATCCTCAAGCCGGACACCCCTGAAGTGGCTCTGGGCTGTCATTTTTTCCAGCAAGGCCTCCTGAGTCTGCAGGAACTGCTCCTCACTCAGCCGTTGTTGGGGGTAGTCTACAGGAGTGACCGCCATCTTAATGGCCGTCATAACCCCGCTGTAGGTGGGTTTCCCCGGGTCAGCCTTAGATCTCTTCTGTGGCTGCCTGTCGGAGTCTGGGGTGTCGCCATCCATCCTGTCCCTTTTCAGGCGACCGGATGGACCCGGCGTCCCCCCTGAGGTTGTAGTTTTACCTGCTGAGGGCGCCTCCAACCTCTCCTTTCGTTTCCTTCTCCGCTCAGCACCACTGGGCTTGCGCCTGTGTGCTGCAGCGGGTTGACCAGGTTTTTTAGGGTCTCTTCCTTGCCTGGTGTAGCCGGAGTTGCAGCCTTGGGGGATCCAGCCGTCAGTGGTTTCCCACCGTCCGGCAAGCTCCCCTTGGCAGCTTCCAGCTTTGCCTTCCTTCTACGCAGTCTTGCTGCTCCAGAAGGCCTTTTCCTTTTAGCCTTCAGGCACAGGTTCCCAACGGCGACGTCGAGCCCTGCGACCTGTTGGCATATCCCCTCGTTAGATTCAGCGGGTGCTGATTTTTTTTCCCTCAGGGTAACCATTTTCTGCTCAAGAAATTATTATATAACACCCAAAATATAAATAATAATACTATCAACAATAGGGAGAACACATCACAACAATTTAGTGATCAGCCAGATACTATTATCTGTCGCTCTTTTCCATATATCAAGGAATTGACACCCAACTTGGCTAAAATACTTAAACCAATAACTGAAATAACTTTTGCCTTTAAAACTGTTCTCACTGTGGGAGGAATCTTCACAAATTTAAAAACAACAACTCCATTGCTTTCCTTAACTGATGTAGTGTACAGAGTCTGCCTTGTAAAGATTGTAACCAGGTCTATGTTGGTTAGACTTCGAGACGCCTAAAAGATAGAATTACGGCACATAAATGAGACTGCAGACTACATCCTGAAAGAAGTGCACTTGGACTCCATGTAATGCAAAACGACCATAGAATAGATTATGACAACGTTACAGTTTTGGACCGTGATAATAATATTTTCAGAAGGCTCTTTTTGGAAATGACACATATTAATAAGACACCACATTCTATGAATCATAGAACTGATATAGGGCACTTAAATGAAATGTTTTCTTACCTATTGTTTCTGGAAAAGCGTGATGTTGAGCCTTTGCAGACGCTTGAAGAGTAACTATTATTAAAATATATTATAACAAATTCAAGCTACCAACACCAAGCAATTAAATAATTTTTAGATAAAACTTTTTAATTTTTAATAATTTTTTACATATATATTAACTTTCAATTTTATTATAAAATTTAATAACGATTATAATACGATTTTATACAAATACGATCTTGTTTCATTTAAATTTCAAAACCCTAATTTCGTTTTCATAGGACAGTTCTACGTAAAAACTTAAAATGACAGAAATACATCCAGTCATTTCTGAAGTAAATGTTAAATCAAATTAATTTTTAAAAAGGCTTTTAGTAGTGCAGTTTTTTGATATTTCTATAAAAAGTTTATCGTTGTTATAATTTTTTTCAAAATTTACTACCTAAACATAATATTACTTTAACATCTTTAACAAAATAATCTCAACAAGTTGTAAGTAAAAACTTATATTTATATAATTTATAGTCCATATTATAACATAAAGTATTGTAGCGCCCTGAAGATGATTATAATCATAATCGAAAGCTTGGCAATTAAAAACTTATAAGAGTACACTTTTTGTATTGCTGCTAAACCCAATATCTTCATCATTTTATTATATAACAATCAGCAAAGACTTCCTTGGAGTATATATATATATATATCAACTTGTTTACCTTACATTGACGTTATCCTAGTTAGTTAAGTAAGAACTGCTCGTTTCGATATATGAGATTTTAACTGCGCCATCTTACGGTGGGGTCTTAGTATTAAATTAAGTAAGAAATGCTTGTTTATATATATATATATATATATATATATATATATATATATATATATATATATATATATATATATATATATATATATATATATATATGAGATATTGAATTAATTTACAGTATATGTATTAGCCTTTTTCGCAATAAATCTTCTTTGTGAAAAACGACTCTCTGCAGTTTTATATCTTTTTTGGCTATAAATTATTTTATTGCTTTTTTACTTTCCATTGTTTTAAATATCAAATTTTGTTTTTTAAACCAGATATCAAAGTGTATTTATGATGTAGTTTGTATAATTCTGTTCAAATAAGGTTAGTGTTTGTACAGTAATTCCAAATGATAAATGTAAAACAATAACTCGGTAGTTCTATGATGAATACCTGTTATTTTAGTTTCTCTTGTAAATAAAAGTATATACAAACTGTTTTGGTAAAATAAATTTTACGTTGATTTAGTGATTCCAAACTGTTTTTATGTTTACCCAAATGATCATTTTATCCTGGATCAAAAAAAAGGAAGTGTTTTCAGAAATCAATGGATTGTCATTGTGTTCAATGTTTGGGCAGACCTGTAGTGTTCGTGTCAATATGAGCTGAAATTTGAGGTTTGTCGCAAAGTAAACAGGACAAAGAAAAAAAACAATATATTTTTGTTTCTACAAATGGAATTTATTTATTTTAAAAAAGTCCCCCTAAGAATAAATACAGCGATTTACACAGTTTACACGTTTCTCGAATTAGGATTTCAGCTCTTTAACGGGTTGGTTCTTCAAAATATACGTCGACGTCTTTTGGACGGCCTCTACGTTGGTATGCCGCTGCCCCTTCATGGACAAATGTAGTCTACTAAACAGAAAAAAATCGCACGGGTCCATATCCGGAAAATATTGAGTGCCATTTTTGGATCGATCGATTTTACAACAAGTGCAGGCTTTCTTCTTCGCGATATTTTGGCCGAACACGAGGAATACGCGAGGACAAACGCCTTATAACATCAAGATAATATACAGCATTAACCATTTGTCCGGCTAAATCATTTTTTTGTGTATAAATATGATACAAATCAACATTGACTTTTCCGGACAGCTTTTTTTCGAATTTGGCTCGTTTAGGTGCTTTCTTGTGGAATTTGGACATTTTGTTACGGAATCATATTGAAACAACATGTTTCCTCACAATGTTTTACAAAAAGTTTATATCTTTCTTGTCCTCTTAAATGATGTCTCTCGAATGTTGAATCTGAATCATTTTTTCGAACAAACCGTGAACACAGCTTTCTCATGCCAAAATTCCCTGTCAAAAGTGATAGATAGGATCTTTGGGGATATTTTATTCCATTTGCCTTTATCTCAATAAATAATATTTTCAATAAAAAGATGCACTTTATTGACAGTTTCTGGCGTAATCACAAATTTCGGCTGTCCGACATGTTCGTCGTCATTCAGGGACTTACGACCTTCTTAGAACCGTTTAAACCACTCTACAATTCGGCTACGAGATAAACAATCACCACCATGAACTTGTTTCACCAATCGATGGGTTTTGGCAAATGTTTTACCAAGTTTAAATTAGAACTTTACATTGACTCTTTGTTCGATGCTCATTTTTCGACCTATGTTAAATGTAACTTTAAGCGCAATAACTAGGCGTGAAGTGGTTTGATTTTCAAAAAACTTTAACACAACATTAATGAATAATGTAGCTATCAAATGCCAGCCCTAATAACAGATAGCGCTACTAGTATTCAAAATCTCTTAAACCTCTTTGCGCCAGACCTCCTAGTTTTTTTTACACTTTATATTTCAGATTTTATTTTAAATTTAAAATCAATAAATTCATAATATTATGTATAGTGTAATAACATTATGGTAAAAGCTGTTACCCCGCGATTAAATAAAACCAGTAGCGAAGACGCTACGTGCTGTAACCCTAAGAAAACAACAAAATCCTATACATGTATTAAAAGGAAACAAAAATATAAGCAATAGCTGGCAAAACGGTATAAAAAGCAATAAAGTACGTTTTGTTTATGTAAATGCAGTGACTGGAAAGAAACTTTAAAAGTAGTTCAAGAATTTGCCGTGAGCAGTAAAATTATCGACATTTTCGTTCCTTTATGAGTTGGTTCAATTGTGTTTAGCGTGTGGCTTGAAATTTGTAAGGCATTTTGTCGTTCGGTGAAAAAATTAGTAACGTTAAAACGACCTAAAAGGTATTATTTTCCTCGTCATGGGTTACCTTTTAAGAGTATTACCAGTCTCTAACAAACAAGTAATTAGAAGCGCCAAAGTACACTAAGTATATTTTTTAATACCTACTCTTTCAATGACTTGTTTATATTTTCCAGTTATTAAAGTCTTTTTTTCTTTCCAATCTTTTTTTACAATTTTTTATTTTTTGTTTTATTATGTACCTAGTTATTCAATGACGATTGAAATATTAGATAAACAAAATAATTTTTTTCTGTTTCACATTTTTTTTGGAAACCGTTATATTGTAAACTGAGCTATTTAATTTATTATCAATTTGTAACAATTTGATTATATAGCAGCTTAAATTAGTGATGATTAAAGAGAAATATTATTATAGATTGTTCATTAAACATATTCTTACAAATATAATTGACTGTTACAGTTTTAACACAATAAAACTGATCTAATAAAGCAACCAGTCTATCATAGGAAATTACATGACAATCAATTTTAATGCAAATCTAATTTCACTCCTTCTCTTTGATTCAAGAAGTTAACAGGAAGTGTTAAACCTGAATATTCCTTGTACTCTAGCTTTATTAATAGCTACGGTGTATATAAATGAAATACGATATTCCTGTTGCTATTAACACCGTGAATTTTATCAAAAACGATATCTATCTCACACTGCACTTTAATGATAATGAAGTTATTTCTAGTTGTCAGTTGTGAAATAATCTAATATGGCTGCTGTTGATTAAAATTGGAAACTGATTAATTATATATCGAATTTTACCACAAAGATACATTACTGAGTTTACGTGGTAACTGCATTAGTATCAGTTTAGTGTTCTAAATGACACCTGACTAACACAAACTTTAGATAAAAAATAATGAGGTAATAATACAGATAAATCGCGAAACATACAAAAAAAATATGTTAAAGAAAAAAGATAAAGGGTGTATTTGCGGATATATATGTCATAGGCAATCGCCGTAATCCGTCATTCCCTGAAAAGCCTAGGCATTACAGGTACTGCCGGCAATCACCGTAATAGAATCATTATTACGCTGTTTGACGGAAATTATCCGTCATTTCAGGGACTAACGTTTAAACATTTAGGCAAACGGTGTAACCGCCCGCATGATTGAATTTTACAGCGATCGCCGGATGCATGTTTAGTCAATTCAGAATCATGAAGTCAGTGCTGTTTGTGCTGATTTAAAAGTAGTGTTTTTTTCATTATTTTATGCAGTAAAGAGTAAATTTTATGAGAAAATGAATCAATATCTTCGAGACAATAAAAAAGCCAAAAAACTGTGGGATTACGATGAAATGAGTGAGGAAAGTACAACCTAACCTATTATATAAACAAATGTAGGGCCGGATCATTCCGATGTAATATAGTCCAGTTAACCCAGTCACCGATGAGGTGATCATTAAAAAAAACAAAAACAATTATATGTAAATGCATTAATTTACTTCCATAAATAATAACTCTAGAAAATAATTTGCTAAAACTTAGGTTTAACTTTTTTGTGTTCAAATGGGTAAAAAATGTTCCTAAAGTTAAGCTAAAAAAAGATTCCTAGTTATAATCTATTTACATGTTTTTCTATAATCCATTCAAGTCTTTGAAATATTATATTTTTTATTTAAGTTTATCATATAAACAATAAATAATTAAAAAAAATACTCCACTTCCCAGCAAACACACTTCAGTCGGCCTCTCGGTCGGCCCGTCATGGCGAAGTATTCCAACTGTTGGCGAACTGCTGACAAAATTTGCCAATATTATTTTAATACTTTATATGTATTGGCAAATAATTAAAATCAAAGAAAGCACAGTCAAAAAGTGTTCAGTTACTTGATAATTCCATCCCTTCACATAAGTTTAAAATTTCTAATTCTTTCGTAACCAAACATAAAACCCATTCCAATAAGCCTTCGATTACCCATTTACATCACTTTACAAATCCCTTCCCAACATTTGCAAACTCTTCGAAATATCAACATCACACTCAAATCCAATAAGTCGTTTTCCGTTACTTAAAAATCCATTTTCCATCCCTTCCCAACATTTGCAGACCCTTCGTAATCATCAACATCACACTCACAGCTAATAAGTCTTTTTCAGTCGTCCGTTACTTGAAAACTATAATTTTCCATCCTTCCGTAACATTTCAAAGCTATTCGTAATCTACATCATACTCACACCCAATAATATCCTAATATTTTTTCTACCTTTTGGATATTATTTGTACTCCAGTTTGACTGGACTTATAACACCGCAATTTACTAAAGAATTGACGGACTATACAACCGTCAAACGCCGTAATTTTTAATCAATCAGAAAGTTACACCGTTTGCCTAAAACGTTAGCGTCAGTCCCTGAAATGGCGGATAATTTCCGTCAATTACCGTAATAATGATTCTATTACGGCGATTGCCGGCAGTACCTGTAATGACTAGGCTTTTCAGGGAATGAAGGATTACGGCGATTGCCTACGACATATACACAAATATATAAACACTTATGGGGACTTTAAACACAATTTATTCACAAAAATTGTAAATTGCTGGAAAACGTACAGTTTCACAATGATAATGAACTATTCAAACTCCCCATAACTACTAATACTTTATACAGTAAAAACAAATATTCTAGTATTTTAGAGAAACATGGTCTAATCTAATTGCTATATACTAGAAGAACTTTGAATATTCTGGAATATAGTCACTAAATCCTAAACAGTCTTTTAAGTAAAATTCCTTTTCTTATTCGGTTATCCTGCTACAATATCTATACTAATATTATAAAGAGGAAAGGTTTGATTTTTTGTTTGTTTTTTTGTTTGCTTGTTTGAAATGAATAGGCTTCGAAACTACTGGACCGATTGAAAAATTCTTTCACACTTCACACTATTGATTATAGAATAAAATAATGTACTACGATTTTGAAGAATATATAAATATGCGACAGCATATGTCTAACTGTTATAGTTACGTCACAATAACTAATTTTAAATTTTTTAAAAGTTTTTATCTTGGTATTAATCCTTATCAAAATAACTTATTTCATAATCACGACAGATATCACAAATTTATCATGTACAATGGGATGAGGCTACTTATAAAGGAATTAAAGGACAATTAAGTTGTAGCAACCAATATAACTGAACCACCAGCTGGTCAACTAGCTCATACACTGAGGATACCGATGATCCCAACTGATCTACCAAATCCATTTAAACCGCTTCAATTTCCGCTTTTACTAATAATAAGTCTCAAGGTCAAACCTTCCAAATAGTAGGGATCGGTTTTCCTCATGGCCAACCGCCTAAGGCGGGTCGGAGCACCTGAAAATCAATTTATTTTGCTGCCAGAAAATAAAACAACATGTAATATTGTTTACAGGGAAGCGTTGACCCAATAAATTTAATGGCTTTTGTTATTTTTCTTTGATCCCCGTGCAAAGCCGGTGCGGGCTGCTAGTATATAATATTATGTAAGTATATATAATCGTCAAATTTTTTAAGTCTAAGAAAAGTAGCATACCGCTCCGGCGGTCAGTTTATAGTTTTAATGACGGTAAATTCGTTTAAAAGTTATCGAATTAAACTTAAAAGTTTATTTGATATTTAAAAAATGAAAAATATATTTTACAATCTTAAAATTTTTATTTAATTTTCGATTTAACACAGAAATTTGATGATCAAATTTTTTTATCTTCAACGTAACTGCTTTGCAGTAATTTTTACTTTGTGCATTAACACTATTTATTTGTATGTATATTTCAGTGTACATATCGTATAAAACTTTTAAAAATTTATTTATTTATTCACGGATCCTCCATTTACATTTAAATAAGTAACAATTGCTGTTAATAATGAATAATAAAAACAAATATAAATAACAGATACAACATACTCCCAAATAAAATATTTATAATATAAGAAATATGTATATTTAAAAATTGATATATTGATATGGAATTCCTCCCATGAGACTCCTTCCAATGTATAAAATCTACGAGTGCCTGGATTCTGCACATATAAAATTCGATCAGTGTAACAAAGTATAATTTTCTTTCTTCTCCCTGTGAATGATCTTCTTTCCATTTCCTACTTTCCATCACCTTCTCTCTGCTGCTCTAGTTTCCATCTTCTTCTACTCTACTACTTATTTCCTTGTTGCCTCGTTCTATTTGTTTCTTTTTATTTTTTTTTTTATAATTATTTATATTAAGTTGATTTTTTCCAGTTAAATCAAATTCTCATTGGAACGAAGTTCCCTTTTGGGCGTTACGTACAGTTACGACTGGCGCTAGGAGCTAGCCAAAAAAAATTCATACAAAAATTTGTCACGACACGACACGACATACGCATGTTGTCTTTCTCTCTCTCATAGATAGATATACCTATCTTTATTTAAATAGGAAACCCTAATATAATAAATACTAATAAAAGTACAATTAAAAAGACACTAATTTAAATTAAAAGTAAATACTGTAGAAAAAAATAAGTACCTATAATAGTATTATATTTTATTTTATCCTGTTTTTATAAATCAATAAATTCATAAACATTTCAAATAAGCACAATTTACAAAAAGAACTTTTTATAATAGAAAGTTTTTTACTGATTTATAGGTCATATTTTGTGTCATCTCAACAATGCACAGCATCCCTGACATTGTAAAAATATTAAGTCATACAACGCTGTGATTGATCATAGAGAAGATTGTTTCCTTGTTAACAAAATCAAGGGTAGTTGTATCTAAAAACTTTCTAAAACAGTTTATTTTATTACCAGTTAAAATAATAATTACTGTTTTCACATGTAAGAACAAAAAAAAAAGAAAAAAAACTTCTCTGTCGCGTAATCGATCCCATTATGATAACATAACAGAACTGTCACAAGTGGACTGATCCGCCGCCTAACCAACTACGCTACGGACGATTTATTTAATAACTTTCAAAATAATATTATCTATACACAACTTAGATCATGTTTAATATCAATTCGGTATAAATTTCGAAATCTATGTATATGCCTAAACACACTTGAAACATGCATTGTCATCCAGTTCTTAGCTATCCTGAAAATTTCAGAGCTCTAGGTAGTCGGGAAATAGGTTTAAATTCAATTACAAATTCCACGGAATGACACAGAGACACAGAACACGGCGAAAATATAAAAAACTTTCTAAAATAGTTCTTAACTTGACTAGTTAGGTACCTACGTCAAATTACCTTAACTGTCAGTTACTGTCAAATATTTTAATTTTAAAATTTTGTATTAAATTGATAATTCCTGTTTTAAATTGAAATAAAAAGTAATTCTAGGTAGATGTATATTCTCTAATCCTCTGGTATTGTATAAATGGACACTTTTGTTAAATGAAACGAACTGTTGAAAATAATGGATTTAATTTTTTTTTAATTTTGCTTTGAACAGTGTAGTATTGTCGCGACTTTGTTAAGTTTATACGGGTTTTTTGTACATAATAAATATTAAAATAATAGAAATTAAAAACAATAATGTATCCTGACAGTGTTTCTGCTCAAGCTCCGGATATTGCTGATAGAGTTAGGTAAGTAGAGATATTATACAGACGATAATAAATGCTTATGTATGTACAAACTCTTTGTTGTGTTTACAAATTACAATTCCTTCACTAATTAATCGAAAGAAACTTCGTTCCATCCGGGTGTCCCTTTTACATAACATTTTTCTTATAACATTTCAAAATTCAATTAAGGACATTTCTCAAATGAGTTTATCGAATTTAATTAACATTGTGAGTGAAAAGATCGCATCTTTACTAATATTCTTTTCCACTAAGTAGACTGCACATTCCGTTATTTTGTCGTTAACGGGTTGTATTTTACTAAACTCTAGTGCGAAACAGTTTCCCACTTTATCAGCATTAAAAACGAAAAACTCTTTGACTTTGGTGACAAGCTTTCGAATTAACTTTAATTCTTTTTTAAGACGTCTGTTTACAAAAAAAAAAACAATTAGTTGCTTAAATTTACATAAATTATTTGAACTTATTGGAGTGAGGTTCTGGTACAGAAACTTTTAACGCAACTCTTTAAAAAAAATTTCACGTCCTATTTCTCAACTTTAAAATGACGATCACATGATAAGGACAAACAAACTCCATACAAATTAAAAAAATGCTGACGTTTCCATAGGTATCAAACGTTAAGTATGGATGAAAACAAGTTCATATATTTTAAAGAGCCAGTTGTTTCATATTTTAACAATAATTATGTATTTATGAGTTGTTTTAATAGAAATTGTAATTACGCGCTCCACATTGTAACAGATAGCCTTGATAAATACTTAAATTAAAGGTCGAAACGTCAGCAATTTTTTAAATTTGTCCTTATCCTGTGATCGTCCTTCTACAATTAATCACATTATAAATTTTCTTAAAATTATTCAGTGTATTAATATAATTTTGTAACTACGTTTTTTTTTGTTTGAATAATAATAATAAAAAAGTCATTGATCGATTTTCATTGCTGCAGAATTCAGGAACTGGAGATTTTTATTATTTGGAAGGAGTCCTTGAAGAGGAAAAGCTTTTCAAGACAAGCTCAGCAATTTTGCTTGAAAGTTTTTTCTATTATTTGTTTAATTAAAAATGTAATTGTTTTTAGTTTTTTAATCTCTCATATACCTTCAACGTTGTTAACAACAGAGTAATCTTCCTGTATTTTCCAGTCTTCGGGTATTTCCCTTCATTTATGCCATGTGCAGTCATCCTAGTAATACCAACATATTTTTAATCAATTCTGCGGTTCTAATCATTTCTTGAAGCTTGGATATGTGTGTATAATTGGTCTTTATTGTTAGTAGTTTTTATAAGAACTTGAACAAATAATTTAAAAGTAAATAAAATAGTATTCTACTTGACTTAGACAAATAGAAGTTAAAAATTTATAATCTTTAGAAATTGTAATTTATAAAAGCAGCTGTTTATTTTATTTGATAGTGCTATTGCTAAGACATCGGACGGGATGTAACGTAAACCAATTTATTCCGTCAATTTTAAAAAGATAACATTGGTTTTTGAGTATCTATAAATTTAATTGGTAATTTTCCTGAAGGTTTAGAGTTAATAGTACTTAAATCTAATAATATTTAATATTTTGTCACCTTGAGGACATAAATGGACCTACAAATATACAATAGTATATTGTGTGGCAAGTTGTGAAACAAGACGATTTCTGACTAGGGCGAGAGTTGACTGCCCGAGCGAAGCGAGGGCTGTCATCGCTCGGTCAGAAATCATCTTTGTTTCATCCCGTGCCACACATTATATTTTTCATATCACATGCATTGAAACAGCGAGTTTTGATCTCTGTATTCAGTGAAGTAAGACTAAATCAGACAAAACGATTTGACGACAGCTGTCAGACGATTATGATTTTATTCGCTTTTGTATATTACAAATGCGATTCTGATAGACTTGAAATAAAGATATAAATAACAAATAAATGAATGTGCCGGGCAGAAATAACGTTGTTTCTCCCCTAGTGCAGAAAAAATTGTCAGTTTCTGACTGACAGTTGCATTGGTCTGAAATTGTCTTGTTTCGACTAACAAAACAGGGATCAAAACAAGCTGTTTCAATGCACGTGATATGAAAAATCATTTTTGTACATGTGTTTATAAAACTGCATAATAAAATGGCACATATATATTCCCAGAATTCTCAAATACATGTATTTTAAATTTTACTGCAGTGTCATTGAAACTTATAGGATTTACCAATATATAGGTTGGAACCATATGGAAAACTTTTTTATTATTAACTTTACGAAAATAAAGTATTCTTCATAAAAAGTTCTGCATGTTCTAAAATTTAAAATACAATCATCAGATATTAAATTTTTTCAGCTTTATCAGAATCAAAAAATATCAATTCTACTAAAGAGTGAAGTACCTACCTTTAAATTTAACCATATTGAAATTTGCTATTAAAAAGTTAATCAGAACTAAAACCACTACGTTTAAATATACAATTACATACATTTTCATAAAAAAAAGTCAGAGGTGTCAAGGGACACCCGGATGGAACGAAGTTCCTTTTGATTAATTAGTGAAGGAATTGTAATTTGTAAACACAACAGAGTGTTTATACATACATAAGCATTTATATGTATAAAATCTCTACTTACCTAACTCTATCAGCAATATCCGGAACTTGTGCAGAAACACTGTCAGGATACATAATTGTTATTATTTTCTATTATTTTAATATTTATTATCTACATAAAATCTATATAAACTTAAAGAAGTCGCGACACTACACTGTTCAAAGCAAAATAGAAAATAGTAAATCCATTATTCTCTTTTAACAAAAGTGTCCATTTATACAATACCAGAGGTTTAGATGATATATATCTACCTGGAATTACTTTTTATTTCAATTTAATTTAAAACAGGAATTAACAATTTAATACAAAATTTTAAAATTAAAATATTTGACAGTAACTGACAGTTAAGGTAATTTGACGTAGGTACCTAACTAGTCAAGTTAAGAACTATTTTTGAAATGTTTATGAATTAATTAATTTATAAAAACATGATGAAATAAAATATAATACTATTATAGGTAAACTATTATTTTTGAGATAACTCTCAACGGATTTTTGAAATTTTTGAAATTTAGAAATTATACAAACCAGAAATCATTTAAATGACATTAAGGAGAAATTGAAAAAATGTCACATCCAGTGGGACTCGAACCCACCGTAACTGCCTTATACGCAGGCATGCTTTAACCACTTAAGCTATTGGATGCTCAAGTGGTTAGGAAGCGAAACGTTATAATGAATTCAAATTCCGTCAGATATGACATTCACTTACTTTCTCCTTAAGCACATGTTACATGACGTTATAGAGAGAGAAGATTTGTCAAATCGACAATTGAAACATCAAACTCTGAGTCACTTTATTTGTGCCCTGTCTTATATTTTTATTCGGTTAGGAGACCGGAACCATTGATTTTTAGTAAACTATTATTTTTGAGATAATTCTCAACGGATTTTGAAATTTTTGAAATTTAAAAATTATACATTATAGGTAATTATTTTTTTTCTACAGTATTTTCTTTTTAATGTACATTTTCTTTTAATTTAAATTAGTGTCTTTTTAATTGTAATATATCTATCTATGAGAGAGAGAGAGAGAGATTTTTTTAGTTTTTGGTCTGTGAGAGAGAGAAACATGCATGTGTCGTGTCGTGACATATTTTGGTCTAAAGTTTTTTCGGCTAGTCTCTAGCCTCAGTCGTAACTGGTCGTAACGCCCGAAAGGGAACTTCGTTCCAATAAAATATAGTACTATTATAGGTAATTATTAAAGTGAAACTCTTATTACATCGTCCCAAACTTTTTGGTCTGTGTTAGCGCATGTCGGCATGTCGCGTGGTCGGCCGCTGAGTAGGCGGCGCCTATAGTTTGCAGCAGCTGACCGTGTAGTGTATAGTATTACTTATTTGTGCCAGTGCTCCACGCTATATTATTTGTGTTTAATTTTTGTCAGTGTTTAATTGTTAGAACTTTTTGCTGGTGCATGTTGTTGTTTATGGATTAATTTCAATTTTGAGTACTTGAATTTATTATTATTTAACTTATTTTGTATGAATATTAAATTAATCATTTTTTTTTATATTCGGTCCATTCCAATTTTCCAAATATAAAATTAAGATTGATAAAGCGATTTTTATACCCTTAATTGAATATTATTCGAAAAATTTTTAGTTAAATGTCTATAGTGTGAAAAAAAGTTTCACTTTTACCGTGGTTTCATAAAACCACACAACGGTTTTTTTTCTACAGTATTTTCTTTTAAATGTACATTTTCTTTTAATTTAAAATAGTGTCTTTTTCATTGTAATATATCTGTCTATGAGAGAGAGAGAGAGAGTTCTATTTTTTGGTTTGTGAGAGAGAGACAGACAGACGTGTGTCGTGTCGTATCGTGACAATTTTTGGTCTGAACTTTTTTTGGCGGCTAGCCTCTAGCCTCAGTCGTAACTGGTCGTAACGCCCGAAAGGGAACTTCGTTCCAACAGGATAAAATAAAATATAATACCATTATAGGTACTTATTTTTTTCTACAGTATTTTCTTTTTAATGTAAATTTTCTTTTAATTTAAATTAGTGTCTTTTTAATTGTACTCTTATTAGTATTTATGTATATTAGGGTTTCCTATTTAAATAAAGATATATCTATCTATCAGAGAGATAGAGAGAGATAGAGAGAGAGAGAGAGAGAGAGAGAGAGAGAGAGAGAGAGAGAGAGAGACGGACAGAGAAACATGCGTGTGTCGTGTCGGTCGTGTCGTGTCGTGACATTTTTTGGTCTGAATTTTTTTCGGCTAGTCTCAGTCGTAACGCGCGAAAGGGAACTTCGTTCCAAAAACAAGTTTTGTTATTTTTTACTAATCTTTTTATTTTGAATGAACATTTTTATATCTTTTTTTTCTAACAATTTTGCAATTGAACACGTAATAAATGCTTGCATTTATTTTGCAAATAGGAACATACATAACTCGTACAACTAACATAGTATTATAACCAGAAATAAATAAATATTTATTTTTCCCTTCTCGTTCAATACATTTAATCATTTTATTAACAAATTCACGTAATACATTCCTTATCATTTGTGAAGAAATTTTCTGGCATTTTTCTGAAATTATTCATTCCAACTGGTTAACTTCTTGAGACAGCACTTTATTGTACACATTTTGTTTTAAGTAACCCCATAAGAAGTAATCAAGGGGGTTTAGGTCAGGAGATCTAGCAGGCCAAAAATATCAGAATATCTGTAAATTACTTTCTTATGAAACATGTGTTCAAGATATTCCCAAAAATTGTAACTAACACGACTTTTTTTTATATAGATGTAGAGGTCTAGTTATACCGCTTCTTATAGTGAAAAATTTTACTATTAAAAATGTTCTCATTGGCTTTTCTTTATTTATATACCTTTCTATTAAATTCGCAAAATCATAAAAACATTATTTGCTGCAACCATTCTTTTATAACTGAAATGTTCGAAATCAATATTGTAGAAAAGTTCATGCGATGTATCGCGAATAATTCAACATTCCAAAAGAGAAGAAAATATCCCATTTATTGCCAAGGATAAACAAATATCGACTTGTCGTGCCCTGACAGGAATTGTATACAATATCACTGCAATTCTCTGATTTTCCTCTAACGAAACAACTTCGAGAATTCTGATAGCATTTCGTCTACTTTTTTTAGTTGAAGTTGTTATATTGTAGAGAAAATTGCGGTAGTTTTCTTATGTAGTTGCACTGACACAATAATTTATATTTGCATAAATAACTTCATTATAATCTGAGATGAGATCTGTGTCAACATTGAAAGTTTACTTTTGAAAATTGGGTAGATAACTAACTTTATTAACTAACAATTAATTGTGATATTTTATCCCATTTACTATCTACAATGATGAAATCTTGAATACTATATTAAAAGAAAATTGAATATGTTAAGTAAAAAAAATATTTTTCTGTTATCTCTTTAATGAAAGTCTTTAGAATCGCTTCAATGGCTCATATACAAGGGTGGCTGAGACCAAGTGTTACCAAATGAAAACGCTGTAATTTTTTTAATTTGAATTATTTTTTATTGAAATTTCGTGGAATATGTTAAAAATAAATAACATTTTACGAAAAAAATTTTACTGTTTGAAATGACCTCGTGTGGCTCTGATTATTTGATTCAGTCTTCCATAGAAAGCATTGCATGCTGACCCAACGTGGGCTTGCGGAATTTTATTCTATTCTCGAACAAGAGCTGACTTTAATGCATCAAAACTTAAATATTTTTTAGTGGACACCTTACTCTCCAAAATAGAGATTATGGAGAAATCCATGGAATTCAAGTCCGGTGAATATGGTGGCCATTCTTTCAACGAAATCACCCGCGGAATGCAATCTTGTTAAAATTGCTGTGTCACTTGAGTTTTGTGTGACGCTGCAGAGTCCTGCTGGAATGTCCAACGGTTCGTACCAAAGAGTTTACGTACTCAAGGTAGCAAAGCATCATTTAGGATCTTTTGGCGGTACACCTCTTGGTTTTCCTTGACTCCCTGTTCGATGATATTCAGAGGAGTGCTTCCATCCGCAGTCACTGCAGCCCAAACCATAAATTAACTTGTTTGTATAATATTGACGGCAGAGTTTCTTTCATGACTTTGTTCTTATAAGTAAACCAACAATGTCTGTTCTCACTTCCAGTAACTTTGCTATTTGGAACAGCTATTGAAGTTTTTGTGGATTTCCAAGTAGACTAAAAAAAAATCTTCACCATCGGACAAAAGTTGCCATTCTTTTTTTGGTTTGTTATCTTTCGCTCTACAAGTTGTCTTGGCGTAATTGATATTTCACCTCGCTGTCACTTTCCAGAGGTAGGTACATTTCCATCATTTTTGTCTTCTTGTTTTAAAAATGACAATATGTCGTCTTCTGCTAACGTCCTCCTATTTGTCATAATTACTACGCAAAGGTCTTAAGCTAAAATGTAAACAAACACAATATAAACACATTTTACAACAGAAAATAATAATTTCTTACTAACGTTAAAAGTAACATAAGAAATAAATATATTCCTCTCAAGCGCATCATCTTTTTATAACCATCAAAGAATTTATTTTATAATAAAACTAATCACAACACTTAACTAATTTATTTATACAACTGTAAAACTAATTTATATGAACAAAGTCTTAACACTTGACTGACTGCTGGTCGCTCCGTTTCTGTTTATACATAGAATACTAGCAAAAATTCTGGAACTGCTCATTCTTCGAATTACTGATTCTAGAGCCTTCTTTTTCTGTGTAAACTTGGCGAATTCCTGGAATCCAGACATTCGAGAATATTCCTTTTTCCAGAATTTCTATTCATAGAATTGTCGCTGTAGACTGGTGTAAAGAAGCCATGGGCGTCCGCGTGGGTATTCGTGTAACAGTATTATATTTACAGCATGGAAACAGCCGTCCACGGAGAAGAAGGCCGTCGACTGAGTTGGTTAAATAAAAAGCACAAGTTAATACACGCACAGTATAAAAAGAGATGGCAATATATTGAATTCGCCGACATCTTTGCGGCTTAGGTTATCTTTCTTTAACTCCAAAAGAAACGTATGCGTTTTGGGAAGGACGGCAGAAGTGATAGCTTACCCTAATCTAAGTTGAACTATTTAATATTAAAATTCTTTAAGTTGACAAAAGCTTATATTATACTTAAATTCGCCTGTTCGAAATACGGCTAGCGCTGTGTGTTTGAGTGAAAGAGAATAGGGGTTCCTGCCGCTGCTGTATGCGTGAGAGAAGGGGAAACCGAACACAGTGGCTCCAAAATTTGTTAAGTTACGAAGCGTAAGAAGTCTAAAAGTTATTATCCCATTCCTCTTCCAGGTTTTAATCGCTATGTTACTTGCTTTGCAATTACTTTCGGGGTTAACGTTTTTACTTCATTTGTATTTTCTTTCCTAAAAATGTTAACGTAATTTAAATAATTGTTAATTAAAAGGTAAAAAAGTACTTTGGCCCTTTTTACGTGTTATCCCAAGAATTTAAATTAAATTGGAATCAATGAAGGATAGATGTTTTAAATAAAAATATTCATGTTGTACAACAAACTATAAAGAAATCTATTGATTACAGCTTTATAGATTTTAGAAAGGCATTTGATTGAGTTTATTTTGTGGTACTAACTGAAATTAATTACTCTCTTTGATTTTTTATATTTGGTATTTTAAAATATACAACAACTAACCTGTATGATGCAATAAAAATAAAACAACTACAAACTTTCTAAGCATGCCTTTAACCGAACACATGTATGAAAAACATCACTGGTGATTACCTGAAATCACTTGTGAACACTTATTCATTTGTGTTTACTTGCAGTTACTTGTTATTATTTGCAATCACTTGTGAACACTTGCAAACACTTGTGGTTATCTGCAATCACTTGAATTCTGTTGGAATAATTAAGTTTACTTCCAAATGGTTTTGATTGCTTGAAATGTCTTTTGATCACTTGTAATCACGATTTAGCCGAAAAAACGTATGGCTTGATAAATCATGAAGGTCGTGACGGCACGTTTTTGGAATTTATTTATTTCAGCGGTCCAGCCGCTTAGATCTCTATAAGAAAGCTGTACTTTCAATAAGAACAACCGAAGAAGACTTTTGTATGCCATACACAAAACCTGTATTAAGATCATTTTTCTATTTTAGTATTACCTATATACACTAATTTTTTATTTTATCATTTTGAAACCTACGGTTTTTTATTACACATTCTACTTTTTAAATTATTAAAAACAAAAACGGCGTCAGTGTTCAATTAAATGTGGGTAGCCAACAACAAGTATGATGTTAAATTAAAACTGATAACGATTACCTGTCGACTATTGTTTAGTTCCTGTTCTCGACCTTGCGGTTGATGTGACTAATTTTAATTTGAATATGTATATACCAAACTTGGTATAATTTAGGTAATTATAAATATGCATTGCTCTGAGGTTTATTATTTTTTAGCATTCTGGATATTAATCATACATTTACATGCATTTTCTAACAAAGTTTTTATATAATTATTGTAATTTTTTGTATTTTTTTTATAAACTGAACTTTGTTTGGACTCTCGTATGTTGAGTTTTTTTAAGTAGAAATCGAGGTAAAAATATTTCATGTCAAAAAAAAACATTAATTTCTATTCAATAAATTAAATTTACATATTTTATGACAAATCTAATTGTATATTGTTTTATTTATTTACCCACTAAATAAGCCGAGGGGTAAACCGCTGGTAAAATTTTGTACACTAATTCCACTTTCATGGAGTAATACACAGTAATACCTGTGTATTACTGGTAATTCCTTAGTAATACCTAGTAATTCCCCTGTAATACCACTAATTCCCCAGTAATACCACTAATTCCCCGCCAATACCCCTAATTCCATTGTAATACCAAGTAATTCACAATAATAATTAGTAATTCCTTGCCTATTTGCGTTGATATTCTAGTTTTAAATGTTAAGAATATAGATTTCATTCAGTGAAATTAGCAAATTACCACTCATTATCAAAGATACATACATACATAATCGAAAACCTCTTATACCCGGAGGTGTCGAGGTGTACAAGCTCTCTTAATTTTTTAATTTACAAATTGACGCCACTCTTTTCTGTCTCTAGCCAATTCCTTCGCCTCACTCCACATCTTCCCCCTTTCTTCTAGAATCTCACTTATGCCATTGTTCCATGTTTTTCTTGGTCGTCCCCTCCTGTTTTTCCCTTTTTTTCTCGCCTCCCATATCTTCTTCACTTGTCTAGTTTCGTTCATTCTGATCATGTGTCCACACCATTTCATTTTCTTTTCTTCTACTTTATCCTTTATTGATTTCGTTTCTAATTCTTTTCTAATGTCTTCGTTTCTTCTTTTATCTGTTCTTCTAGCACCCAGCACTTTTCTTAAATATTTCATTTCACTTGTTTGCAGTCGTTTTGTTTGTCTTTCGTCGAGTACCAGTTTCCTGCTCCGTAGATTAATACTGGTTGGTACACTGTTTGATATACGATCATTTTTGTTTTTGTTGTTATTTCTTTTTTATTCAAGAAGTTTTTGTATAGTGCATGATATAGTCTTGTTGCTGAATTTATTCTGGCGCCAATCTCGTCTTCTTGTGTCCCTTTATTATTCAAATTTATTCCGAAATACTTGTATATTTCTACCTGTTCGAATCTATTTCGTTCAATGTTAATGTTTGTTTTTGTTTTCTTTTTTTTTGCTACCATCACCATCACAGTTGTATGTTTTTAGTTCTTCTGTCCATATTATCATGTACTCTTGTAGTTCTTTTTCTGTTTTTGCTATAAGCACTATATCATCTACAAATACGCACGCTTCTATTTTCACTACTTGCATGTTTCTATATCCCACAATATATTTTTTAGTTTTTGGCCAGCAAGCTTTTATTACCTCGTCCATCACGCTTATAAACAATAGTGGGCTCAATACACCACCCTGTCTGACTCCTTTCTTATTTTTAAAGATTTTTGATGTTTTATTTCTTATTCTTACTTGGTTATTTGTATTTTCATAGAGACTATATATCACTTTAAGCAGCTCTTTATCTATATTCTTGTTCTTTAGGCTCTTCCAGATTCCTGTCCCGTCCACCATATCAAACGCCTTTTTCATGTCTAGAAATGCTAAGTTTATTTCTTTATTTTTGACTATAGATTTTTCTATTATTTGTTGCAAAGTAACATTGTGATCTTGTACACTGTGCGCTGGTCTAAATCCACTTTGTGCATCTGCTAGTCTTGGTTCTATCATCTTATGTAACTTATAGTATTTTTTAAGATAATTGGTTCAGAGTTAATGGCAAGAAAGTGCACCCTATTGTGATAGGCAATAAACAGCAGCTATATACAGCCTTTTCAACCTTATCTATGAAAATATTACTTAAAGGACTGTGAAAGTTTATATCTATTAATTTTTGGTTGATTTAGTATTAATTTGGAGAAATTTATGATTGAATTGGCTGTTATAATACTTGATGGATATCCCTAACTACGTTAAATAAAAAATTTATATAAGTATATATAAGTTTATAACTTAACAGTTTCTTTTAGAACGAATAATAATCTAAGCTCACACATTAAAAACAACAAATCCAAAATTAATAAATCACAGAAATCTGGTGTTTACAAACTTAACTGTCGTGATTGCCCTAAAACATACGTAGGTAAAACTAATAGAAATTTCAAAACTCATATATAAACATAACATACGACATATCATTTAAGTCTTGTGTTACTTAGAACAGCAATCCTTTTTAAATAACAATAGTAACTACACTAAATATATATTTTTTAGTCCGGCCCTTATCGATAATCTGTTACCTGGTTGTTTATTGCCCCTCATAATAGGGTGCACTTTTTTTGTCATTAACAAATCAACCAATTTTCTTGACAACGACTATACTCTCTATTATTATTTCGTATATTTTTAGTCCTGCGCATAAGAGAGATATTCCTGTATAATTTTCGCATACTCTAGTATCTCCCTTCTTATCTATTGGCAAGATTGTTGCGATGTTCCAATCCGAAGTTTTTTTTTTATTTTACATGCCATATTTAATATTTCCAGCAATTCTTTCTTTTCTTTTAGTCCTAGGTATTTTAGTAATTCTGAAACTAGCTGGTCACATCCTGGTGCTTTACTTACTTTAATTTTCCTCAAAGCTTCCTCAAGTTCTTCCATTTGTATTCCAGTTATATCTGATTCGGTTATGTTGTCTATCCCATTTCTCCAGTGAAATATTCTTGCCATCGCCCGATAATTTTTTCTTCATCTGTTATAATATTGCCTTGTTGATCTTTTATTTGATTAAGATTCACTCTGTTTGTTTTTTTATGTTTCTCAATGTTCTGTAGAATTGCTTTTTGTTTCCTTAACTGTTTTCCTGCGTTTTTCTTGCAAACTCTTCCCATCCCTCTTTTTTGCCTCTTTGACCATTTCTTTAACTTTGATTCTTTGTATTTTATATATGCCATATGTTTGTTGACTTCTACTTTGTAAATAATTTTTCCACAATCTTTTCTTTTCTTTTATTTCTTTCTTTATATTTTCGCTTCACCAGCTTGTTTGTTTCTTGGTTCTTGGTCTTACTACTTCTACTATATATCCGCATGTTTGTCTTGCCAGTTTCAATATTGTCTCTTTGAAAATTTTTCACTTACCTTCTATGGCGCATGTGCTGTTTATGTATTTGCGCAGCAACTAGTATACAAGTAATACACAGTAGTAATACCACATAATACCCATAAAATTCCCACTAATTCCTGGTAATACACGGTAATTCCTAGTAATACACAGTAATACTTGTGTAATACACGGTAATTCCCCGTAATACCCACTAATTCCTGCTAATACCGCAAGCTTGTACACCAAAATTCACCAGCGGTTGACCCCTCGAAATAAGCACTGCTATATTTTACTAGATATTTTTATTTTATACTCTTGACGGTGTATTTTTTTATTTTCATCGTGGTTGTGTTGCAAACTACATTTTTCTTCGAGAAACACTAAGTTTTCCACATTTTCAGTAGTTGTATATACATTTCCATATAACTTCACCATTACTTAAAACTTTAATTTTACTATATTTAAAATTTTTAATAATTATAAGAGGTTTATTTCTAATACTTGTAATAACTTTAAAATCCATGTTTTTTCTACAGAGGAAACACTTTGAATGATTTTGAAAAATTGATAGTTTATTTGATGGTCATTTAAAATACTATTGATATCTGCTAATTACCACCCCTTCCGGTCCAACCATAGTATACAGTTACCAAAATACATATCTTTTGCAAGTGATTGTTTGCATCCCTTGTTGACCTTTTTATATTTACCTGAAAGTTACGAAAATACATATCCCCTAAAATTTAAGGTAAATGTTGGTGAAATTAAAATGTTTCTTAGATATCCTTAGAGTTAGGTTAAGGTTCTTTATAGTTCTTTTTTTGGTTGATTACAATTGGTTAAAAAAAATTGCTTAAATATTGATTTCTCGATATTATTTTTTAAAAATTACTGAAATTCAAAATTTTTTAATACCATATACTCTGAAATTAAAATTGTTTGAAATCAAAAAATTTTCTATTCTAATGTGTTTAAGTATTTTTGATTCCGTCATATCTAAAAGTCCAGTTTAAAAAAAAAATTTATAACTCAAGGCATGACATTTAGTTATTTTGGTGACAAATTTAATGATTTTATAAACGATTTAACTTTGACTAAGTGATTTTATAATTATGTCGCTTAATTATATATAAGTTATGTAATTAACCTTCCATGATTTTTTGTAACAACTAAATTAAAGGAAAAAACTAGTACCTCATAATATTACATTAAAATAATTGTTTATTTTAATGTCATCCTAACTAATTATACGTTGGTTGTAAATTTTTTAAAGCAAAAATAAAAAAATGTCTTTGATAATAATTTTTTTTATTTAATATAATCTCCCTCATCTTTAAGAGGTAATAGTCGCAGGAAACCAAATCTGGTAAATACGATGGGTGTTCAAGGAATTCGCTCTTTAAATCGTTCAATTTAGTCATTGTCAACAAACTTGTGTAAACACGTGTCTTTTCTTAATGAAAAATTATTGTTTTCTTCTGTAAACCAGGTCTTTTTTTACAATTTTGTTTATCCAACTGGGCTAAAAGGTCGCAGTAACATGGAGGATTAATTGTTTTACCTTTTTTAAGATAATCAAGCAACAAAACCCCGTTTGCATCTCAAAAAACTGATCTATCTGACTCCACCAGTTTTGGAGCTGAAGAACCTGCTTCATTCCCTTTAAACGGATCTGTTTTATGATTATAATTATCCTGATTATGTTAGTAGATCCAACTCTCATCAATAGGCGAACAAACTCGGTTTTATTCTGCTTGAAACGCTCCAAATTACTCTGAGAAATTTGGTTTCGATTCAATTTTTGTTGAATGGTTAACGAACAGCTTACTTTCTGAAAAACTTTTTCATAGGTAATTCTTCGTATAAAATATGGAGTACTCATTTATATGAGATGCCTGTGGTATCAGAAATTTTACGCTTAGTCAAATTTGGATCTTTTCAAACAATATCATAGACTTACTCAATGATTTCTGGTGTTGTTGTAGTCTTTGGTACATCTTCGACGCTTGTACGACCACATTAAAACTCTAAAAACTATCGATTTACACTTGGAAATGAAGGAGCAGATTTCTTTTACAGTTGCATAATTTTTGTATAAGTTTTTTTGCTAATAAACCTCCAAAACAAAGAACTGATCACTGCACGTTTTTTCAATTGCAACAAAATATAGGTACTGACACGTCAACTTCCAATGCCTTGTATACAAAGACTGAATTGACAAATTATAATAGAATTTTGTGTGTTTTTAAACGGTTGAAATATTAAAATAGCGTATAAATTTTGATTCCTCTGCTGATTAATATGTTTAAAATTTTTCAACCAACAACTACTAAGTAGTTTTACAATATTCTCAATATTTTTGTCAAATGTATTTTAAAGACAAAACCTTATACGTAACTCAAAAAGTAAGTTCAATCAATATATAACGACTAAAACTATTTACTTTCGGCAAAAACACGAATAAATCACCCTCCTGAACTAATTTTTAGCATTATTTTTTCTTGTCAAGTCTGATGAAAGTTTTTTTTTGATAAATCAAATTCCATTCATTCCGGAAATACAATTTCCAACAATGGTTTCCTGATTCAACACGAAATCAAAAAGCAATTTGAGTCAATATGCCCGAATTGATTTATATTTAACAGATGTGGTAGGTACCCTCAATGACATTTTGATTACAAAATTGTCTAAAAGTCCGTATATATACCTAAATATTTGCTGGTTTCTAATTAGATTAAATTAGATTATTACAAAAGCAAAGCAGTATTGTGTTGCTGTTATAATTTTTAAAATGTTCTTTGATGTCCCTCAAAGCTTCTTTTTGTTTCAGTAACAAGGGACTGTAATTTATACTGTTGCTGTGTTGAAAAGAGAGTATTAATTAAAGAAATCGTTCTACAAGAAAAATACAAGGGTGAAATGAGAAATTTCTTGCCTCATTAAGAATTAGCGATTACATTACTGTGTTGATGTAGTAATCTTAAAACGGAATTTTTCTTTAGTAAAACTTAAAATTTTATTGGTTTATATGTCACTTTCGACATGTGACATTAAAGTTTTATATGTTATTTGACATGTCACCATTTTTATCAATTTTGACATTTGTCATTGTCTACTATTTGTGTTATTGTTGTTTACTTCAATTTTGAATCAACATTATATAAGCCATTTTTTCCATGTGTCATTGTTTCTTACGTCAAATATTTAATGTTTTTTTATGTCATTATTAAATACGTTGTCATTTTTAATAATTTTAACATCTGTCATTGCTTAATATGTTAATTTTGACAAATAAACGTTTTATACGTCATTTATGACGTCTGTCATTGTTTCATACGGAATTTTTTTAATGTTTTGCATATAATTTTTTAGTACTTAAATTAAGTTATGTGACCCTTTTGACCTATCTTGAGTTTTATATTGTCACATAAGCATGTTACATTAACGTTTTATATGATATTTTTGGGGTATATTATTTGACATGTCATCGTTTGTATCAAATTTAACATTTGTCATTATTTAATATTCCTATTTTGACATGCTTTATTGTTTTTTACGTCAATTTGAAAATCAACCTTTTTAAAGTAATTCTTATTAGAAATTTTTTTTATTTTCGCCGTGTTCTTTGTCTCTTTGTCCTGCTCTTTGTCATTCCGTGCAATTTTGTAATCAAATTTAAACTGAATTGTTAATAAATTAAATATGAGTTAAGTTGTGTAAAGTTTTCATTAAGTTGATGTAGCTCATTTGGATAAGCGTCTAATTGGGAGAGTTCTGTTGAGTTATCGTGATGGGATCGATCACGCGAGAGAAAAGTTTTTTTTTCTGTTTTTTTATATAATAGTAATAATAACCTATAAATCAGTAAAAACACCTTTCTACTATAAATTACTATATATTATTTTTGACAAATTAACTTATTATGTGACATTTTTTAATATATATCATTGTTTTATACTTTAATTTTGACATTTGTATTTCATATTGTCATTTTTGATATGGTTTCATTCATTTATAGGTTATTTTTGACATATGACATTAACGTTTTATGTGTTATATTCTAGGTATGTTATTTGGCATGTCATATGTTATTTTTAAGGTATGTTATTTAGGATATCATCGTTTTTATCAATTTAAGCATCTAATATGCCAATTTTAAAATGTGTTACGTCAATTTCAAAATAAAGATTTTATATATGATTTTTTCCACCTATAATTTTTTTCTCACGCCAAATTTTTAATGTTTTATATGTAATTTTTTAAATGTGTTGTCGTTTTTATTAATTTTTATTGTTATTGTTTAATATATTAATTTTGACATAAACGTTTTATACGTCAGTTATGACATCTGTCACTGCTTAGTAGGTACCTACGTAAATGTTTTAACGTTTTATGTATCATTTTTGACAAATTGTCTTATTATATATGACATTTTTGACACATATCTTTTTGACATTTGTTTTATATTGTCATTTATGTCATTTTGAATATAGTTTCATTGGTTTATCTATACTAATATTATAAAGAGGAAAGGTTTGATTTTTTGTTTGTTTGTTTGTTTGAAATGAATAGGCTTCGAAACTACTGGACCGATTTCAAAAATTCTTTCACCGTTGGCAAGCTACACTATTCCCGAGTGACATAGGCTATGTTTCATTTAAAAAAAAAATAGGGATCCTTACTAAAATGCCATTAATGTAACCAAAAGTGACCTAAAAATCCTTACAACGCGTGCGCTGAGAATACTATTGATTATATAGAATAAAATAATGTACTACCTTTTTGAAGAATATATAAATATCTACAAAAAATTCCGCCACAGCATATGTCTAACTATTATAGTTACGTCACAGTAACTATTTTTTAATTTTTTTAAAAGTTTTTATCTTGGTATTAATCCTTATCAAAATAACTTATTTCATAATCACGACAGATATCACGAATTTAGCATGTCCAATGAGACGAGGCTACTTATAAAGCACTTAAAGGACAATTAAGTTGTAGCAACCATTATAACTGAACCACCAGCTGGTCAACTAGCTCATACACTGAGGATACCGATGATCCCAACTGATCTACCAAATCCATTTAAACCACTTCAATTTCCTATCAAAACATCTTTCGCTTTTACTAATAGTAAGTCTCAAGGTCAAACCTTCCAATTAGTAGGGATCGGTTTTCCTCATGGCCAACCGCCTAAGGCGGGTCGGAGCACCTGAAAATCAATTTATTTTGCTGTCAGAAAATAAAACAACATCTAATATTGTTTACAGGGAAGCGTTGACCCAATAAATTTTGATGGCTTTTGTTATTTTTTTTAATCCCCGTGCAAAGCTGCTAGTATATATATAATTTTTGATATGTGTCATTAACGTTGTTTATGTTATTTTAAAGGGGTTTCTTTGGACATGTCATCGTTTTTAACAATTTTAACATTTGTCATTGACTACTATTTCAATTTTAACATGTGTTATTGTTTTTTACTTAAATTTTAAAATAAACAATTTATTCCTGAACTTTTTACCTTTGATTTGTTTCAATTTTAAATGTCATATTTAAATATGTCGTTTTTATCAATCTTAAAATCTAAAATTGTTAAAGATGTCAATTTTGACATATCAACGTCTTGTACGTCATTTATGACATGTTTCTTTATTTCGAACGCCAATTTTTTACTTTTTTTATATCATTTTTGACAAATGAACTTATTATGTGACATTTTTGACATATGTCATTGTTTTATACGCCAAAACTTTGATTTATATTGTCATTTATCCATTTTTTGTATTGTGTCATTGGTTTATTTGTTATTTTTGACATTAACAGGTGTTTTAAAAATGTTATTTATATCTAGTACAATAGATCGTGAACATATCTACTTGCTTCCCACATTTTAGTGTAATCAACACCAACAGCTAAACCACTTTCTTTTAACAATCGCCTAAATTCCGTTTACACTTCTCACGAGTATTTTTATTTACTTTTTATTTTTCTTCTTTTGCAAAGCCTCGGAAACAATTAGACAATACCTAGACTAATGGAACTAACTTCCGGGAAAGTAACTGATTAAAAAGAATAAAAAAAGTGCTGAGAATAAGTTTATGAACTAACCGCAAATCAGGTTAGTAGGTTTTGTAATTAACAAGCAACCTGAATCATATCTACATCTGTGACAATTCTCAACTGTAAAATATGAATACAATGTGCACCTGAAATATTAAACTCTTTAACAATAGAATTAAGATATTTTTCTTACTGTTGTTTGGTGATTTATTGAACCATTAATATAGTTTGTTTTGATTTATTAATCGGGATATTTGCGCAACAATTTCTAGTTAACCTACTTTAATTATCATAAATTTAACCATTACTTAAAACCAATCTGTTTATTACAGTAATTATACCAACATCGCAGCGCTACTAAAATACGAGTAAAAGAGAAAAGAACAAGTAAATAAAAAAAAATCAAACTTTAAAGATTTTTTAATTCAAATATCCAGTTAGTAATTATGTTTTATATTTTCCTCTATTTACTTAGTTCTGAATAATAGCTCTAGCTGCTTACACACAAATAACTATGAAGAATATTTAATTATATTACAAAGGCAACAAACTAGGGACACCGCAAATGCAAATACTAGTAGTCGACCGTATACATAAAAAAATTACATAAGAATTACTATTCTCCTCACTTATTCCAAAAAACAAAGATGGCAAAACTAGAAAATACCGGTGTACGGAGAAATATGCTGTTTTAGTCTTTATTGATCTTATTTTTGACCAAAACGTTTACCTTAATAAAAAAGTAAATATTTTTAAAGAATAATGCTGTCATAAAGAAGTTTTAAGGTGTGTACCGCAGGGATCCGTGCTCGGACCAATTCTTTTTAATATATATTATATACTTCGGACATCCGGTCAGCGGTTAAAATGGACCTCTCCATGTATGCAGACGACACTAAAATTTATGGTGAAGTAGACTATCATAATGACATTCAAACCGATCTTGATCGCATTTTTTCGTGGCGTGTAAAATGGATTTTACCCCTGAACACTTCTAAGTGTATCGTTCTCCATTTAGGTAAAAATAATCCTAGCACTGATTATATTCTTAATGATGAGTTGCACCATCATACAAACAGGCATTCAGATCTCGGAGTTGTTATTAATTCGGATCTTTCGAATAAACTTTACAACAAGTAAATAAAGCTAATAAAATTAGCTACGTACTCTCCAAGGTATTCTCGCAGTGTGATATCCGAACGTGTGCGACACTGTTTAAGAGTTATGTGTGACCTATCCTCGAGTTTGCAAATCCAGTATGGTCACCGCATTTGGTTCGTGACATTAATTTGCTCGAAAACGTGCAACAAAAGTTCACATGATTACCTTTTAATTTCCGTCAGCGCCCGTCTTACGAAGAACGTCTTCACATGATGCATCTGATACCTTTAACACAACGTAGGCAACGAGGTGACTTGATCCAGACTTTCAAGGCCCTGAGTAGTATTGACTCTCCTGTGAGTCATATTTTTAAACGGAATGATGATGCTTGTTTGAGAGGACATTACCTTAAACTCCGTAGGGAAAATTTCAGGACTACTTGCCGCCAGTATTTTCTTCCTAATCGTGTGTTTTACGAATGGAACGCTTTAAATGATGAAATTGTTTCTGTTACTAATGTAGATCTGTTAAATAATATTTAGATAATATTTAGTTTACTAGTAATAATTTTGTTATCTTGCATGTAAAGAGTTTTATAGGAACTTAGTTCCTCAAATCTTATCTTGTATTATAATAATAATAATAAAATAATTATACGCTCCACCAGAGATATTCTTTTGTTAAAATTAGGTCCTTTTGTATATAGGTGTGCGTAACAGGGGTGACAAATACACCTGTGAGCTATAAAATCTATTGTGTTCCCCTTTTCTTGCTATAATTATGTTTCCTCAGCTCTTATAGTTCTATCTTTCTTGGAAAATTTAGGATATTGTTGGGCGTTAAGTTAGCTAGATCCGTCTCTTTTATTTCATATGATCCTAGGTACCTAACTCTAAAATTACGTAATGCAATGCATTCAAAAAGTATGTTGAGGTATCATCCTCTTTCTCACAGAATCTGTAGTTTACTTCATCTACGGATCCTAGTTTCTTTATGTGTCCTTTTAATCGGCAGTGTCCGGTTAATATACCCGTTATGATACGAATATTGTTGTTTACTACGGTTAATGCAGTTGAAAGATCTCTTCTGGTTATAGTTTCCAGGAGCGTCTTCGGTTGTCTTAGTCCTTCTAGATCATTCTATTTCTTGGATTTTACTCTATCCACTTCGTTCCTTAGGTTTTCTAAGCCTGTACCACTGCTGGTTCCACAAGATGGTTCTAGTCCCAAATATGAGGTTTCAGCTCTTTTTTTTTCCAAGCTTATCTGCTATTTCGTTATCTTTTATTGCTATGTATCCTGGAACCCATAAAAGGGTAATAGTGTTATTGAACTAGTTCGTTAATTTTGCCTAGGAATTCTTAGACTCTCTTTGAACTAATTGTGTCTAAGTTCAGTGCTTTGATTGCTGCTTCTATTTGACATAATACAATCTTTTGAAGTTCTTTTCGGTAATAAATTCCAAACATCTTTCAATGACACAGATTTTTGCTGAATAAATGGTTGGGTACGCACCCAGGCTTTCTAAATATTTGGTTCTAGATACAAAAACCCGTGCTCCAGTTCCTTCATGAGTCTTACCACTTTATGGCATTTTGGTTTAGCTCCAATATGGTGCCTTTGTCCCATTCAGATTTACAACCGAGTTTTGTGGTTTAAAGTTAAATTGCTTTATCATGTTATCTTGTGCCATTTCCCAAGTATGATCAAAAAAGCGTTTGAGCTTTTTTCTTTAATTGTTTCTTCTTTAACCATTCTACATATTGTTTTTTCCCTTATACTTTGTAACGTTCGTTGTGGGCCTAGCTCCTCGACTATTTAATTTTAAAAATATCAGTGTTATTTGCGTCGACTCGATTACTATATCTGATTTGAGTAGGAGAAATTTGGTTTTTCCGTGAGATTCGATGCTAAATTCATCCATTTCATATGGTAATTTGTTAGTTATAAGTCTCTGCACCCTTCGTTTTGGGCTTTTGCCATCTTGAGAAGGGCCCTAGAGGGGACGTGATTCTCGACATAGCTTTCATTTCGAAAACACCTATAACACCAGTTCAGGGTCATGCGAACCAATTTTTCCAGTGGTCTCCGTTTATTATAAGAAAACATTAGTTTCTGCCAATCGAACCAATTTTTCCAGTGGTTTCCGTTTATTATAAGATTGCAGTCCGGAGGTCTTCGAAATTTGTTCTACAGATTGTACACTCGCTTCCGCAAACTCCGACAGAAGACTTCACTTATTCCAAAGATAAGAGAATCATTAATTACTTAATTTTTTTAATTAACTTCCTAATATTAATTATTATCATTGAATAAACAATTTAAAACTGATTTCTCATCTTATTTGTATGTCTGTACTTGGCGCCCATTAATAATTGTTGGGGGGGAATTGATAAAAAAACTCAGAAGGAATCCACGATCGTGAAAGCTAGCTAAGGGTAATTTAAGGGCTACAACTTTCACACCTATGATGCCCTTATTGTCACAATTTTTTAGATATTTACAATTGTTATTGCAATAATTATAAACATTTATGCAAGATTGCTAAAAAGACCCGTATTCAGCTTAATTTTTTATCAATTTTAATTATCAAAAAAAATTGGAGGTCTTTCTATGCTCTAAAATCTTCAGTTTACCGATTATTTATAATATTTAATTTGAAAATTATTTAAACAAAATAAGGAATTTTGGGCTTTTTCCATTGTTTATATCTGGCTGTATCGTTTTATGTATTCATCATTAGAAAGACGCCCCTGTCATTTACAACTTTCAAATAAATATCTGCTAAACTTTTTTCACCTTTTATTTTATCTAACCTGGCCTAGATGTAGACTTAAAATGATAGTTTTATTTGCATTAATATTATATATTAGACCAAATATCGGCTAAATCAACTCAACTTTATTTTTTGATGTTAAAGATGCGAGTTATTTAAGGAAAATATTAGACTAGTTTAAAATGTAACTAGATATCCCAAATAGATTTGGTAATATTTTAAAACAATTTAAAATTTAGCTACTGATAATTATTTTCTGATCTTAACTATTACCCTCTTTAAATCATTTAAGGTCTTACAAAATACCTACATTGCTGGTTAAAGTGTGGATAACATAAAAGCCGTTAGCGATTTCTAAATTTGACTTCTGATAGTCTTTTTCTTTATTTATTTAGTCATTTAGTGATGAAAACAGTTATGGGACACGATTCCGTCGACTTTTTTAACTGTATCAATTAAAATTGAATCAACTAGGTACACATCAGTAGTTTATTATGTAATTAGAATTTTTGTTTGGTTAAATCTTTGAACCGGCCCTGAATAAACAAACATAAGCCTTGTTAGTAATTACAAACAGTAGGTACCGTTTCTTTCATTCATCGCATATTTATGTCAGAAATGAATGTGATGAATAAGATTAAATTATGCTTGAAGGTTGACGAAATTAGACACTCTTTTTCCACACATGTAGACTAGTCCGTCTGTGATTTTGAAATAAGTGGATAAATCACTGTTTTTATAAAGGACAAATGAGTAAGACATATATATGTAATTGAATAATGAGTAAAAAATAACTTAATTTAATAATAAATATTTGTAATTATTTCTAGTATGTAGTTAGTTAATAGAGGTAATTTAAGAAGACATTTTACAGATTTTAATTCAAGGTAATAAACAAATAGATTGAACTAATATGATTCTAATAATTTTGATAGCCCAGCAATTTTTTGTCTTTGAAGTCACCCCTTACCTGGGAGCAGCGGGCCCCGTCCATAAATTACTTTTCTCGATCATCACAGCAGCCGGTGATATGCACTCAAGATTTTAAAATATGTTGTTTAAATTTTAAAAATATATGCGATTTACAAATAAAAATAAATAAATACCAGAACCGTAAAGATATTTTTTTTTCTGATTTCAACCATATATAATACTTACGCAAAATTTTGAAGTGCACCGGCGCTAGAGGTGTTTTATGTTATATTGAGTATTATTTTTTTCTAAGTGTAATGTAGAATATTTTGGTGTCGTATCTGAAAATGTCAAAATTTATGTGGTTGAAACAAGAAAAAATTATCTTTACGTTTCTGGTATTTTTTGTGCATGAGTGCATATCACCAGCTGCTGTGAGGGTTGAGAAAAGGATCTGATTTATGGCTGGCTCTCTGTTCTCAGGAAGGGGGTGACATCAAAGACCGTCTAACCAATTTTCTATGTAATGTACCACACACCCTGTCAGATGTTTTATGTTTATTGGCCTATTGGGTTGTCGCCTGGAGTCATTTTAACTGTATCTAATTAATACCTTCCACACTTAGAGATTACACTTAGAGATTTTTGGATATATAAATATTTCACCAACAAATAATAAGAAATAATTTTGAAGTTTATATTTCATAATAAACGAGAGTCACTTAACTACCAAACAATCATTGATTCCCATCATATTAAAAATATTTGAGATCTTACTAAAAAATCAACTGTGTGAGTATTTTAAATCCAGTGACATTTTTATTGATGAGCAGTTTGGCTTTAGAGATAAAAAGGCCACGTACCTACATGGCTGTGAGTAGGTTGTGTGATGGCATCTTCGAGGGCTTTGAGGAGGGCGACTTTGTGGGTGTTACCTTCTGCGACCTCTCCAAGGCCTTCGATTGTGTCTCACATGATATTCTAATTTAAAATCTGAAGCATTATGGATTGTACTCGTCTAGCTGCCGCCTGATTCAAAGTTACCTCACAGATAGGCGACAGGTAACCTCATTTCTGGGTATGGTCTCAGAAGAAAGAACTATAAGACATGGAGTTCCTCAGGGTTCAGTCCTGGGACCCCTGCTTTTTCTTGTGTATGCTAATGATCTAACATCATCATTACAACAGAGTGAGGTGACATTGTACGCGGATGATACAAGTTTTTTGTTGCGATCTAAAGAGTGTGTTGTGTTGAAAGAGCGGATGCAACATGGTCCTGAAAGTGTTACTGACTGGTTTGGGGCCAATTAACTTAGCCTGAATCTATCAAAAACAGAACAGGTTATTTTCTCACTAAGACCGCATGAAGCGGCTGATAATCCGCAACAGGTCAAGTTTTTGGGAATCACTTTGGATCCCAAACTCACTTTTAAATGTTATGTCAACAATTTGTCAAGGAGGGTGACTGCTGGAATTTTTGTACTCCGAAGTTTGTCTGGGATCGCTGATCTGAGCGTATGTCGTATTGCCTATCATGCGCTTATTCACTCGATATGTGTTTATGTACTGCTGGCCTGGGGGCACTCAGCTCATGCCTTGAGAGTGTTTGGTCTACAGCGAAGAGCAATCAGAGTTTTTGCTCGAGTTGGATATCGTGATGACGCGAGACCACATTTTAAGAACCTTAATATTTTAACACTACCCTATCATTATATATATGAGTCTTTGATCTATGCGTATGAAAATTTGGATAAATATGGTACTATGCAGGAACAACATAACTATGACACAAGATCGCGGAGTTATCTCTGCATAAGGTTTCTTAGGCTCGGAAGGTCTTGGAATGCTACTTTACGATATGCACCTGCTTTTTATAATAAGCTGCCTGTTATTGTCAGAGAATTGCCTATAAAAAGATATAAGATTGTTATAAAGAAATTTTTATTAGATAAGGTATTCTATAATTTTAATGAGTTTTTAAATTGCGATATAACTGAGACTGATTTTTAAATATTGTAGAACAAAATAGTGATTTTTCTTATTGTTGCATGTTGTAATAATTGACCTTTTTAATTGTGTTTTTTGCTTATTGTTATTTAAGTAGATTAAGAACCACTGACGAATGTAAAAACTTTATGTTTGACAAATAAATTTCTCTTCTCTTCTTCTCTTTTAACTATCTGTTTTGTTATCTCCATGTATAAAAGGGACAAGAAATATATTCTTAAAAAAATTAGACATTTAGAATTTAACCGTTTCATACTATAGAAACTGCTCAATATTTATACAAAAAATTAATGTAAGTTGTGTTACTTGTAATTATTAAGAATATATACATAAAAACTTCGAGTTCATCGTTATTTTCAAAAAGTGTAGTTACAACTATACTTGTGTTACGAAGCATACCTACTACAATCAATCCCGAAGTTCCATTACATTTATCAGAGACGTACCGAGCCATAGTAACAAGGGGGGGTGTTAATGAAAATTTGCCGACGAAAATTTAGAAATTGCCGACGAAAATTGAAAAGCTGTTCTTAATTGAATACATTAATTAAACACTTTAAATTAACATAACCCCAAGCACTAAGATTAATAAATAACCGATAATAATTTATTCCCAAGCCTTAAACCCCCAAAATCCTGGTCGTCAGGTAAAATTCAATAATTAAGTAACCATCAAGCTTTGAATAAATGAGCCGCTAGGCTCTGAACCTACAAAGCTATAGTCGTTGAGCGAAAAAGATAAAGTACTTTTTTTCCCCAAAAAACTATCAGAAGAAAAAACCAATAAGCCCTGAATCCATAAAGTTGTAGGTGTCGAGCTTTAATAATTGATAATTATTTGATTGATATTTTTTATGAGTTTTAGAAACAACGTTAAGTTGAAAAAAAATATTTTTTTTATTTAACATCAAATGCAGTGAACCCAAACAATAAAACTAATCATTTTAATTTTTTTATTTTTTAAGATTTAATTTGAACAAAAACGAATTTTTATTAGACAACTATTCTTCTCACTTTCAGTAAAGACCATTGTTCCATTATTTCGACTAGATCTATCGCATCAGTAATGTCCTTTTCAGATGATAGAGCCATAAGATCGTCTACACGATCATCCGTTGAGTTTGTCCGCAAATCACTGTACGTTAATTTCAACTTGCTGAATGAACGTTCTCCCGAAGCTGACGATATTGGGGATGTTAAAATAAGAAAAATTATTTTATAGGCTATAGGAAGTGCATTTTTCAATTTCAAAGAAATTTGGCAAATTTCATCAAAATCTTTGCATTCCCTACAAGCATCTAAAAGTAGCTCTAATTCAGTTTGAGTACAATCTGGGTCAAGATCCTTAATCGAAGGATGCATTGCAATAAGTTCTTCGATTAATTCAATTCTGCAATTTTTTCGACTCACTGGAATTCGAAAAACTTCCTGAAATGGTCGAAACAATCTTAGCATAGATTTCAAGTTATCGGTGGTATTGTTTACGAAATTATCTAATACGGATATAAATTCTTTCCGATAAAATGTGAAAAGATCCAACTTAGCAGTGGTTTCAGGGTGCTCATCTAATCTTTGAGGAATGCGTCGTGTTCTGTGATGCTTTGCAAAATCTTCCTCTACATTGAATTTCATTTTTATAGCGAACGAAATCGCACTTTCAATCAAAGCATTTATTTGATCTCCGCCAATTAATTTGAATGATGCAACGACACCTTCCAGTAACTGCAAAGCATCTATGACATTCATTTCTTCCTGCTCTAACTGTTCTGTTAGATTTTTAAATGTCATCATTATATTTTTTGCGAAATATAGACAGCAAATAAAGTCAAACTCTAACATTTTTTTGTAAAGTCCAGCTGCTTGGCTTTGAGTCTTTTTAGTATTATCGATTGTTTTTGAATTTTTAATTTGGAAAAGTGTTATCACAATTTTTTCATAAGAAATATCAACAGCTTTGACTGTCTGAGCTCGTGCTACCCATCGCGTTTTTGACAAATCTTTTAAACCAAGTGAATTTTCTATTTCTTTCAACTCGTTTTCTAATTCTACCATTCGCTTTGTTGAACCGGTAAAAAATACATATAGGGCTTGGAGTGTGTTAAACAATTCGCGAAATATAGTGCTTGAATTGCACGCATCTTCAACAAAAATGTTCATACGGTGTGGCTGACAGGGAATATAAGGTATTAATCGTGCAAATTCTTCCGAGAGTTTTTGTTGAGTGCCATTAAATTCTCCTGACATATTTGCAGCATAGTCATAAGACTGAAACGCAGGTTCTGATAATTTAAGCTCATTCAGTGTTTTGAAAATTTTTCTACCTAATACTGCTTCAGTTTTTGCCACACGTATGGTGTCCATCTTCAAGAGGCGTTCTACTGGTTTTAATCTATCATTTTCTATCTTAACATATCGAACATTTATCGTGAGACGATCGTGATGCCTTTTATCCGGAGTTGTATCTGCAATGACAGAATACATTCCAGCATTCTGAATTTCATTAACGATCACTTCATGTACTTTATTGCCTAATAATTTAATGAATTCATTTTGCGACTTTGGGCTTAAATAAGTGATACGATGTGTTCTAGATGATGTTTCTTCTAGCCATTAGTCTGTACTCTGTAAGGTACATTTTTTCAAATAAGTATTTTTACAAAAAATTGACGAGCTTTCATTCCTGCAGCCACGATCTGTCATCGAATTGCCGATTTTGCCAATGATGAAAAGTCAGAAAAAAACCGACAAGATGTCATTGTTCAAGCAACGATCTGCTATCAAACTGTCGATTTTATCGACGACGAAAAGCCATCAAGAAACCGACGAGCTGTCGTTCTCTGACAGCGATCGACACTCAAATTACCGATTTTGTTGTATAGCCAGCAAAAAACCGACGAGCTATCACTGTTGCAGCTGCGATCGACACTCAAATCGCCAATTTTATTGACGACAAAAAGCCAGCAAAAAACCATCGAGATAGAATTGTCGATTTTGCCGACGACGAAAAGCCAGGGGGGGTGTCACACCCCCCCACACCCCCCCCTCGGTACGTCTCTGACATTTATTATAACTATGACAAAGAATAATAACGCACCTTCGCCAAAAAAATTGTGATAGAAAATAACTTTAATAACCACTAATTCTTATAACGTAATGTAATGTTGATAAATTATGTCGAATAAGTACTATAGTGTTTTTAATATTAGAACTTAACAGGTTGAAAGTTGAAAACAAAATGTCTATAAAACTAGAGGCACATCTGCCTTTATAGAGACTTAAGTGGTTATCTGAGTTATATATCAAAATAACCAATATCTTTTTTTAAGTTAAAACCGTCTTAAGAAACTTGTAAATCAACGTTTGAATATAAGATATAATTTTAGGTGAGAAAGATATTAATTACTTATTTAGGAGATAGTTTGTCGCCACATGGTATAAATGGTTTATTTCTTGTACAGTTGAAATCTATTATATTTAATCGAAAAAAAAATTGTAAAAACGTCTAAACTAAGGAGAAAATATGATAAAATCGTCAAAAACAAAACAATGAAAACAAAAAAAAATAGTATGAATTAAAAAAAAAACGAAAAATGAGAAAAAGATATCAATGTTAGGAAGTACGAAGTTATCCAGGTCACCTAGTCAATATCAATCAATACATCATACATAGTATAAAACAAAGTCGCTTTTTCTGTCCCTATTTCCCTTTGTATGCTTAAATCTTTAAAACTACCCAACGGATTTTGATGCGTTTTTTTAATAGATAGAGTGAATCAAGAGGAAGGTTTATATGTATAATAACATCCATTAAATAGTGGAGAAATACTGTTATTTTTGACGTTTCTAATGTGATGTCGTTAATTATCAATTTTTTTCCGCTTACATTGCAAACGCAGGCTGAACCCTACGAGATTTATCAAAATAATGTACTAATTATTTGTACACATTGAAAAGGTCTACAGAAAACTCCGCGATGGTATATGTCTATCTCTTATGGATATCCCACAATTTTGTCATTTACCTTTTTCGACAAATAATGGCTAATTTTCGAAGCGATTTTAACCAATACAGCATTAGTCCCTATCCAATTAAATAGCTTAAATACATTGTTGATTTAATACAGATCTATATGGTCCTGTACAGCACAAGATTTAAATGAATATTTTCCAAAATATTGCAGATTTAAAATTGCGGGAGGTAGGGTTTGCGGTGGTACTGGCCGGCAGGGGCTGCGGCAACGGACGCCGCGATTTTCCTTATAGCACTTTGAATTTTGCAGCGATCGGACGCGTTTATTACGAAATTAATCATTATGACGCTACCCTAAGGTGGCGCAGTTGAGATGTTATAAATTTACACCTGTAATTCTTACATAATTAGGTACTATGACGCCACCGTAAGGTGGCGCAGTTGATATCTTATATATTTAAAAGGGCAAAACTTACTTTCCTAAGAACTATGACGACACCGTTAGGTGGCGCAGTTAATATATAATATACCTAACCGATAAATTACAAAGTACTATAAATAATAGTAAAAACTGGTAACTAACGAGAAAATATGATAAAGAATACAAAAAATTAATCGTAAAAATAAAAAAAATGGAAAAAACATTAGTGTTAGGCGATGCGAAGTTCGCCGGGTCCGCTAGTTTTAAATAAAATACATCTATTTTTTCTTCTTCTTTTATTAGGGAAGTTTTGCCACTAAAATAAAAATAATATATCACTATTTTGAAAATGACCCTTGCTTATTTAATTTATTTTAATTGATATATCAAATTTGTCAAGGGCTGTGTTTTAAATTAAAATTATTATAAAAAAGTTTTTCTTTGCTTTTGACAAAGTTAAAACATGTATTTCTTCTAGCAATAGTTCTTGTATTTTTATTTTTTGATATATCAATCAAGTTAAATTAAATAAGCAAGGGTCAGTTTCAAAATGTTGATTTATTAGTTTTATTATTTTTATTTTCGTAGCGAAAGGTCCCCTCATAAAAGAAGATTATATAGTTAATGCCACAAAGAACTTATAGAGAATATTTAAATATAGATCGTATTACTGTAAATATAGAAATGTCTACAAAAATGGTATAAAACAAATATATGTGGGAGTAGAAACCGTTCTGCTGTTTAAACTTTTTAATTTAATCGATTCGCGTGGCTGGCTCTAAACGTAAATAAACTAAAGAGGATGTAGAGTTCGATTGCACATAGTACCTACTTTATGAACGGATTTACATTTTATCAAAGAGAATAATTTTGTGAATGGCTTTTATAACATGTAGGTACTTCTGTAAAATTCATAATAATAATACCAACTTACCTACACAAAATTCTTATTTAAAATAGATTAATTCAATACCTATTATGTAATGAATATTTATTAATACAAATCCAGGGATGATTGCATACTGTAAAATTCAATAAAATTACATAATTTGTATTTAAATTGTTACAGACTGATTGTGAAGTGAATATATAAACGGAACCAGTAAACGGTTAAAAACGAGAAATCTAGGAAGTAAATTGTGAAAAAAAAAAATTGTAACAGAGTCAATACCGATCACTTTAATTTACAGTACATTGTTTTTTTTAACCGGCCAGAAATAAGTACTTTCCGGTTTATTTTTAGGTCAGAAAATCTCATTTTTCGGACAAGGCCAGAAAATAAAAATGAGTCTGTTAATAGTATTATACGTTACAAGGTCGGTAGGTGACTTATTACAGTACGAGTTAGTTTACGGACAAGGCGACGTAGGAGCCGAGTTTGGAAATGAAAACGAGGACTGTAATAACACCTAACGACCATGTATCGTATTATATTTTATTTCATCCTGTTTTTATAAATTAATAAATTCATAAAAATTTTAAAAATAGTTCGTGACTTGACTAGTTACGTCAACTTACCTTAAGCGTTAGTTACTGTCAAATTTTGATTTTATAGTTATTATAGTGTTTTTAAATGCCAAAATTAAAAGTAATTGTCTTCCCTAAAGCAATCAGAGCGGAGTTGCTAGGCAACACATCACATTACAGTACATGATACCGTAATGTTCTACTTACCGGCGCCAAATTGATTATAGGGAAGTTTATTTACTGGACAGGATCAAATAAAAGCTTTTACCGGACTATCAAAATAATTTTCTGGCTGGTCCGACAAAATGAGATTTTCTGACCCAAAAATAAACTGGAAATTACTAAATTCTGGCCGGTTTCAAAAAAACTATTAGACATAATACGTCCCAAAAGTGCTTTTACTGGACTCGCAGGCTTGCAGGACTCGCCTGCGACTCGCCCTGCAATTGTGCACTCGTCCAGTAAAAGACCACTTTCGGGACTTGTTACGTAAACTACTATTACATCAGATGCATTTTGGGACTATGTTATAACTGACGTAGCTTACTAACAGTGTCATGCTCGATTATCTTCATTCAAAATCTAAACTTTGGTGTATATTACTTTGGCATACGATTACGTGCAACATGTTAACTTATGTTTATGGAGAGATACTAACTAAGCATAATACAACAATAATACCTCGTTAAATTTTGATTAGATTCAGATAGATCTATGAGTCAGTTACTGCATCGTAGCAACAAATAATAATTGTTTATACATTAGCCTGTCGCAAAGTAAACAAGACAAAGAAAAAAAATAACGTTTTTTTTTCGGCATTTGGAATTTATTTTAATCACAATACTTAGTTCTCCTAAGAGTTAATAGAGCGATTTGCAAGGTTTACGAATAAGAATTTCTGCTCATTGACCGGGATATTCTTTAAAATGGTTAACGACGCCTTTTGGATGGCCTCTGCGTTGGCACACCGCTGTCCCGTTATGGGCAAATGTAGTCTATCGAACAGAAAAAAGTCGCAAGGTGCTATATCTGGAGAATATGGGGAGTGGTTGATGGTTAACTTACCAAGTTCTGTAAAAAAATCGAACACAAGTGTCGATTAATTTGATGGTGCGATATTCTGGCCGAACACGAAGACCAAACGCCTCATAACACCAAGATAATACACAGCATTAACCGTTTGGCCCTCTGAACGATTTTTAACTTCCCGCTAAAAGTTATTGGTTTTACCCCGGTTTTCGAAAATCAAGTTTTCATCGGATCTCAACGTTTTGAGGTCTTTGGAAATTCCCCTGATCACTTTTTCCGAGGGTGTCTGTATGTATGTGTGGATGTAAGTGTGTGTGTGTGTGTGAATGTATGTAAACCTCTGATAACTTTTGAACGATTGAACCGATCGGAATAAACTAAAGAGCGTTCCAAAGAATTCCATCTAACTTAGATTCCATGTAAGTTCGAACCGATTCGGACCGGTAGATTTCGAGAAATTTCAAAAAAAAACTATTTTTTTTTTCCTAAAAATGATATTTTTTAATCATATTGAAACACTTATGGGGGCTTTTTACACAATTTATTTACAAAATTGTTAAGATACACTGAACTCTGCTGGATAACGTCTAACTACTTGACAATACAATGAACTCTTGTGAACACTTGACTCGAACTGACGTTAACTGCCCGTGCATCCCCTTATATACAACATTATTTAATCTAGTCAGTGTGTTTAGAAGTTTCTAGAATTTTCTAGAAACATTATTTAAAATGGTCAGTTGATTTTTTTACAAACTTCTAAAAATCAACTGTCAACAACAATCTTTCAAATTAAGGTCCCTTCCTTTACGGTTATCCCGTTACACTGCCCCCTCCTTAGATTCATTCCTCCTGGAATGTTATTTCCTACATCGGAATCCCGCAAACTCCCTGAGCCAGCCAAACCATCTTCTCGGAGTTGCTGCGCATCTCCACTGTGGTTTCCCTGGTAAGGCGCCAAACGATCATGATGGACCACGACGGGTTTCCCTCTGGGAATTTTCACGATCCGATAAATGACATCGTTAATCTTCTTCTTGATGATGTAAGGACCTTCCCAGTTCTTTTGTAATTTGGGACAAATACCTCGACGCCGTCGGGGGTTATAGAGCCAGACTAAATCTCCAACTTGGTAACTCTTTTCCATTGTCCGTGTGTCATAGTACCTCTTCATCCGATCACTAGATAATTGTAGTTTTCCACGCACCAGGTTGTGTATATTCTCCATTCGATTCTGAAGGTCGGCGACATATTGTTCACGTGCCATTTCTTCACCAGGTTTACAACCAAACACCAAGTCACATGGTAGCCTCATTTCTCTACCGAACAGGACCTTCGCAGGCGTTTGGCCAGTTGATTCGTTGATGGCCGATCGAATTGCCATTAGAAATAGTGGAATATGTCGATCCCAATCCCTCTGACAATCTGACACCACTTTTGACAGATAGTTGGTTATAGTCCGGTTCATTCGTTCCACCATTCCATCAGACTGAGGGTGCATCGCTGTGGTTCTCGTTTTGTGGATGCCTAATCTTTGGCAAACTTCTTGAAACAGCTTGCTCTCAAAATTTCTTCCTTGGTCTGAATGTAATTCTAGTGGTACCCCAAATCGGCTTACGAATTCTTCAACCAATATATCTGCTAGAGTGATGGCTTCCTGATTGGGAACTGCATATGCTTCAACCCATTTAGTGAAGTAGTCCATTACAACAAAGATGTACTTGTTTCCTACATCGGTCTGTGAAAGTGGCCCCAATACATCTACTGCGATTCTTTCAAAAGGACTTCCAACCAGGTATTGCTGCATTTCCGCCTTCGGTTTTCGGTGCGGACCGTTACTGGCAGCACATGTAGTGCATTTACGACACCAATCTTTAACATCATTCGTGCAATTTACCCAGTAAAATCTATCTCGGATCTTTTGCAGCGTTTTCGTGATACCCAGATGTCCTCCAGAACTATCATTATGCATCTGTTTTAAAATTTCCGGTACAGCATTTCTTGGGACCACTATTTGTTTTCTTGTCTCTGTGTCCTCGGAATTTTCTACAAATCTTTTAACGAGCCCTCCGTCCAAAATTAAAGAGTTCCACAACGGACGACGGTCCATTCTCTTCCACTCCCTAATCTTTCTCAGAACGGGATCGTTTTCTTGTTGCTCCTCCAGCATAGAGCTCTCGTCTTCTGGCACAACCTTAACTAAGGCAAGTTTTTCCTCGTTCTGCACCACTCGGGTACAATGGGGGCAAGTATTTCTTATGTGGTCTAGTTCTCCGCAATTCCAGCACCTCACTGGGCGCCTTTCTTTTGAAGAAAACTTCTTTAACCTCTCCACTACCGCTTCGACGTTGCTGACGGCATAAACGGCATGGTCGACAATACCAGTGTCTTCCATCAGTCGAGCAGCTCCATGTGAGGCCTCCGTCGCCGCATCGAACTCCAGGGCAATGGTCAAGGCGTTTACAAGAGATCTCGGTCTCGCCAACCGTACAGCCCGTTGCAACTTGGCGTCTCGAAGACCATCGGTAAAGGTTTGGATCGCCAGGCACTCCAGAAAATCTTCTGCTGCATTTGGATACGCAAACCGTACCATTTTTTCCACTTCTGCCTTGAACTCCTGGATAGTTTCTCCATTTTTCTGCTTCCGACTTTTCAACTGCACTCGGTATACTGGTTGTAGATGACTTTGACCATAACGCATCTCTAGACGATTCACCAATAGCTTAAAATTGTCAACCTCATCCGGTGTCAATACATGCAGGACGTCTAAAGCCTCGCCTCGCAGAGCCATGGTTAGGAACAATGCCTTCTCCTGGGGTGACCATCCATTCGCTCTGGCCACTGCGTCAAATTGTTTTAGGTAATTTGACCAGGAAGCCTTCCCGTCGAAGGTCGGGGGTTTTATCGTCATTCGTACCTGGGCCGCCTCTCCGTTTCCTTGTCGTTCGACGTCTACGTGGCCGGTTTCCCTCCTTTCTGCATTTCCGTCGCCGTGGTGGATGATTTGGTTTCGGCGACAAGCTTCCAGTTCTTGTTGAAGCTTTCTTATTTCGGACTGCATTTGCTGGTTGATCTCGTCTCGCAAGTTGGCAACTTGCTGATTTTGCTCGTCTCGTATGTTGGTCACTTGCTGATTCATGTTGTCCACTTGCTGATTTAAGATGTCTACTTGCTGATTCAAGTTGGCTACTTGCTGATTCTGCTCGTCACGAAGATGTGATATTTGCTGGGAGAACGAACTGGATAACTCATCTGATAGGGTAGACATCCGTTGTGATAGCTCCTCTTGTTGGCTCTTCATCTGACTGGATAGCACCTCTTGTTGGTTCGTCATTCGTTGTGACAGCTGGGACATATCTTCACGCTGGCTCTTCATCTGACTGGATAGCTCCTCTTGCTGGCTCTTCATCTGACTGGATAGCTCCTCATGTTGCCGGGAAAGTTGTTGAGCTTGTTCTTCTTGTTGGCTCGTCATTCGTTGGGACAGCTGGGACATGTCTTCGCGCTGGCTTTTCATCTGACTGGATAGCTCCTCTTGCTGGCTCGTCATGCGTCCTGATAGCTCCTCTTGCAGCCGGGAAAGTTGTTGAGCTTGTTCTTCTTGCAGCCGGGAAAGTTGTTGAGTTAGTTCAGAATTTGCTTTTTGAACTGGGTCTTCGAACTCCACAGCGTCAGGGTCCAAATTATTATTTACGTAGTACTCACGGAGCCTTCTCAACAATACGGATTTGCTTCCAGTAGTTTCCAACTCTAATTCTTCAAGCTCTCTTCTGAGCTCAGCCACCAATAGTTCATTTATCTTTTTTCCAGGCATTCTTGTATCTTCACCCCACACCTGACACCAATTTGAAACACTTATGGGGGCTTTTTACACAATTTATTTACAAAATTGTTAAGATACACTGAACTCTGCTGGATAACGTCTAACTACTTGACAATACAATGAACTCTTGTGAACACTTGACTCGAACTGACGTTAACTGCCCGTGCATCCCCTTATATACAACATTATTTAATCTAGTCAGTGTGTTTAGAAGTTTCTAGAATTTTCTAGAAACATTATTTAAAATGGTCAGTTGATTTTTTTACAAACTTCTAAAAATCAACTGTCAACAACAATCTTTCAAATTAAGGTCCCTTCCTTTACGGTTATCCCGTTACAATATCTTTTTGGCTATTACATTCATCAGTTTCATAACCTAATCAGCTCTAAAGCTTTAGAAACCACATCAAATGCCGTTTTGCAAATTAAAATCGGTTGATCCGTTCGTGAGACATCGTTGTCGAAAAGATCAAAAAAAGGGTTTTTTTAATAACTTAGAGATTTTTTGACTAAACGATTTTGCATTTCAAATACCATTTTTAGATCTCAAAAAACTGCGTCGAATGCTGTCCTCACCATCTCAAATAGTCAGTTATAAAATTAAGTTACCTAATTTTTACTTTATTTTTAACTTCTGCAGGTTCTATTTTTTAAGAAAATTGCTGAATTTTAGTTTAACACAAATCAGACGAATTGCTTTGTTTTCTATCAAAATTTGTTAACCCGATGCCTTACCAACTTTTCTTGAACACGCCTGTGCTAAGAAGCTTGCGGTCTCTAACTTCGCTAAACACGCCAACAGCTTCCCGTATCTTGCGAAATTTTCAATTACCCTTTCACATTGCACTATTGCACTTATCTGAAATTATCCCATACTTTGCTTTTTGCCCTTTTTGGAAGTATATCATGTATCGTGAATCATTTGCCTTTAGGTAGATTTCCATTACCTATTTTCTCAAAATTTTGTGATTCAGGCATTTTAAATTTATATTTCTAGTAGAAAATAGGAAAGAAGTTTAAAATATGGTTTTTAAGACGTTTTAAATAATATCAAATATCTTAGGTTAGTAATAAACCAATTAAATCCAACAATTTGGAATTTAAAAAAAAAAGTATATCAATCGTAATATTACTTTTTTAATCGTATCTCAGAGACTCTTTAAATCGTATCTCAGACTTAACAAAACTATAAAGAACTAGAACAAGTCGGTTTATTAAACAAAGGCGTGTTATTGATTATAGTGTACAGAGAAAAAGAAGTAATAAAAATTTAGAGAGTATTAATAATTTATGTTCGACGTACAATTTAAACTTGAGAATTATGTTGCTGTGATAATATTTCCTACCTAATTACCAACTAAGATTGAAAAAATTTTACTGCATGTCAACTTATTAAGTTCTCTTTTGTAGAATTTAAAAAAATGCTGCCTATAAAAGCGTCGAATATTCGCAACTCTAGCAGCGACTCGTATCACAATAAAGTTAATGGAGACTAGTTTATAATAATAATTATTAAATAGACTGTTGACAAATTCTTAAAATACATTTCACGACATAACTTACAACTAAAATGCGTTAGGTCCCTGACACATGGAAGTCGAAATTTTCTGACAATGCCATGGCTGTCAGGACACTCAGTGTTTCGGGCAATGAGAAGGCTGATTAATTGGCCCGAGGGAAAACTAATATCTCATTGATTGGCCCGGAACCATTCGATGAGGTTACTGATACGTTCAGAAAGACAGAGATTGATAAATGAAGGTTGGAGAAGGTCCATAAGTTGTGGGAAAAATCACCGGGTAGGCGACAACCCAAAGGCCAAAGTGTTTATAAAATGACACTCGGCGTAATTTAATGCAGAGCTAATATCACAAAGGCGAAACCATGTCAAAATGATTGTCAGTTTCTTGAGAGGACATTGTCGGCCCAGAAAACATCTAAGTCAGCTGAACTTGACAGATTAAAACATCTGTCGATACTGCCAAGAGCAACAGGAAACCGCATTTTATATCCTATGCCCTGCAAGGACGTAATATCTAGAATTGTAGAGGAGAAACCGGCTGCTCCAAGTTACGTGGAGAAGCTGTTAAGTCACATTAGGAGAACAGGGCTACACAAGGTGCTCTAATCCTATCAAAAGATGATCGGTGTTCACAATAGGTCTGTAAATGTCGCAGTAATACCAGCCAACAGCAAACCCAATCTATCTATCTATCTACAACTACACTATTCACTTCCACTTATTTGTGTTCAGCTCATAGATGCATAGTGAACATACGATTTTGACAGCATTTCAAAAAACGGATCTTTATTATTACTGATTTTATGACCATACATTGGCGCCAATACCGTGAGTTTTTTAGATTACTTTAAAGTTCACGTTACTCACTGTACAAATTTCCACACAGATTATACGTATCAAGAGATTTTAGACGCATTGAGTGCCTTACATAAAAGTAATATAATTTGAATCCGTATCTAACACCAATTTTTAATATAGAAGCATATGTGTCTCTTGATTTAACCACCATCCAATTGGGCATGTCAGGTTTAGGTCCATATAGGATTTAGTATTGGAGCCAGTTAGTTCATCAAGTTAAATAGCAAATAATTTTTCAATTAGATGAGATTCAAGCTGATCCTGAATGTCAGCAGATATATCTGAAATTCTTCGACAAATTGTATCATTTCACAAAGGAATATTATCAAGTTGTTTAGCATAGTTTTCACTAAACAATATTTCTACAATGTCTTTGGTAGCGAGTAGAATAAGTTGCCATCTTTTGCGAAACATCATCGTCCGCCGCGCCAAGCGTATATGACTATACTACCTAGATATACAGGTTTGCCTAATCTAATTTTAATTCCCAGGGTTGACTTTATAATTCTCTCTTGAAATAAAATGGACAATTGTTAAGTATAAAATTTTGAGAACCGCTGGTTAAGGTAACAATTTCCTGTAGCTCTAGATTTTGATTGATTTTAAACGATTTCAGAATCGCTATTCAATTGTTTGTATACGTGTAGTTTAAAAAGTTGATAAGCTGTCCTTTAATCCTTTTATAGCTGACATAGAATAAAATAGTCCGGGTTCCCACGTGGTAAAAAAGGCATAAAGAATAACCGGCTGAAACTTTTAGAATCGCTTAATTGCACTTAGACCTACAAACTTCCATAGCAACAATATCGATGGATGGGGCGTTTTTTCTTCAGCAGTGGTCAAACATGTCGAAAGTTATAACTCTCCCCAGAGTGATGGATTACCGATTTATTTTTTGTGAATCAACAGTTTTTTATTATTTTATGTGACCTACAAAAGAAGAGGGCGTTAACTGGTTATTTGTTAAGTCGTTGGCAGTCGTAACTATTACATGTTAAGCGCGTAGGCCCCGCCAAACGCCCTCCTCTTTTTGTAGGTCACGTGTTTTATTATGTAGTAATAATAAAAAACTGTTGATTCACAAAAAATAAATCGGTTATCCATCACTCCGGGGAGGGTTATATCTTTCGACATGTTTGACCGCTGCTGAAAAAAAAACGCCCCATCCATCGATATTGTTGCTATGGAAGTTTGTAGGTCTAAGTGCAATTAAGCGATTCTGAAAGTTTCAGCCGGTTATTCTTTATGCCTTTTTTACCACGTGGGAACCCGGACTAAAAGTTTTGTATCTCAGGTGTTCTTATTTTAGCAATTAACGTGGGTGATTAGGCATTTTCTTAAATTTGTTCTGCTCCGGCCTACCGAGTTGAACCACGAGACACCAGTTCGATATAATGCTACAGATAATTACCTAAAGGTTTAATAATGTAATCTTGTAACAAGCTTAATGGTTTTATTATAAATTTTGTACTACACATTTAAAATTCGCATTAGAATTAATTATATTTTTGCAAATTAAATTGCTTTGGGTTCTATTAAGCCAAATAATTATTTCGTAAAAAACTTATAAAATGGAATGTATTTATTTTACTTTAGTTGAATTCGTTCATTATACAAGTTATATACTCACGTTACTTTTTGGTACCGGTCTGGATGACTGTAAGCAAGAGGGGCAAAATACCTTGGGTTGTAAACAAGAATGTAGTATAGCAAATGAGACTTACTTATTATTTATGAAAATTAAGTTTAAAAAACAGATATCTGCAGATTTAAGCGTCGGATTTCGTACTGTTAGGCTTTTTTTCGTTGATTTTTTTTGACAGACTCACTCTTAATGGTGAGGAAGGAAAATTTTGTATTCATAATTTCGTTACAAATAACCATTTTATTTTTTCCCAAGCATGTAGAATTTGTACAAGTGACGCCGAATAAGCTACGGTTGTATATCAATATACAGTGTGGGTCACAGGAAACAGTCCACCAGGATATTTGGCCATATTTATTAGATTTTAAAAAAATGTAAAAACAGGTTGATTTTTTATCTAAGGGGACACATTTTTACAATACATGCATCTGTCAATTGTCAACTCCCTTCCTTCCTCTACCTCAACTCATTTTTAAATAGGGAATATAGGTACTATGTACGGCACATCGGAATTTAGATGAAGTATTTAGACATAACGATTATTCACGATTTTTTTCGATATTTGTACTGTTTTTGCAGAAAAAATTCTTAATTTATTTAAAGTACAACTCCTCTTAAAAATGAAACGCCTATAGTTTGTTGTAATGTAATTTTTTGTCACATTAAAAATAAATTTAAAGAAAAACAGTTTGTTTAAGTTTGTTGAAGTTAAATACATTTGGGTATTTTCAAATAGTTCCAAAAAGTATATTTTATTGTAAAAATAGTTAAGATTATTTCCATAATTTTTGAAAACAGGAGGTGTGCAATAAAAACAGCAAACAGATTTATTTAATCAGCTTCATGAAGACAAGCACATTCATCATCATTCATACGTCTTAGAGCTATTGAGAAAATTTAACCAAACGAGGTGTGTAGCTAATCAAAAAAAGAACTATGAATATAGGGTGAGCACTGAAGCTGTAGAAGTAGCAATTTTAGGTCATATTAATTTAGATCCTACAAGTATGACAAAATTGGCTAAATAGTCTGGTTCTTTGCGCATTAGGGTTCGTATGGTTTTGAAACGTCATAAATTTCATTCCTACAAGATACAATTGGTACATTAAATAAATGAAGACAGACGACTACACATTTGTAAGATTATGACTGACAAAATAAACACTTATTTAATATTTGATTTTCGGATAAATGTTGCTTTTTTGTAAATGGTACCGTAAATCGGCAGAATTGTCGTTACTGGGCTAACGAAAATCCTAGAGTATTCCACGAAACATATTTCAACATCCTCTTAAATTGAACGTGAGGACAGAATTTATAGGGATCGTATTGTTGGGCGATTATTTTTGGCACAAAATTTAAACCGAGAAAAATATCTCGAAGGAGGGGGTTGACAATTGCCAGATGTATAAATCGTAAAAATGTTTTCCCTTTAGATCAACAATCGACCTGTTTTTACATTTTCTTAAAAACTAATACGCATGGCCAAATATCGAGGTGGACTGTTTTCTGTGACCCACACTGTACCTATTGTTTGCAATTTTCACTATTTACACACAAAACAAATCTAGCAAATCGTTATAATATTAACATTTATACAATTAAGTGTTTCAAAATCAAATTATAAATATATTTTTGTTTATATTTAACTGTATTTGAAATTGATCAAAATTTAATTTTCATCTATTGAAATAAATCCTTTATAGTCTGGCACACAAAATGAGGATCATTCATGATACCGATCAGACAATTGATATTTACATCCGCACCTCTGTAGAAACACATATGACGTCAACTCCTATTTTTATTGTTCAATATTTTACTTTTACATTCCAATGGGCTTGTCGCTCAATTCCATTTAGTCGAATTGAAATAAACATCAGTTGTAGTTGTTTTCATGCACTGTTTTTGGAAATATTTAAAATTAAAATAAATGATAGTAATCTTTATTAATCCATACGCCATAATATAATATCTACAGACCAAGTTATTAATAATTAAAAGCAAGTAGCAATACAGATAGACAATATTCATTACTTTTATATAGATAAATTAAGTTTATCGTGTTTAAAGGATCATAATAAATTTAGTTTCGTTTTTACCCTCGACCTTTATCGTGTATGTTTAAATTGCTATTATGACAGTTTTTATTTATAAATAAATAAACATCATGTTAGTTGAAAAACAACAGTAGTTGTAAACTCAATTTCAATCAAATAGTCAGTCAAAGTAATGTAAATATCATAAAGCGATAAACGAAAGATGGGATTGCGATGAAGAAGTTAAATTTAGAGTCAATTACGTCAAAACAACATTTTTCAAACTTACTTAAATTTCTTACTTGGTCGCAGGTCGCAGCCTTCCACTTACACTTAGATTGCGCGTTATTAAGTGCTACATATGGTGCTTACATGGCCCATTTTACTTTACGGCGTTGAGACATGGTCTCTTAAGGTTAGAACCCTGAACCGCATCGAAGCATTTGAGGTGTGGATCTTCGCAGACTTGTACGCGTGCCATGGACCACACATACCACAAACGAAGAAGTTTTGAGAATTGCAGGCTGCGAACGAGAACTACTGAACATCATTAAAGAAAAAATCTACAAGGGAAAATAGAGGGACGTGGTGGTCCAGGAAAAAAGCGGCATTCCTGGCTGAGAAATATAAGGGACTGGTTTAACATCAGAGACCGATCATATTTCGAAGAGCCGAAAAACGCACTTTGGACAAGAGAACAGACGCCAATGCGCGGTTAAGCGCAAGGTACAAGAAGAAGAAGAAGTCAGTTGTCCATCTTGAAGATTGTTTCGCAATAATAAAATATTCACCTTAAAAGCGTCTTTTATTTTTTCTGAACATTAAATATAGTTCACTTTTCAAAAGCAAACAAGCGCAGACATAATGTTTTAACAGTTTTTACATATTGATGAAGGTATTTAACGTTATTTTTAAGGCTTTTTTTTAATTATTAGAATAACTTGAATTTTTTTCTGCTTTTAATGTCGTAAAATTTGGTTTTAAACTTTTACCTCCCATTTGTATCAACAAATGTTCACTTTGTCTGATTAAACTTCTCACAATTACCTTTAATAAATTAGTTTTTATTGGAATGTTCTCAGAAGTATGCAACAGCTCAAAAGTAATAACTCCATCCCATTTTTGACATTAATACGCTTTTATTAGCTTCGGAAACTTTGAATGTAATTTTGTAATGCCGGATTAGTTTGAAACTTTGGACACTTATCAAGGACTGACAAAAAAAAATAGAAACTGCAAAGTACTTAGCTTAATTTTTAGATCTTCATCAATACATAGTATAAAACAAAGTCGCTTTTTCTGTCCCTATTTTCCTTTGTATGCTTAAATCTTTAAAACTACGCAACGGATTTTAATGCGGTTTTTTTAAATAGATAGAGTGATTCAAGTGGAAGGTTTTTATGTATAATAACATCCATTAAGTAGTGGAGAAATACTGTTATTTTTGAGGTTTCTAATGTGATGTCGTTAATTATAAATTTTTTCCGCTTACATCGGAAACGCAGGTTGAACCCTACGAGATTTATCAAAATAATATACTAATTATTTGTGCACATTGAAAAGGTCTACAGAAAACTCCGCGATGGTATATGTCTATCTCTTAGAAATATCGCACAATAACATTTTTTTGTTATTTACTTTTTACGACAAATAATGGCTAATTTTCGAAGCGCTTTTAACCAATACAGCATTAATCCTTATTCAATTAAATAGCTTAAATACATTGTTGATTTAATATAGATCTATATGGTCCTTTACAGCACAAGATTTAAATGAATATTTTCGAAGATATTGCAGTTTTAAAATTGCGGGACGTAGCGCTTGCTGTGGTACTGGCCGGCAGGGGCGGCGGCAACGGAGGCCGCGATTTTCCTTATAGCACTTTGAATTTTGCAGCGATCGGACGCATTTATTACGAAATTAGTCATTATGACGCTACCCTAAGGTGACGCAGTTGAGATGTTATAAATTTACACCTGTAATTCTTACATAATTAAGTACTATGATATCTCATATATTTAAAAGAGCAAAACTTACTTACCTAAAAACTATGACGCCACCGTTAGGTGGCGCAGTTAATCAATATATATAATATACCTTACCGATAAATTACAAAGTACTATAAATAATAGTAAAAACTGGTAACTAACGAGAAAATATGATAAAAAAAAATTAATCGTAAAAATAAAAAAAATTGGAAAAAACATTAGTGTTAGGCGATGCGAAGTTCGCCGGGTCCGCTAGTATAAAATAAAGGTAATTGTATTGGGATAACATCATATTTCAATCCTTGTAAACATAACATTAGTTACATTGTTTTTGTTTTACAAATATTTGACTAACCCATCGTTGTCTCATTGTATCTCACCTACACTTGATGGAAAAGACTTTTACAATCGCTTTTTTTAAATGTCTTTTCAAACTCGATTACAAATATTATATAAATTTTTGACAAAAAATGTAACTGAATCCAGTTATATGCTATAGTTTGAATCGAGGGACAAAAAAAACGGGTGTATCAGTTTGTGGGACTGCCGGTAAAAGTTATACTTCCATGCACGCGCCCAGCGTTTGAAATTCGTATAGAAATGATTTAGCAAAATCATTATATGCTTAGAGAATGGACCAACTTTACTATACGAGCAGATGCAAATAAGGAAAGTTTGACCCGTAATAAGAATATGGTAAACAAATGAGTTAATACATATTTTGACAAATATACCTATATATGTTTTTGTCTTTCACTTACGCCAATGCATATGTAACGTAATGTAATGATTTTGCCGATTTACTCCCATACAAATTTCCAACACCGTACGCGCGAATAGAAGTATAACTTCAACAAAAATTCACATCGTGTAATAAAATTCTTTCCAATAGTATGTTACAACATATCGCTTATCGATCAAAATCTAAAAGCGTATAGGTTGGCAACAAAAGTGGTATAAAAACTTGCGTTTAATAGCGAAACTTCAAGAAGAAGTCACGCAGGGAGCGTATTTATTGACCCCTTGCACCAGGTATTCATGCCAAGTTATAACAAGTTAAACTCGAAAATTCCCAAACAAGTAACCTACACGCATATATAATGCGATGAATGAAAGAATATTTATAATAATATTGTTGTAATAATGAAAGAATGTTGATAAACTACATTATAATTTCATAAAAAGTTAACTGAAATACATTTCTTAAACGCTCGGTTTATGTAGCCAACAACCGCAAAATTATAGCGCATGATATAATATAACCTACATAACGTAATGTAATGATGTTGCCGATTTATGTCCATACAAATTTTCAACGCCAGGCGCACGAATAAAAGTATAACTTCAAATATTTTAAACAGCTATAAATCATTAGTAAGCGATTATTTAAGGTATCTCAATTTCTTCTTAATGTCATTTAATATAATCTTGTTTGTATACTTTCCAAAAATTTCAAAATTTTAAGCTATGGCTCCGTTTATTTATATTTCCAATATTCATTATGTTTTTTATAAGCTTTAATTTTCTTTATTACATTTTTTTATAAAACTTTTAGTTTTAGAGTTGTTCTTTAAAGAACATTTAAAAAATGTGTACCAATCAAATCCTGGGTTTATTTGAAGTGGAAAAATTACCATATCGGCAAATAATTCGATGCAGTAATGAAGAAATTGTAGGTAAAACCATCAAGAACTGGCCTATCTTACTTTTATTTGTAGATGATACGTATGTTCCCAATTCGGATATACCTTCTCTTTTTTATCGTTTTGGGCAGATTTGATATTAGAAACCACTGAAATAAGATTAAACCGTCATTCAAATTACCAATGGCGAAGGAAAATATATTTTCTAAACTATAATAAATCATTTTGATTGAATTGGCTGTTACTTGATGGATATCCATAACTAAATGTTAAATAAAACACACAAATATATATTGTGAAATAGTATATTACTTTACGAGTGGACTAAATTGCATATTACAGAGAGTGTGTTTGGCCCATGAGCGAGCTTGCAAGCGAAGGGGCTAAAGAAACGAGCTAAATATGCAATTTGTTCCTCGAGTGAAGTACTATGCTTTACCCACGACTTACCAAATGGTTTTGTATAAAACTAAAAATAACAAATATAAAATTTAAATTTGGCATAAGTTGTCAAAAATATTCGATTTCGCAGACAGTTCTGTCTGAGAAATGTCAAATGTTAGTTTAATTTAATAAAAACTGTAGGTAACCAACATAATAATACAGGTTTCTATTTACTTACTTCACTAGTTTAGTAAATGAAACTATAACACAACTCCTCAATAATTTGACACTTACTGACAGAGTTATAGGTTAAAAAATACGCAATTTACTTATGAGTCGTGGGTAATAGTATATTACTTTACGAGTGGAGTAAATTGCATATTACAGCGAGTGTGTTTGGCCGATGAGCGAGCTTGCGAGCGAAGGGGCTAAAGAAACGAGCTAAATATGCAGTTTGTTCCTCGAGTGAAGTACTATGCTTTACCCACGACTTACCAAATGGTTTTGTATAAAACTAAAAATAACAAATATAAAATTTAAATTTTGGCATAAATTGTCAAAAATATTTGATTTCACAGACAGTTCTGTCTGAGAAATGTCAAATGTTAGTTTAATTTAATGAAATCTGTAGGTAACCAACATAATAATACAGGTTTCTATTTACTTACTCCACTAGTTTAGTAAATGAAACATGAAACTATAACACCACTCCTCAATAATTTGACACTTACTGACAGAGTTATAGGTTAAAAAATACGCAATTTACTTATGAGTCGTAGGTAAATTTCAATACTATTCAGTAAATTCCTGTTTATGAGCAATAATTTTACTAATTGTTACTGTGATGGGTTGATTATTAGTCAAGATAGTTAGTGGTCTTTGATTTAGTAGCCAAAACCGTTAATAACGTACACATAATAGATATTTATAAGCCAAAATGAACTAATTTTTTTGTTCATTGAAATTTAGGAAAATTTATTTCTTAAAATGGACGATTGCAACAAGAATATAAACATCAATAACTAGGATAAAATTAAAACAAAATCAAATCAAGACATATTATTTCTGATTTAGAACCTTTGACGTTAAACACAAGATATGTTCAATTAAAAAAATAAAATCAGTTTTAGGCTTAACTGGACCATGCATCGTCATCTGAACTGTCTGCTAGATCTATACCTAGTATCGTCTCTTCGTCGTATGCAATATGCTTTGCCCAATCATCTTGGATCAATTTTTCAGTGTGCTTTACGTAGTTAGCCGTTAGCCCAAACTTCAGTCGTTACTCTACTTAAAGCATATTTCCATACTTTTTTGAGTGCGTTTAGCAGTATTTTCGTGGCCTTTTCGGATACTCTTTAGATTGTCATATTACAAAGTACGTTTATAAACCCTTTCAAAATATCCATATAAAAAAAAACAATCTGAAGTGGGCTTAGATTTAAATAATTTTTTTTATAGTGCCTCAAGAAGTATAACCGTTTCGAAACAATATTCGACTTTTACTATTTTCAAGTTTGTGCGAAAATCCACACTGTTTTAACAGACACTACAAACTTGTATTAGAAGCGTTGTATTTTTGCTTATTTTTTACTTCTTTATTAAGCAATGGAATTGTAACGTGTTGCCATTTTAATTTCGTGTCATATACAGTGTTTCTAATTGCTTCTTTTACTGCATTTCCGACGTCTTCAATTTTATTTTTGGAACAATATGTGATACGTCGGTAATAACATTGTAGATTTTTTATCATTTTCAGATTTTATTCGCGTAACACTACGAAGACTAATATTTAAAGCGTCCGTAACTCGCTGATACACTTGTGTTACCAGTACTAAAGTTCCGTCTTTCTCCTTAAAGTACTCTAACAAATTAAGAACAAATTTTCTATTTTCTTCAGAAAAAGTATTTCCAGTCCGTACATGATGGTTACTAGTAATGTGAATTAAGTAAAGACTTCCTTATTAAATACTTTTTATCTACTGGTGAAACTAGATGCAGTTACATAGGTGCTGAATTAAAAAAAGAAGCGTTCTCATTTAAAATTATAACTTGCATGTATCTGAGAGAAATGTAACTATAAATTTACTTCGAATATCCTGTCTGTCATCGGCCAAAATCGGTGAAATGGATTATACATCTAAATATAAATTGTTTTATTTAATATTTACAACTGGTGCAGTACCTACAAATTGCCTTTAGGAATATAAATTGATTTATTGTAGCAAATTGTTAATTATATTTGTATAGGTGTTTAAAAACTAAACACTTAACTCAAATTCTCAAACCCTTTTTGCTTAACGTTGCATCGCAATATATGTATATAAAAAGGCGGAATGTAAATTATTATTGAATGAAAAAGAAGTCGTTGTCAAAGTTTAAAATTTTCATATTTTGCCCTTGTATGTCCACGGAAGTTCAATAAATAGTTGTTTCTTATTCAATTAATAAAAGAGATCCTGGTCCAGATCTCATTGAATTCAAACCAATTACATTCGTGCTACCAGAAAGGTGCTGGAATCAACCTATGGTGATTCTTTTTTGGGAATCCATTGAATTAAAGTCTTTTGCGTTTCCCAAATAATAGGTATTCAAAATACAAAGAAAATTATTGTACAACTTAAGATTTATAAAGTCGCATCCTGTCACAGAAAACAATACTTTTTTATGTTTTCTTATATTCTTTGATGTAAACAATAATACTCTTTAAAACTGTATTTAGATACAATGTAAATCAATTGCATAGTGCATAGGCGTATTAAAATATCCGTTTGATGACACAAATCATTTACTGAGTACTCGATTGAAGTTCAGAAATAGGTTTTAAAATAAAACTTGCATAGAAATAATAAGTGTTGGTTATAAAGTTTTAAAAGCAACTAAGCGTTAAATTGCTGATAGCATAGGACTACTTTATATTTTATACGAAGATTTACATATCAAAAAGTTTTATGGAAAATTAGTTCTGCATTCGTTAACAATTCAATAAAAACTGAATCGAACCCAAATTTCTTAGCGTAATTTGAAGTGTTAAAAGCAGAATAAAAAGAATTTTGTGCCTTGGTTTATAACTATAAATGAGACGTGGATGTAGCATCACGATCCCAAACTAAAACAAAAACGTTTACAGTGGACTAAAACTAGTTCTTCAGCTCCAAAACAGATGAAGTCTGAACGATAGGCAAAAAAGATTATGGCATCAGTTTTTTGGAATGCAAAAGAAATTTTGTTAATTGATTATCTTAAAAAAGCTAACACAATTGACTTTGAATATAATTGCAATATTTTGCAGCAGTTGGATAAAAAAAATCGTGAAAAAAGACCCGGTTTACAGAAGAAAACAATCATTTTTTATCAAGACAATGCACGTGTTCATATACGTTTGTTGACGATGGCTAAATTGAAGGAATTAAATACCGATTGCTTGAACACCCACCGTACTCACCATATTTGGCTTCCTTCGACAATTACCTCCTGAGAAACTTTAAATAATTCCTTCGTGAAAAGCGTTTTTTGTCGATTGAAGAAGCTATTGCAGCCGTGAAACAATATTTTGCAGAACTTCCGTAAAATCATAACATGGATGGTATAAAATTACTGCAGTGTTATTGGAATAAATGTGTTCAAGCTGAGGGTGATTCTATTAATTTCAAAACAATTTCATTTAAAAATACATTCTTTCATTTTTTGTTTAACCAACGAATATTTTCAATAATATTATTTTTATTATTTAAATTTTACACTTTTACTGACTTATAGGTAAGGCTGTTTATATTTTGTTTCTTGAAAGTTTAGCTTTCTCATCACAAAACTGTGCGTTAATTATATTCTTAGGGGTTTACTCTAAATTAAATTTTGGAGCACAAAAACATTTTCAACAATGTCGCTTTCTACATTAATTATAAATGTTGATTAAGGGTTTTTATGTTCTGTAAACACTTTTTTGGGTAGATAAGGACAATATATATTAATTTTAGCTTTCTAAAGCTATACTTTGTACTTGTTTGTAGAGATATGAAAATGTAATGAGCATTTTTTTGCTACTTCGCTGTTTTGTTTTAAAAAAACAAGTCTCTGCGATGCTGAGAACGCGTATCAGAAAAACAATTTGGTAATAATTAGAAAAAGTAGTTTACAACAGGACATTCATATTTATTTAATTTTAATGTAAACCCTCATTTGTGTACTATTAACAACAAACGTTATAATTATTATTATACCAGCAGAAAAATTTTAATCTATATATATATATAAAACTCAAAGGTGACTGACTGACTGACTGACATAGTGATCTATCAACGCACAGCCCAAACCGATGGACCGATGGGGCTGAAATTTGGCATGCAGATAGATGTTATAACGTAGGCATCCGCTAAGAAAGGATTTTGATTAATTCCACCCCTAAGGGTATAAAATAGGCGATGAAAGTTTGTATAAAAGTTTGTCAATTTTAAACCGATCGGGCTGAGATTTTGCATGCATATAGCTACTATGACGTAGGCATTCCCTAAGAAACTATTTTGATAAATTTTACCCCTAAGGAGATCAAATAGGCGATGAAACTTTGTATGAAAGTTTGTCAATTTTAAACCGATCTGGCTGAGATTTTGCATGCATACCTATAGCTACTATGACGTAAGCATCCCCTAAGAAAGAACTTTGATAAATTCCGCCCCTAAGGGGATAAAATAGGGGATGAAAGTTTGTATAAAACTTTGTCAATTTTAAACCGATCGGGCTGAGATTTTGCGTACATATAGTTACTATGACGTAGGCATCCCTTAAGAAAGGATTTTGATAAATTCCACCCCTAAGTGATAAAATAGGGGATGAAAGTTTGTAGAAAACTGTGTGAATTTCAAACCGATCGAGCTAAGATTTTGCATGCATATAGCATGCAAGTTTTTATAGTTGTAAAATAATAATAGTCTAATACCACTCGCGCTTTAATGTGCGTGGTGTGTGGAGCGGTGTGGCGGTAGAACGCTGCTGCTGGCTGACATGACACTCTCGATAGATGCGTAGAGTCTTGAAAATTCGAGAATAAATTTGTTTTATTACGTAGTGGTGTACTAAGAAATTACTTTTTTAAATTTCACTCCTAAGGATTCAAAATAGGGGTTGAAAATTTGTATGAAATTCGGTGATAAAAAACTAAAGTTTACGCGGATAAAGTCGCGGGCGGCCGCTAGTGTTTATATATATCTAGAATCGATTTATTCCCACTTGAAATTAGGTTTGTAAGTCGAAACGTAAGTAACATTTATGTTTCGAAGGCAATGTTCATATATCATTTATTAACAAAGAAATATTGTGTTGCGCCATTTAAAATTATATACACTTACTCATTCTATAGAAAACCTTGTTACTTATTTCATTAAAAATGACGAGAATAACAGGTAGGTAGATATTGTATATGCATTCTCTGATGCAAGTTACCTAGAAAATTGTGGTATATATTTCTTATAATATAAGTAGCTACCGATAAATTCAAATTTATACCTGCTTTTATAAATTGTTGATTTATATATCGCTAGTAACGTCTCTAACCACTCTAGCCACAGAAGCATTAGTAACTCGTCGGCTTTTTGATTCAATTCAGGTCACAGGTGACACTTAACCACTTCCTCCTTAAGTACATGTAAACATACCTTAAATAAGAAAACGATTACCAATCGACCATTGAAGCATCAAACTTTAAGACACTTTTTTGTGCCTAACTCCTAACTCCTAACCATATCAAAATGTAAGACAGGGCACAATAAAATTGAAATAGAGTTTAATGTTTTAATAGGTAATTTGACAAATAATCTCTTCCTCATTAACGTCATACATACATCTGCTTCAGAAGGCTGTGTCTCATGTAACATTTATAATTAAATGATTTTTTATAAAATCTGCCAAAAACTCCCGGAGAAGAGGTAGGTACGGCCCGCCCTGGGCACCTGGTACATCGGAGACCTTCGCCAACATAATGTTCGTGTTCAGTGCCAATTCCCTTAAGTAGCAAAATTGGACGTAGTTTTTTCAATGTTTACCGAGTCATTTTTTTGAAGTAAAACTTCTTTAGAATCGTTGTAATTTCAAACCGGATGCAACGGAAAAAACGACAGGTAAGAGACACAAATACAAAAATGTGTAGGATGAAGCCGGCAAAGAATGAGACAGAAATATACATACTATTTTATATTATCGGTCTCTCCTCTTTGTTTCATACTTCGAAGCGTCCCCACTCCCGTCTTCTAAGCATAGTCACCTCTACAAAGCTCAACAGATATAACTGCAACTTTCAAGGTCAATTCATCGATATTGGGAGGAGCCGAGAGTCAGTTGCATTCATGCGCCCGATGCGTAAACTCGTAAACATCCGTATACTTAACATTGTACTTCAATTGTAGTGCGTTTGCTACGTTGTCAGATAACTTCGTAAATCGTGAAGTAGTTATTGTTTGTTGAATTTTCATATTAAAAACTAAAAGGTGAAATATTTTTTTTATTAAAATGAATCCCGTAAGTGCCGTAAAAAATCGGATTCTGAATGCACAAGCTCGTGAAATTATATACTCGGTTTTAAAATTTAAGCAACAGGAAGCAGAAGGAAATGTTCTTCTTATACCTCTAAAATAACATTCGATTATGCATCACTGCATCAACCAACGTCTGTCGTGTCCGGTCGTGTCAAATCGTCACGGTTGCAGTTATATCTGTTTAGCTGTAATTAGTTAGCCAAAGCGAGAGAGCAAATGTCGATGTGTATGTATATTGCACACTGTTTAATACTTGCTTGTTAAATAAAATATTTTTTAAAAATAATCAAAATACTTTCATTTTTAAACAAATAAGCTTTGTAATTATCCTACCCTTGTTATATATATTCATCTCATTCTTTTGTCGATTTACTGAAGTTTCACTTCTATCGTGTGTGAATCGCACACACACCTTTTTTTCTGTATATTACTTAACAAGAGTGGTAATGAGCGGTTTACACACCAGTGGAAAAATTACGCACGAGATTTATAGCAACTAGTATGTAATTCCACCATTGTGTAGTAAAACGCAAGACTACTCGAGTTGATTTTTTTGAATAATACGCAAAGAATTATTGTAAAGAATTGTTTACAAACCCTTAAAGCTTTATTAATCTTCCTGGTTCTGTAACACTTCATTAATACTAAAAAAAATTTTTATATCATTATTGCTTTTAAAATTCTTGATCAAACTAATGACAAAAGAATACAAAAAAATAAGTTCCCTCTTAAAAAAAAATAAGTATAAAATATACGTATGGACTTTAACTCCACTATGAGCTAAAATAATATAAAATTTACAATATTGTAAAAATGGAAATAAAATTTTTGTTTCTAATATGCTAAATACTTCAATAAATCAGCTATTTTTATTTTAAATTTGCAACTCGGCAAAGTGAATTTTCTTATGCACAAATGCAATTATTTATTTCTTCTTGAATGAGACGTGTTTAGCAACCTCGAAAACTCCCAAAAAACAAGTCTTGAATGATTTTGTATGAAATCTGCATAAAACTTTCAGAAATGAAGTAGATACCGTCAACCCTGGACACGAGGTGCACCGGAGACCTTCTCCAACATGATATTCGTTCTCAGCGACCCCCAACACCTCCTGGTAGTAAAATTGGACGTATTTTATTCAATATTTGTTTTTTCTATTTGCAACTCTGATAAATGTATTTACCTTATACACAAATGAATTTTTCCATTTCTACTTCGTTGCCTCGCCTATTTCAGATCACATTTGATCAAGTATAAATCCTTGTAAAAGAGACAAAAAGCTTCTTATCTCAGATCATTATTAAGTTCTTTGATTACAAATAAGTGATTTAAGTACCCAGAAGATTTATTAACTTTCAAACATGACTTTTTGAGTTTAAGACTAAGCCGGTTAAGAACGATTCTGCGCTGTCAATTTAACGCCATCGATTCATCTGTTTAATTCCCGCTGATTTAAGCTGTACGAGTTCTTTGCCGGTCACCGTGAACCAAATAATTGTTTATTGTATGTTATCAAATAGACAAGATAAACGAATGACCTTATTCCTATGGAATTATTTAAGCAATTTAATTCAAACCCAGACTATACCTATTGTTGTGTCACTGAATAATTTACCTAAATGTTACCACGAATCACTGAACTAAATAAACGATAACTAGATGAGGTAAACCAGTAAACGAAACAATTATAGGTGCCCTGCATTATTTTTACCAAAAATATTGAATTTATATCATCAAATATTAACCGACGAAAATCAAAGCAGCAACCATGTAAAAGCTGCCTACATACACGATTGCAGGGAAATAGATGATCCATGGAAATCGTTATTGCGAATAAACCTCGTTCGCATGTTGAGCCTATTTTTTAATTACAGAAAAGACAATAAAGATTAACTAGAATATTTATTTGCTATTCTTAAGCTATCCAGTCTACTTTGGATTTTTTTACCACTTCACACTTCTGTGATATCATTTTTGTATGTATGGAAATTTGATTTTATAGTTGTTTTAATACCAACAGTGCTTTAACGTATCAATTTTTAACTCCTTTAGCTCTTTTTTTATCAGCTTTTTAATAGATAAAAATGTTCTGCTTTCAGAATTTCGTTATCGGTATAAAAAAATTATTACGAAAAAATAAATTACTTCGAATTTTATAGCTTACTAGCAGCCCGCCCTGGCTTTGCACGGGGATTAAAGAAAAATAACAAAAGCCATTAAATTTATTGGGTCAACGCTTCCCTGTAAACAATATTACATGTTGTTTTATTTTCTGGCAGCAAAATAAATTGATTTTCAGGTGCTCCGACCCGCCTTAGGCGGTTGGCCATGAGAAAAACCGATCCCTACTATTTGGAAGGTTTGACCTTGAGACTTATTATTAATAAAAGCGAAAGATATTTTGATAGGAAATTGTAGCGGTTTAAATGGATTTGGTAGATCAGTTGGGATCATCGGTATCCTCAGTGTATGAGCTAGTTGACCAGCTGGTGGTTCAGTTATATTGGTTGCTACAACTTAATTGTCCTTTAATTCCTTTATAAGTAGCCTCGTCCCATTGCACATGCTAAATTTGTGATATCTGTCGTGATTATGAAATAAGTTTTTTTGATAAGGATTAATACCAAGATAAAATCTTTTAAAAAATTAAAAATTAGTTATTGTGACGTAACTATAACAGTTAGACATATGCTGTCGCGGCATTTTTTGTAGATATTTATATATTCTTCAAAATCGTAGTACATTATTTTATTCTATAATCAATAGTAGGTATTCTCAGCGCACGCGATGTAAGGATTTTAAGGTCATTTTTGGTTACATTAATGGCAGTTTCAGTTCAGTTTTAAAATCATTTATTACATTAATATATTAATTTACAGAGTAAATATAAATAAATAAATATAATATATTTTTTATTCTGTGTATTAGTTTGTCTGTTTTCGCCCTCTCCTTGCTTCTTTCTGCATCATAAGGCGGTTTATATTGTTTGTTTGTGATGTCATGTATATATTTTTGATTTTTGTCATAGTCAGTGAGTTGGTCATGTCATGGAAAAAGTGTATTAAAAAACCATGTCTACTTTTATCAGTCAGTCGTTTTTGTGGTCGGTAATTGACTCCATCGCCATTCCCCTTCTCGAGCAAGCATGCAGTCCAGCTGTTCCTCCCATCCGAGTCGACGCCTGGCGCAGCAGTCAATTACTGTCGTGTAGTCACATTAGGCGATGTCCAACCGTGTTTTCCGGTGGCTCGTGGAATAACGGAAGCTTTTCGTGCAACAGTCCATGCTTCCTATTAGGGTTTTCATATGCTCTACTTCTTGTGATTTTGTCTTTAGCCTCTTGTGTGAGGCTATGTTTGTAGAATATATTTGATTTTTCTATAATAAACTCCCTAACAGTCGGCATGTCCGCTTCCCGATGAAGTTCCGCTATCCTTGTGCCCCATTCCTTGTTTAGTATAAGGCGCAGGCACCTATTTTGTATTTTTTGCAGCCTCTCAATTTTGTGGTCACTGGCTGAGCAAAAGACCTGATACCCGTATGTTAGTGTCGGTCTAATAATTTGTTTGTAGGTTAGTATTTTGTTTTGTTTTGTAATTTTACTGTTTTTGTTTAAAAGTGGGTATAGTTTGTTAATCATTCCTCTTGCCTTGTTTACTAAATTGTTAATGTGTATGTTATAGTTAAGTTTGTTGTCGATGTGGAATCCCAGGTATTTAATTGTCTGTTTGTCTTTTATTTCATGATCTTCTATTTTTATGTTTTTTAATATTTTATTGTCAGTTTTTCGTTTTGTAATTGTTATTATTTCCGTTTTATTTGCGTTTATTTTGAGTTTGTTGTCTCGTAGGTATGGTAAAAGTATTCTGTTTGTATGTATGTCAATTTTTCTTGCGGCTATCTCGGCCATGTCTGATTTGTTATACAGACAGGTGTCGTCTGCATATAACGCTGTTTTCACTGCCCTGTCACCCGGTATGTCGTGTACCATAATGTTGTATAATGTTGGTGACAGGACCGAACCTTGTGGAACACCTGCCTCCATAACAAAACTGTCAGATTGTGTATTATTTATTTTTACTTTGTATGTTCTATTGTCTAAGTATGATTGTAAAGTTTTTGTTAAGTATTTTGGGAATCCACATTTGTCTATTTTGTGTATCAGTCCATTAGTCCAAACAGAGTCAAATGCTTTTTCTATGTCGAGGGCTACTAACACGGTAGATTGTCCTTGCCTCATTCCTTCCTTCACATAGTGTATTATGTTAATTATTTGTGCTACCGTGCTATGGCCCTCACGAAATCCATACTGTGTGTCAGGTATTAGTTTCTTGTCAGCTATTGTCCTTTGTAGTCTGTTCAGTATTATTTTGTCAGTTATTTTTGCCATGATATTAAGTATCGATATGGGGCGGTAGCTTTCAATAAGTTTTCTGTTTTTTGTTTGTTTTAAAATTGGTATTATATTTGTCTGTTTTAAGTGTTTGGGGTAATATTGTAATTTAAGCATTGCATTTATAATGTATTGTAATTGTACTATAGCTTTTTGTGGTAAATTTTTAAATAGTATTGTATGTAATCCGTCAGGTCCTGGGGATTTTTTATTTTTTAGGTCTCTTATAATTGTCATAATTTCGTTTGGAGTGGTATAATGTTTTGTAGGCAATGTTGCTGGTTGTGTCTTTTTTAATGTCAGTATTATTCTGTCAATTTCGCTATGTTTTGTTGAGTTTTCTGTCTTGTTTTTAAAACAGGACGCAAAGTGCCGAGCTAGGCCATCCGCTTTTTCTTTGTCATTGTATAATGTCTTGTTTTGTCCTAGAAGTGCTGGTATATGTGTAGGCTTCTTTGTCAGTTTTTTTGTCAGTTTCCATAGTGATGTATCGTTGGGGTTTACTGTTTCTAGAAAGTCATTCCATTTTTTATTTTTGTGTTCTTTAATTAGTTTTTCTGTTATTTTTCTAAGTATCTGAAACAGTTCTCTGTCTTCGTCTCGTTTGTGATTTTGCCATCTTTTGCGTATTTTGTTTTTGTATTTGATATATTCAATTATCTCGTCCGGTAATATTTCTTGTCCTTCTCTTATTGTATTTTTCGTTGTTGTCTTGTCTCGAGCAGTTGTTATTATATTTATAAATTCATTTAATTCACTTTCTATTTCAATAGAAGAATGTATGTTGTTATTAATTTTTATTCGGTTATTTATTTCCTGTCGATAAGCTGTCCAGTTGGTGTTTTGGTAGTTGTAAACTGGTTTTTGTCTGCTAGTGTTTGTTTGTTTAGAGTTTATATCAAAAAGTACAGGGATGTGGTCCGATGTCATTGTTATTTTCGTTCGTATGTTATTTATATTTGTATTTTTTGTTATAACTATGTCTAATGTACTTGGAGTAGTGTTATTAAATGGATAAAATGTCGGTTCGTCCGTATGATAGATTCCGAGGTTATTATTTTCAATAAATTCTAGTAAAATTTTTCCGTTGTTATTTGGTATGTTACAGTTATTGTCCCATAGTGGATGTTTTGCGTTTAAGTCTCCTACTAACAGCACTTTACTTCCTGCCTTAAAAAAGTTGTGTAAGTCAGTCGGTAATATTTTGTAAGCTGGGCTAAAATATGCCCCAATTACTGTCAGTCCATGTTCAAGTTTTATAATTAAATGTTCACACTCAGCTGTTGTTCTTGGTCGTAAGTCATGTTTAATATTTGTCTTCAGAAGTATAGCTACCCCCCCTTGTCTTCTGTATACGTCTTCTTTGTCATGTCTATATGTTTTGTAACCTTTTAAGTAGAATTTGTCCGTCTGTTTTAAATGTGTTTCTGTGATAACTATTATGTCTATTTTGTATTTCTTTATAAATGTTTTAATCATGTCTTGTTTGTTTCTTATTCCGTTTGCGTTGTATGTACATATTGTAATTTTGTTCGTCTGTATGTAATTGAATGTTTAAAAATTGTATTCGTCAATATTTTGTGTGAAATTGTTATAAATTATGAATTTGTCTAACTTACTCGTCGCTGTCTTAAGTTGGGCTATCAGGTCCTTTACTGCTCTTGTTAGCTCTTCCAAATTCACGAGGCTGTTCAATTCTGCAAAGCATTCGTTAAGTTCTTCAAAGTTGTTAGTTGGGTTTACTTGTCTGTTTGTTGTCATTTGTTTTCTAGTCGTTGTTTGTCTGTTATTGTTGTTGTTAGTGGTCTGTGTATTACTCTTTCGGAGGGGTGGAAATTCTTCTTTCTTTTCATTGGCACTGTTTGTTTTTCTTTGGTCCCATATGTTTATTTTAGGTACTGGTGCAGGTCTGTATTTTTTTGTACTATTGTTTATGTTTTTCCTTTCTTCTATTATGTTGATTCTCTCGATGTAAACTGGGCATTGTGTCGAGTTTGCAGGGTGTTCTCCAGCACAGTTTACACATTTAGCTGGTGTCTCCCTTGTTTTTAGACATGTTCTGGTTAGGTGTGGTCCCGCGCATTTTAAACAATTTGGTTCCCTACCACAATTTGATGTGGCATGTCCCCAAGCTTGACAGTTGTGGCACTGTATTATTTGTCTCGTGTTGTGTCTCAACTCCCAGCTTATTCTTGTGTTGGAGATTACCCTTACATTTTTATTCAGGAATTCCAATGTTATAGCAGAATCCGTTGTTATTAGAAAGAGTGGTCTATATTTGCTATTCATTTGGAATATTTCTCTAGGTTCAATGTTGTATATATCGATTAATTCTTCAGCTATATCATTTGCTTTAATGCCTTCTCCTAAACCACGCAGCACAAATGCGTGGGATTTGTCCTTCTGGAGCGTATATGTGAAATGTTGAGCCTTTTCTGTTTTTAGATTTTTCAGTAATTCAAAATATTCATTTTCGTTTTCGATAATAAGGATTGTCGAGTTATTCGTGTATTTTATTTGTAATTCCCCTTTTACAATTTCCTTAATTGTCATTGTAAATTCCTTGTGGTTATTTACCACTCCATCCAGGATTATTGGAGGACAGAATTTTGATTTGCTCTGTTTAGCACTTGATTTGCTTTGCGACTGTGTATTCGATTTTTCATTTGCTTTTTTGGTATTTTTCTTTTTGTTCTTTTCTTTTTCTGTATTTTCCTCTTCCGAGTTACTATCTTCCTCCTTGTCTGATATCGGTTCATACCTGTTATGTAGTATTATTGACTGCGTTGCCTTTTGTGTAATTAGTTTTTTGATGTTTGCAGTTTTGCTGGGGAATTTATACTCCTCTTCCGTACTTGTTTGTTCTGCTTCTTTTTTTCTTAAAACCCAATTGAAGCGGCTATTTGGCGTAACCACATCTTTACCTTTTTTGTTAGTTGTTTGTATAGGGCTTGTCTCCATATTTGTGACTTCTGTTTGGATGTCATCCTTCCTGGTTTCTTCGTCAATTAATTTTGTTGGTATATCATACCTTGCAACTGTGGTCTTGATGTTTTGTTCATTTGCGTAGTCCGATTTAAAGTCTTTGTTTGTGACGGTTTCTAGCTTATTCACATCACTCGCGTCGGTAGTAATATTTATCGTTTCCACCTCCGAGTTACTGTTTACTGTGTTTGTATTGTTTTTTATCATGACGATTGTTTTTATCGGTTGATTTGGCACGTCACTCTTTATTATGTTGTTACTCGCTTTTGCCGGTTTTGCCTCTGGCGAAGAGTTTTCCTCTCTTTCGCGTTTTTTATTATTGTTTGTAATAATTACATTTTCTAAAATATTAATTCGCCCGTGTGGATCACACTGTAATTGGGTGTTTAAAATTTCAGTGTCCGATTTATCACTGGCAAATATTTTCGGTGTTTTAATATTTTCCTTTTTTTTAATACCATGCGTGGCAACCTTTGGGGGTTGTTTATTTAGAATTTTGTTTTTTAATCGTTTTGAATATAATGTTTCGTAATTAGTTTGTGGTTTTTCGTTCATCCGCACTGGTTTAAATACGATATTACTACCGGTTTTTATTTGTTTGTTTGTTTCATTTAACTTTTGTTCTGGCTTTAGATCACTTTCATTTTCACTCACTTTTATTTATTTTAAAATGTTTCGGTAAAATTTATTTTAAATTTCCTCAAATTCAGTACCGCTGCTCCTCTGCTAGGCAGGATTACAGACCGGTTTTAGTAAGGTTTTAGTAAGGATCCCTATTTCTTTTTAATGAAACATAGCCTATGTCACTCGGAAATAGTGTAGCTTGCCAACGGTAAAAGAATTTTTGAAATCGGTCCAGTAGTTTCGGAGCCTATTCATTTCAAACAAACAAAAAATCAAACCTTTCCTCTTTATAATATTAGTATAATATGTATGTATGTATGTATGTACAGTCCGACAAGTTCCTCGTGACTAGGCGGTCCTTGCAGTGCGCAGAGAGAGAAAGCATTCGGTCAGAGTAGGATGCAATTTACCTGAACATTTAATGGTTGATAGATATTACAATTTTTACAATGTTGTCAATACGAAGATGATCTCAGTAATATTGGGTATTTTTTAGTATAATATTTTAAGAAATGAGTATGAAATAATTAACACAGCAATTGATTGACTAAAATGTTATGTGAATGATTTTTGAACGTGACTGTTAAAAGAAAAACAAAAATAACAATTTGTACAGGGTGAAGTAAAAAAGTTACGAATTTTTTTCCATTTTGATTTGATGTCACGCCCAAACGACCGTACCGATTTGGCCCATTAACGAAGTCGACCGAGATTTTGGGACGATTGATTTTTGTACCAAATTTCATTTCGATCTGTTAAGAAATGCGACCGCTATCGTGTCCACAGATTTCCTTATATCGGATCTATACATACATAACATCTTTTAATGGAGCGGATTTCGGCTTAAAAAATGGGTTCTGAGTATTTGGCTCTAGGTCCATAAACCTCTGCTTCTATTCCTTCATCTGTCTTGGAGCCGTCCGTATACTACTTTTTGGCATTTTGGTTTAGCCCTAATATAGTGTCTTTGTCCAGTTTTGTGGTGAATTTTATCACAAAGTTAAATTTCATCTCATCTTGGAGCTGTTTTCAGTGATGCATGCAGAGGCTAGTCTCTGAATCTTTGAGAGGTTTGTCTTCGTAGTAGTCATCGTTAGTACCTCATTGATGATTGGTGTCAGTATTGGCATGTAAATCCATTGCAATGTACTTGACTTTTCCTGTAATGTTTCTGCATATTACCGGGTATTCATGATTTTATCTTTAAAAACAAAATTTACAACATAATATCCCAGCAATTGCTTACTGGTAAAATTAATTTGCCGAAATCTGCTTTTGATACTACTAAGACGTTTGAGTTCCAAGCTGGTTAAAACTTTGGCGTATTTGAAGTAATTGACAGCTTATGCTTGATATGACTTTAATTTTTTTATTAACTAGTTGTACTCGCAACGTCGTTGGCGTGGCGTGTGATTGTTGTATAAAAATTTCTTACCTAACCCCATTTAAGGAATGGGAGAGAAATTTTCATACACCAGATGTTAAGTTGAAAGAAGACAAATACATCTGTGAAAACCGCATTCGAATCGGATCAGTAGTTTTCATGTGATGCGTGCACAAACATACAGACAGACAAAAAACATCTAACCACATTTTTGGGTTCTATTTCGATGTACCCGCGACGTCGTTTGCGTGGCGTGTTGATTTTTGTATAAAAATTTCTTTTCTCACCCCGTTAAAGGGGTGGGGGAGAAAGTTTTATACACGAGATGTTAAGTTGAAAGAAGACAAATACGTCTTTGAAAACCGCATTCGAATAGGATCAGTAGTTTTCATGTGATGCGCGCACAAACATATACATTTCTTATTATATTGTAACGGGATAACCGTAAAGGAAGGGACCTTAATTTGAAAGATTGTTGTTGACAGTTGATTTTTAAAAGTTTGTAAAAAAATCAACTGACCATTTTAAATAATGTTTCTAGAAAATTCTAGAAACTTCTAAACACACTAACTAGATTAAATAATGTTGTATATAAGGGGATGCACGGGCAGTTAACGTCAGTTCGAGTCAAGTGTTCAGAAGAGTTCATTGTATTGTCAAGTAGTTAGACGTTATCCAGCAGAGTTCAGTGTATCTTAACAATTTTGTAAATAAATTGTGTAAAAAGCCCCCATACGTGTTTCAAATTGGTGTCAGGTGTGGGGTGAAGATACAAGAATGCCTGGAAAAAAGATAAATGAACTATTGGTGGCAGAGCTCAGAAGAGAGCTTGAAGAATTAGAATTGGAAACTACTGGGAGCAAATCCGTATTGTTGAGAAGGCTCCGTGAATACTACGTAAATAATAATGTGGACCCTGACGCTGTCGAGTTTGAAGACCCAGTTCAAAAAGCAATTTCCCAGCTGAAAGAGGAGCTATCAGGACAAATGACGAACCAACAGGAGGAGCTATCCAGTCAGATGAAGACCCAGCGCGAAGATCTGTCCCAGCTGTCACAACGAATGACGAACCAACAAGAGGAGCTATCCAGTCAGATAAGAAGCCAGCGCGAAGAGGTGTCCCAGCTATCACAACGGATGTCTACCCTACCAGAAGAGTTATCCAGTTCCTTCTCCCAGCAAATATCACACCTTCGTGACGAGCAAAATCAGCAAGTTGCCAACTTGAATCAGCAGGTAGACAACTTGAATCAGCAAGTGGACAACATGAATCAGCAAGTGACCAACATGCGAGACGAGCAAAATCAACAAGTCGCCAACTTGCGAGACGAGCAAAACCAGATCAACCAGCAAATGCAGTCCGAGATAAGGAAGCTTCAACAAGAACAGGAAGCTAGCCGCCGAAACCAAACCATCCACCATGGCGACGGAGATGCAAGAAGGATGGAAACCTGCCACGCAGACGTCGAACGACAAAGAAGCGAGGAGACGACCCATGTACGAACGACGATGAAACCCCCGACCTTCGACGGGAAGACTTCCTGGCCAAATTACCTGAAACAATTCGACGCAGCGGCCAGAGCTAATGGATGGTCATCCCAAGAGAAAGCATTGTCCCTAACCGTAGCTCTGCGAGGCGAAGCTTTAGACGTCTTGCAATCATTGACACCGGATGAAGCTGACAACTTCGAGTTATTGGTCAATCGTCTAGAGATGCGTTATGGTCAAACTCATCTACAACCGGTGTACCGAATGCAGTTGAAGAGCCGAAAACAGAAAAATGGAGAAACTATCCAGGAATTTGAAGCGGATGTAGCAAGAATGGTACGACTTGCGTATTCAAATGCAGCGGAGGATTTCCTGGAGTTCCTAGCAGTCCAAACCTTCACCGATGGTCTTCAAGACGTCGAGTTGCAGCGCGCTGTACGGTTGGCGCGGCCGAAGACTCTTGTGGACGCCTAGACCATTGCCCTGGAGTTTGAGGCGGCGACGGAGGCCTCACGTGGAGTTGCTCGACTAAGGGAAATCACCGGTAACTACGACCATGCCGTTCATTCCGTTAGCGACGTTGAAGCGGTAGTAGAGAGATTAATGAAGTTATCTCCAAGAAGAAGGCGCCAAGTGAGATGCTGGAACTGCGGAGAACTAGGCCATATAAGAAATACTTGCCCTCAAAAAGAAAAATCTTCTGCTGAAGTACCCCAGCAGCAGGAAAACTAGAACGGGTCGACTCCTGGAGGGCGAAATCGACCCCAAACATTCCCGAAGCCCCTCACACCATTAAATTGGCAACTCTGCGACATCACGTGGACAGCTTATATGTAGATGGCCTCCTTGATGGGAAGAATATTAACATGCTGGTAGACACTGGAGCTACAAAAACTATCGTCCGACCAACCATCATTATGCGAACTAAGATGTTGCCTACCAGTTGGAGACTGCGTACCGCTACCGGAGATTCTGCTAGAGTCTACGGTGAGATACAGGTGACGCTACAGTTTGGTTCAACCTCTCTTGTTCACTCAGTGCTGGTGGCTGACGTTGATGAAGATGTTGTTCTGGGCATGGATGTTATGCTCCACTGTGGTTTTCATTTGGATCTTCGCCAACGTATCCTTCGTACTGGTAATGGAGAAATATTCCTGCACCGAAAACAAGTTGACAATGCCTCGATTAAGCTAATCGATGATATCGAACTTCCGGCAAGCTGCGAATGTGTCGTCACAGCGCGGTTGGATGGACTGGAGCCAGATGGTGCCCCAGCCATGATAGAGCCGAAGAACCATGACCATGAATTGGGAAAAGGACTCCTTGTGGGTAAGACTCTTGTTAGATCCGCCAAAGAGGTACCCATCCGAGTTATCAACTTGAACGATCATCCAGTTCTTCTCCGAAAGGACACGGAAATGGGAAGTTTAGAACCAGTAATGGCCGTAATTCACAAGATAAATGTTACGGAAACAGATGAGACCAACGAAATTGAACAATTAATGACAAAATTAGACCCCTCTTTGTCAAAATTAGAAAAGAAACAGGTAAGAGATCTACTTTACCGTTATAAACCTGTATTTGGTTCTAAAAGTAAACTGGGAAGAACTGATGTTGTACAACATAGAATTGACACTGGTGATGCACGTCCGATTCGACAGGTACCCCGAAGGATGCCTCAAGTTAAAAAGGAAGAAGCAGACAGAGCCCTTAAAGAAATGATTCAAAATGGCATAGTCGAACCATCCAGTAGTCCGTGGGCTTCTCCTGTGGTATTAGTGAGAAAGAAAGACGGATCAATGCGGTTTTGTGTCGACTATCGAAAGCTAAATGATGTCACTAAGAAGGACAGTTATCCTCTGCCAAGGATTGATGATGCCCTCGACGCTTTGGCGGGTTCTACTCTGTTTTCTACCTTGGACCTTAAAAGCGGATACTGGCAAGTTAAAATGAATCCTGCAGACAAAGAAAAGACTGCCTTTACCAGTGGATCAGGGTTATGGCAATTCACGGTCCTTCCATTTGGCCTCTGTAATGCTCCTGCGACGTTTGAACGACTAATGGAGAACATCCTGCGGGGTTTGTCATGGGAAACTTGTCTAGTTTATCTAGACGACATCATCATAATGGGTAAGACCTTTAAGGAACATTTATCTAACCTGGAAGAAGTTTTTAAAAGATTACAGAACGCTAATCTAACATTGAATGTTAAGAAATGCCACTTGTTCCAGAGACAGGTCAACTATTTAGGACATAACGTAAGCAAGGATGGCGTTGCTGTTGACCCCGCTAAGATACAAGCCGTTCAGGAATGGCCAATCCCTATCGACAAACATCAGCTCCGGAGTTTCTTGGGTCTTTGTTCCTATTACCGACGATATGTCAAGAATTTTGGAGACATCGCCAAACCCTTGACACGTTTGACAGAACAAGATAAGTCCTTCTATTGGGATCAGGAATGTCAAAAGGCGTTTGAAATATTGAAGAAACAGCTTACGTCAGCACCTGTTCTTGCTTATCCACTTCCTGATGGTAAGCTTATTCTGGACACCGACGCCAGCAATGTGGGAATTGGAGCCGTCTTGTCACAGCTACAAGACGGTAAGGAAAGAGTGGTTGGTTACTTCAGCAAAACTTTATCGAAAGCTGAAAAGAACTACTGTGTAACTCGGAGGGAACTGTTAGCAGTTGTAAAATCCGTCGAACACTTTTATAAATATCTGTATGGCAGAAAATTCCTGATCAGAACAGACCATGCTAGTTTAAAGTGGCTACTTAGCTTTAGGAACCCAGAAGGACAGATAGCAAGATGGCTCGAAAAACTGCAGGAATATGATGTTGAAATCAAGCACAGACCTGGAACCAGACATCGTAATGCTGATGCACTTTCCAGAAGACCATGTCGACCTGATTGCCCCCATTGTACCCGTATGGAGCAGAACGAGGAAAAACTTGCCTTAGTTAAGGTTGTGCCAGGAGACGAGAGCTCTATGCTGGAGGAGCAACAAGAAAACGATCCCGTTCTGAGAAAGATTAGGGAGTGGAAGAGAATGGACCGTCGTCCGTTGTGGAGAGAGATATCCTCATCCTCTCCTGCTTTAAAAGCATACTGGTCCCAATGGAACTCTTTAATTTTGGACGGAGGGCTCGTTAAAAGACTTGTAGAAAATTCCGAGGGCACAGAAACAAGGAAACAAATAGTGGTCCCAAGAAATGCTGTACCGGAAATTTTAAAACAGATGCATAATGATAGTTCTGGAGGACATCTGGGTATCACGAAAACGCTGCAAAAGATCCGAGATAGATTTTACTGGGTAAATTGCACTAATGATGTTAAAGATTGGTGTCGTAAATGCACTACATGTGCTGCCAGTAACGGTCCGCACCGAAAACCGAAGGCGGAAATGCAGCAATACCTGGTTGGAAGTCCTTTTGAAAGAATCGCAGTAGATGTATTGGGGCCACTTCCACAGACCGATGTAGGAAACAAGTACATCTTTGTTGTAATGGACTACTTCACTAAATGGGTTGAAGCATATGCAGTTCCCAATCGGGAAGCCACCACTTTAGCAGATATATTGGTTGAAGAATTCGTAAGTCGATTTGGGGTACCACTAGAATTACATTCAGACCAAGGAAGAAATTTTGAGAGCAAGCTGTTTCAAGAAGTTTGCCAAAGATTAGGCATCCACAAAACGAGAACCACAGCGATGCACCCTCAGTCTGATGGAATGGTGGAACGAATGAACCGGACTATAACCAACTATCTGTCAAAAGTGGTGTCAGATTCTCAGAGGGATTGGGATCGACATATTCCACTATTTCTAATGGCAATTCGATCGGCCATCAACGAATCAACTGGCCAAACGCCTGCGAAGGTCCTGTTCGGTAGAGAAATGAGGCTACCATGTGACTTGGTGTTTGGTTGTGAAGAAATGGCACGTGAACAATATGTCGCTGACCTTCAGAATCGAATGGAGAATATACACAACCTGGTGCGTGGAAAACTACAATTATCTAGTGATCGGATGAAGAGGTACTATGACACACGGACAATGGAAAAGAGTTACCAAGTTGGAGATTTAGTCTGGCTCTATAACCCCCGACGGCGTCGAGGTATTTGTCCCAAATTACAAAAGAACTGGGAAGGTCCTTACACCATCAAGAAGAAGATTAACGATGTCATTTATAGGATCGTGAAAATTCCCAGAGGGAAACCCGTCGTGGTCCATCATGATCGTTTGGCGCCTTACCAGGGAAACCACAGTGGAGATGCGCAGCAACTCTAAGAAAATGGTTTGGCTGGCTCAGGGAGTGTGCGGGATTCCGATGTAGGAAATAACATTCCAGGAGGAATGAATCTAAGGAGGGGGCAGTGTAACGGGATAACCGTAAAGGAAGGGACCTTAATTTGAAAGATTGTTGTTGACAGTTGATTTTTAGAAGTTTGTAAAAAAATCAACTGACCATTTTAAATAATGTTTCTAGAAAATTCTAGAAACTTCTAAACACACTAACTAGATTAAATAATGTTGTATATAAGGGGATGCACGGGCAGTTAACGTCAGTTCGAGTCAAGTGTTCAGAAGAGTTCATTGTATTGTCAAGTAGTTAGACGTTATCCAGCAGAGTTCAGTGTATCTTAACAATTTTGTAAATAAATTGTGTAAAAAGCCCCAATACGTGTTTCAATATGTATAGATAAAACAAGTATTTATTGTCAAAATTCTAAAACTGTGGGTTAATAAAAAAACCACCAAATAGGCTACTTGACACATAACTAATTTCATACAATAAATGGGTATTTCTTACAGTATTTAGCTTACGAAAACGAAATATATCGATTTTAATAACTAAATGCGTAAGATTAATTTAGAAATTCAATTTAAAAAATGTGTTTTTTCTTTTTAATTTGAATCGCCGAAGGCGAAAACGCTGTCGGCCATGTTATGACGTCATACGAATTGTAAACAAAACGAGTAATTTGACGTGGTGTTATTACAAGTATAAATATTTCGATAAAAATTCCTTATCACGTTCTTAATTTATTTGCTTTATTGAAAAACAATAATAAATTCATTATGGACGTTGGTTTCACAAAAGCAGACAGCACAAATTTGCCAAAAATTGATACATTAATGGTTTGTAATTTCCGAGAATTTCTTTGCCTTGAATCCAGATTTCTGCTTTGCCGAGCTAAGAAATGTCAAGACTTCTATGTAAGTACAGTGCAGCTGTTAAATAGTAGACATAAAAAGAAAGAATGAGTGTATTTATTCTTTTCAGAAGGGATTCATGCACTCATTTATGTCATAAGTATCGTAACCTCTGAATAATGTAACTAACATCTATTTGTATTTCTTGATGTGTTTTTGCATTTTCGGACGATGCAATAACGATAATTACTGTATTTTTTATGGAAATTACTTAGTTGAAATCATGTTTTTAAAGTAAAGTAAACTGGAAAAGTGTCCGTGTTTATATGTCAAATGATTGTTTACAATACGTATGACGTCAGAGCACAGATAATCTATAGACTGAAATGGCGGACAGCGTTTTCGCACCTACATGAAGAGATGGATTTTAAATTACAGTTTTATGGTTTCATAGGCGTTGAAAAAATATAGTAATATTTTTTTCCCTTAGTAGCACAAATATTTACTATTTAGGACCTAGTTTAAAAAAGAGTCAACTAGCCTATTGTGTTTAGACTGATAATAAATCAAGTAGATTTAAATTAGAGATTGTAACAAGTGGTCCTTAAATTGTTTATTTTAAGAGTTTTGTCATAAATATTGCAGATTTTTTTGTTTATTTTTTATTATCAAGAATAGATGTTAATATTGACAATTGATTAATTTCAAAACTAGTTTAATTGTATTATATAATAAAAATAAAGAACGATTTTTTACAAAAATTAAATTTAAAGCACGTTAGCATTTTATCTTTTTCAGAACTTAAAGGCTGTATAAATGTAATTCATTTATTTAGTTTACGTTCATGTACAATAGTTTATATACAACGGTTTTTCATTCTTATAAAATCCGACAGTTGACAAATCCTTAGCAAGCCGTTGGATCTAACAAGAGACAATATAATTCTGTAGAAATAATAGTACAGCCGCCTCTGTGAATCCCCATGAGATGCACCCTAGTTGTCTCCACATTCCGACAGGTGTCTGTTCCTGACAGTATGTTACGTAGTTTGGTCAATAACCCCTCCCCTCTATAAAGCCTCACCTATGTATACCAAACGCATTATCTGCTCAATTCAGGGACTCAAGTTTGTAACTGTTTGATTTTAGGTAGACTAGACAACTACCAGTACAAGTTTAATTACCAAGGTAATAAATTGGATGAAGATCTTTCATTAAAAAAATATTTATATTATTAAGAATAAAAGTAACAAAATTGTAAATTAGTGAAAATTTATTTTTGTCACATTATGTTCATCTTGATTGAATTGAGTTTAACATTGGTTAGGCACTGTTCTTTGTAAATAAATTTTGCATTCTAAAACAGCTACACTACACTTATCCAATATAATTATTATTATCTAAGACGACGTGTTTTTATCAAATATCAAAAATTATTTGGAAGTTATTATTATCTAAGAAAACCTTGTTTTTATAATGTTTACAAAAAAACACGAACAACCGAAGCTTTTTTAAGACTCTAAAGTACTATTTGACATGCGTATAAAAAACATGTATATATAATCACTTACAATTTCTTGAGATCACTTGAAAATACCTGCAATTACTTGTGATCACTTGCAATGATTTGCTATCAGTTATAACCACTAGTTATCTTTTAATTAGCTGTGATCACTTGCGATAACCCACATATTATTAGTTGCATTCATTTCTGATCACTTGTTATTATTTGCAATGTTTTGTGATTATTTGCAATCAGTTGTGAACAAATGCGACCACTTATAATTACTTATAATCGTTTGTGATCACTAACAATCACTCATAATGTAATAACTTTTATTCACTAGCAGTTGCTGGTAATCATTTATAATCACTTGCAATCACTTGAGATCACTTGAAAATACCAGCTATTACTTTTGATCACGTCCAATCACCTTTAATCAATTAATATCACATGCGATAAGTTGTGATCAGTTACAATCACTTTTTTTACTTGCGATCACTCACATATTATTACTTGCAATCATTTGCATTCACTTTTGTCCAGTTGTGATTATTTATAATTACTTGTGATTATTTGCAATCACTTGAAATCAGGTGTGAACAAATGCGATCACTAGCAATTACTCATATAGAATCACTTTTACTCACCCGCAGTTACTTGTGGTATAGTTTATCCAATCTAAATGTGAAATTTTGTGCTCTTTGGCGGTTTTTAAGTGCCTTTGATGACATTTCCGACCATTGGCGTGGAATTAAATAAAAAGGGTTCATAAATATTTATTAATTTTTGTTTTAAATTTTAAAAGAAAAACGGTTTTTGTATATTTGTAAATTTTGTATCAATTTTAAAATTGTCAAATAAAAAATTAATTCTTTCAAATTAAAACTTGTTAATTTTAGTTATTAATAAGAACATTTGACTCATTATTCTAATAGTACATAACTCATAAGATTTTAAAACAATTGTCTACAAATAATACTCATTTTGTCTGACAATCTTAAAAGATTGTCTGTCCAGCAAGGAACACGAGGAGGGATGAGCCTTCCTTGCCTGGAAAGGAAACGGTTGGGTATGTTAGTAAGAATATAAAATTAGTTTGTTTTTGAAAACAAGTTTTCAAGATACATCACGATAGCTGTAAAGGAAATTGGTTGGAATGACTAACAAGAATTGTCAGAGTCTTCTGAAGTAGAATCGTTTCCAGGTTGAATTACTAATGGTGCTATTGGCGGTAAAACAGGATATTCCTTTTCTATTTTTATAACATGTGTTTCGCAATTTTTCCATACATCGCTATTGAAGCCACTAATTACCTCAAGAATATTATCAACAACAACTGCGCTTAAGGTTGGTGACTGATTATATTTTCGTAAACGTTTCTTTACAGTACCTACTCCAAACCATTTCGATTGGATTAAAAATACAGTAGTAAGGAGGTAAACGCAAAAGGGTATGACCATGTCTGCTGCAAATGGTGTCAATGACGTATTCATTTTTAAAATTCTGACTTTTGATCATTCTTATTAATTCCTTCTTTACTGGAACCTTTTTAGGAACATCGATATTTTTGATTGCCATAAGTCTTAAATTTCATTCTTTTTTTGTGTTATTAGGTATTTTGTTTAATATGCGGAAATGATACGACACATTGTCCATGACAATTACTGAATTGTAAGAAAACCTAATAGATAGTGTTGAATTTCGATTCATAAATAAATAAATAAATAAATAAATAAACGAAAAACTAAGAGAAAGTGGAAAATTAAAAACAGAAAAAATGCGAAAAAAATAAAGTCTAAAAAAAATACCTTTCTAAATCAAATAATATAACGCCACCGTAAGGTGGCGTAGTTATTATCTTATAAATTTAAACGAGAAATTCTTACTATATTAAGTACTATCAAGCCACCGTAATATATAATATATCTAATATAAAAAATCAATAAAAATCAATCACGCTACTGTGTACTGTAATGGGGAAGAAGACTATTGGCGGTATTTGACTGTTGTCGCATTTTGCAATTTTCCTCTTTGAAGTTTCGTTTGATAAACAGCGCACCGTCGGCATTTGTTTGCGTTGAGATCAATGCGTTACGAACCGACTTGAAAATCCGGACAGTAAATACACAATGTTGCCGGTATTTAAAAATTTCTTTAAGTATTTATAAGTAATATATACAAAATTGATATCATTAGAAGTGAAAACTGTTTAAATATGAAGAACCTAGTTAATTAATTTAAGTATATATTTTGTAAGAATATTTTTATATTATCTTTCTAAGAGTCATTGACGAACAATTGAATAGTAAAGTAGAGAGAAAATTTTCAAAATATATAAACTTAGGAATATTCGCAAATATATCTGACAACCTAGATTCGAAAGTCGGTTCCTTTGTTGGGGTTAAAGGGCGTGGTTATGTTTTCACATTAATATTAGTTAAACTATAGTTGTTTTCTCTACCGAGTCTGCCTTTCATCTGACTGCCCCTAGAATTTGCTGTATAATGTAGAATATTGTGGCTGATCCTTTTCTAGATCTTAGATCAGATATCCTAACGGTAAACTTGTAACTGTTTTCCGAAACTCGTGTGTAGAGTGCATATTTTCGTTGATTTTGTATGTGCTATAACTCTTGAATGTAGTATCACACGGTTATGAAATTTGGTATATAGAATCCAATACAAAAGAACCCTATTAATTTTAGTTTAGATCGGATAACCTTTACGGTAAAAATTTAACGGTTTTCTAAAACCAGTGTATATAATGCATATGTATTAAATCGTTGGTAATTTCCTTCTTCTTAAATTGAATTTGTTTGAAAATGTTATTTGATTTTACATTATTGGAAATAAACTTATCTTTATAAAAAGTACAATTGATATACAATATGACGACAACAGCTTCAGTTAATACTACAAGAACGTATTGAAAATTTTAAAGCATTAAACTTGAAAAAAACATTTAAGATCACTTTAACGCACATAAAGAATGAATGTATAATACGTTTTGTGTTAGCTGTCAGCCTAGTTTCAATCCAGAGTTTACCTTAATATAAAACTGCTCAAGAGAAAACGAACGAAATTATATTTTTGAGTATTTCTAAGATGTTTTATAAAAATATGTTTATTAAACAAAATCCTGAGGCTTATTTATCCACGAACAATTATTCGAACTGCAATTTAAAACTAATTTATCACACAGCTACTTGTGAAATGATTTAACCGACAACATCGATAGCAAGCTGTCAACATTTTAACCGGAAATTGCAGACTCCAATTCTATGGCCATGTTTCATAAAATAAAACGAAACTAAGTGAACCATTTAAATTGAAATTTCAATTACTGTTGCAAATGCTCATCTGAGTAGTTTGACAACATATCAACCTCTAATGTTCAATTTATTCATTCATAAGCTCACTTTATACCAAAATTTTGTTTGGATCGAGATTATATGAATAATTTATTTAAATGGAATAAAGTAAATAAAACGGCAAAACAACTAGAATAATTTTCATAAAATTCGCAAAAATATGAATATACTTAATGAAATCCAGCATATAATTTAACTAATTAATTTGTTTGCGAATTGTTAAAAAATAAAAATAAAATTATTTTTCAAAAATCTTTTGCTGTACTGGCAGTACTAATTGAGCACTAAATGGTGACGTCTTTTAATTCCGTTTCCGTGTTAGAGTCTTCTTCTAGCTCTCAAGACTGCTGGCGTCGTTATATTAGCAGTAGGTATCTAACTAGTTGTTTTGAAAAAAAATTAAAAATAAATATTTTTCAAAAATCTTTGCTGTACTGGCAGCACTAATTAAGCACTAAATAGTGACGTCTTTTAATTCCATTAGTTTCCGTTTTAGAGTCTTCGTCTAGTTCTCAAGACTGCTGGCGTTGTTATATTAGCAGTAGTTGCTTTGAAAAAAAATAAAAAAAAAATTTTAACAAATACACACCCAGCGGCTACATCGCGAGAAGAGTCAGGGTAGTTTCCTGTGACCTTATAACGATGAGATCTTATGAAAACTCGATATTTGCAATACAGAATAATAACCACAACTTTTCGATTTTTGAAAATCTTTGATTTTCTTAGCGGGCAGTTGAAAAATGTTTTATTTTAATTTTCTGGGTGTACGGGTAGCATTAATTGAGCACTAATTATTAACTCTTTTCAATTTCACCAATACCGATTTTAAAGTCATCTTTCAGTTCTATGATTGCTCGTATCGTTATATCAGCAGTTATCTATACTTAAAAACTGAAAAAAAAATTTTTGGAAAAATCTGTTTGCTTGTACAGGCAGCACTAATTGAGCACTACATTATTAGCTGATGTGTCTCTCGCTCCAACTGTATCATAGCGCGGTCACGAATGGTACACTGCTAGCTTAAGCAAAGGTTCTCATTTTTAGTCCCACTATCACAGCACCAAATATCTGTTATCAGCACTAAATTAGCACTAAATGAGCACTAAATTTTAAGATATAAAACGAGTGATTCCGCCGACTTGACCTTTCTAGCTTTATAGACGTAATCAATTTTGTTAGTAAAGAAAAACTTTCTCTTGTCTTCTTTATGGAAGACTTCGGAATTTTCGGAACAGCTTAATTTGTTTAGAAAATTTGCTGAATATTCTTTTAATTTATTTCCACTATTTTTCAATTGCATAGAATTGTTTCTTAAAATAATATCTTGACAATATTCTTAATGTTCTCAAAATTGTCGATACTTACTAAATTGTAGGAATTTTTGAATTCCTGTGGACTTCCATGACGGATTTGGTATTCGAAGAGACAGAACCCAAATCTCACAAATAAAAATCTATCGTTCAGTGGATAAACTTAAAAAATGAAAACTTGTTGCCAAATTCGTTAAAAGGTGTGACGATTTTATGACCGCCGCGCCTCTCTCACAGAAATTTCAATCCCTTCAGAGCAAGTAATTTTCACCGTTAAGGAGGCTTTACATTGATGCAACTAATGGCAACTGATCCACATCCAGGGTGCCCTGTTTATTGGAAAAGGTGCACATTCGTATGCGGCTTGCGCGGTTTCCTCTCTTCGTTGGTATAGGTCGCAGGCTATCCGACATGGGTTCAGTTGCTGCGGCCTCATGGCTTGGAATCAAGTGAAGATAAAGTTTTTGATAGAAGATTACCACGAAAACAAAATTTTGTGGTATTTGTGTAATCCGTCATGTAGGTAATGACATTCGTGACAAATTAAAGGTATGGGAAGGACTATCTGATAAGTATGAAAACACGGTCTAAGATTTAAAGAAAAGAAAAAAAAACTGCGAAATCGGTATAGAAAGTAAAAGTCCGGATTTGGCGGGGCCTACGCGCTCAACATGTAATAGTTACGACTGCCAACGAATGAACAAATAACCAGTTAACGCCCTCCTCTTTTGTAGGTCACATGTTTTATCATGTAATAATAATAAAAAACTGTTAATTCACAAAAAATAAATCGGTTATCCATCACTCCGGGGAGGGTTATAACTTTGACATGTTTGACCGCTGCTGCAGAAAAAACGCCCCATCCATCGATATTGTTGCTATGGAAGTTTGTAGGTCTAAGTGCAATTAAGCGATTCTGAAAGTTTCAGCCGGTTATTCTTTATGCCTTTTTTTCCACGTGGGAACCTGGATTATGATGAAAAAATTTGGTACAAACGTATCTAGTGCCATGCTGTCATTGTATTCCAGATATATAACCTGGATTTGTGCCTGGTTAGAATTCCTAACTCTAGGACACAGAATGCTGCGACAAAGATATAAATATTGACCAGTCTATACAAGGGCAAAAACAAACTGTAGACACGCGACACGCGTTTCGCTCTTGTTACAGCTTATCAGTATTTGATGTATTGCGAAAGTATAAACCAACCGCAAGTACCGCCATCTCTTTACCAAACAACTAAGTGTCGTTCGCATAAATGAACCTTTAGCGAGGAATTAACAACTACAAAAAAAGGTAACAAGCTTATATTTAAGACCACTGAAAAAATCATTGCTATCTACAATCATCTGCTTTATTTTCAATTACAACTGACATAATGATCTCATTCATTAAACTAAATTGAATAAGGCGTACACACTTGCGATAAGTAAAATTTTCCTGTTACAGAAATAAAAGTTTCCTTACGAAAGCACAATCAATAAGTAATTATAGTCCATACTACAAATTTCTTCTAGCATCTACACGCTTCTGTAGTTAACTATAATTTGAAAAATATTGTTTCCAGTGGAAAAATTTATTATATTGTGATTTTCTAAAGCAGCTTTACTGCTAACACAAATAATCTAAGGTCAATGTCATTTAAAATAAGTCTTCTGGAAATATCCAATTTTGTTGTTTCTGAAAACTATTAAACGAGTTTCCGAAGGTAATATCGAACATCTGCTATTTCGGTTTCATAGTTGACTTCACATTAAAGAGGTCCCTTTAGCAACTTTCTGTTTATAACAGTATCTGCAATTTTTCGTTCGGATAATTGAAAGAAATATTTCCTTATCACTTTAAACAGAATTACAACATAATAAGTATTATTTGTAAAAAATGTTTGATATCTTATTATAACAATTGTTTTTTTTTATTTCAGGAGGATATGGAGAGGAAGAAGGATATTTTGGACCATGGAAAACTTGTAAATATTTATTGTACAATAGAGAAAGATGTGGAGAAGGACAAGCTAGGTTCAAATCTACAAGTAAGTTTATTATTTTGATTATTTTATTCGTTTTACCCATAGCTATTATCAAATTTTTTAGAAGTGTTTTGTAACGTTAAAACGTCATAAAGGACGTTATTTCCCTAGCTAGTTGACTAAGTTCTGGGTTACCTTTTAAGGGAATTACCAGTCTCCTCCAAACATGTAATTAAGGGCACTGCGCAAGTACAAAATCCACATTTTGTTTAAAAACCTTAAAAAAAACGTTGAAAATCGGTTGAAAAAATCGTAAAATATTGTTGAATAGCTTAAAGAAGGTTGAGTATGGTAAAAAAATTATTGAAAATCGTAAAAAAAATTGAAAATCGAAAAAAATGAAACATAAAGGTAAATAAATTAAACAAAACAGTAGTTTAAAAATAATGAAAAACACTCAATCAAATATAGAAAAAAACAGGAAAAAATAAAAAAGATAAAAAACTATCAAAAGTGGAAAAAAGATATGAATAACAAAAAAAAAATAACTTATACGAAAAATAAGAAAAAAAGGAATAATTACAAAAAGTTGGGTAAGTGTACATGAATTTCTAATGGATAAAATTAAAATATATGCAATAATAGGAAAATAAGGAAAAATCGCAAAAATTTAATAAAAAATATGGACAAAATCAAATATATAGGGAAATTAAAAAAACAAGAAAAATTTTAAAAGGCGAGAAACTAAAGAAAAATAAAAAATAATCAAAATCACTGATTTAAGAAAAAAATGAAAGAGAAAATGTAAAAATTGTAACCACCTACAAGAAAAATGCAGGAAATCGCAAAAAATAATTAAAATATGACATAATCGAAAAACTAATAAAAAAAAATACCTGGACACAGACAAAAAATTATAACTAAAACAAAAAAAAACAGAAAAAACGAGGAAAAATCGTAAAAATTAAAAAAACAATTTAAAAAATCGGGAAAGCGGCCAGAAACGAGAAATTAAAAAATTAACAAACATTAAAAAAACTATAATTTAAAAAATCGCACAAACTAAAAAAAATGTAAAAAATAAAAAGAGAGATTAGAAAAACAAAAAAACGAGAAACTAAAGTAAAATATTGTAAAAAAAATACAACGAAAGAAAAAGTAAAAACAGACAAAAATATGATAAAATTGACAAAAAAAATGAAAATTAGACCTAAAAACAAGAAAAAATCGTAAAAATTGGATAAACTGGAATATGTGAAAAAAATCATTATTCTTAGGCGGTACTAAGTTTGCCGGGTCAGCTAATACAAAACAAAGTCAATTTTAGAAGTAAGAAAGAAAGTATCATCAAATTTGCATTATATACACAAGTTTGAGAAAATCGTTAAAAAATAACGTAGTGGTTATCCAAACTGGCCCAGAATCAATAGTGTTTTTCCATGGCATAAGATTCTATATACCAAATTTCATGACCCTGTGACATTTCGTTGAATACAGAGGGACAGAAGGATGGAGGGAAGCACGTCTAAAAACCGGCCCTGACTTTGATAATAATAAAAAAACTGATCAATAAAATATCACCCTTTTTTTAGAAACTCACAGTAAATAAAATAATAAAAGGAATAATAATAATAATAAATTATTTTATCCATAAGACAACACAATTTTATGGGAATTGTCAAAATTGGATATCTACATTGACAATCACCTTAAAAACAAATTTTAAAAGTCTAAAAATTCTCAGATATTATAAAAACACATATCTAAAAGAAATTCTTTCAATTTTCTCCTGACCAGTTTTTTATTGTTAATAGTTTATATATCAAAAGGTAGTTTATTAAATAGTTTAGCAAATCTTTACCAGTCAATAATTAAAGTGGAAAAATGCCTTTAAGTATGTCAATGGAGCTATGATATCCTCCAATAGTATATTGTGTATCTAGTAGGAAAAGCGATACATTCCCAGACGACAATGTAAATTGTTGGCCGAGGCGTTTAGTCGAGGCCAACAAACATTGAGAGTCCGGGAATGTGCTTTTACTACGAGATACACATACTATTTTTTCTGAAATCGCATTAAATATAATCGTAAATTAAGAAATTTTTATACATAAATACAAGAATAGTGTATTTTGCGGCTCGAATTTGATCCGAGAAACTAGAAATTTCCAATCGATTTCAGAAAAAAAAATTTAAGATAAAGATCAACTTCAGTAAAAGGTGCCGATTTTGTCATTGATACCTGCATGTAGTCCAATAAGATTTAAAATGAAAAGGTAATTGAGTAACCTAGAAAGATCGATACAGAAAAACGCACAAAACATCGCTTTTACGGATTACGAAGAATATTTTCCGCAAAATATATTTTAAGGATAGATGTCATCTAATGCTTTTTCGAATATTTACATTACCAATATGTTGTCAGTAACATTTTATCACGGGTATCAATAAAAGAACGTTAATGCTTGTAATTTAGTAAAGACAAATACCTTCTTTTTTTCTTTCAATTTATCCTTCTTTCATCTGTTACTAATTTTCTAATCAATTTTCTTTATACTGTATAACCATTGTTCTCTACCAACATTAACTTGAGGTATTGTATGGTTTGATTAAATCTTTTTTTGCTCTTATCACTTTTTCATGCCAAAGCCACTTTGTTCAACACAGATTATTACAGTAGTACCTGGATGACCGAACTTTGCTCGTAATGTCAGTCAAATTTTGCGAGCATCTTACTTTAGCAGCACGTGTGGGACGAGCGGAAACCTGATTATTTTCATGACGGTATCCTTGAAATACTTCTTCACTGTCAGAAGTTTGAGAATCCTGATCAGTTTGATGACGATGCTCTTCTAGGTGTTCTTGAGACGAGTTGCGGCTTCGTGAAGTTAGATTGTTTATAAGCGTTTAGGCATTTTTAAGTGAACACGTGCATTAAGAAGACACAAATAAAATAAATTAAGAATTGATTTTCTTGGTCTAACACTCGTGTTACTTAACAACGCCATCTGCTGGAATAGCTTTAGCTGTTGTTGTGTCGTTAAAGCAATTAGTTGCTTACAATTTAAAAAAAAAATAGTATTATTATTCGCCAATAGATGTCAGGAAGAGTCATGTTTTTCAGTTTAAATTGGGACTATTCAAACGCCAACTTTTTGTTATTTTTCTTCCAATAAAAAAAAGTAAGTTTATGTTTAAGTTGATTATCGATAAAAAACGAAACAAATGACATTTTCTAAAAATGATTCCTAGCTAGATCGATTTATCGCCCCCGAAACCCCCTATATACTAAATTTCATGAAAATCGTCGGAGCCGATTCCGAGATTCCAAACAACACAAATAAAATGACATTTTCTAAAAATGATTCCTAGCTAGATCGATTTATCGCCCCCGAAACCACCTATATACTGAATTTCATGAAAATCGTTGGAGCCGATTCCGAGATTCCAATTATATATATACAAGAATTGCTCGTAGTTTCAACATACATATAATGGTATATTTATCTTACTTACAAAAATCTTACGTGGCCAACAAAGGTAGATAGACAACGCGGAATATCATAATATACTTATCGGTTGATACCTTGCCTAGTCTATTTATTAATATGTCTGTAATTGGTTTTGATTTTTGCACAGGCGATTAAAAAACCAAGCAGTTTTTTCTTTCTGACACTGGTAGAACGAGCTCAAGTAAAGACGCTCTGGTATTATATGGGTAAAGTTTGTTATTTAATTTTATTGTTCCACACACAAAAATAGGTATTATCTAGACCTCGCAATTCGATTTAAACCCGCTTCCCATAATATGTGAAAAAAAATCACCACTGTCCTTGCTTGTCCTTTAATTAGATTTTTTAAGAAATTTGTTTGTAAGAAAATCCAGAGGTCGGTAACCTTTGCCTATTTAGAAACAGAAGGAAAGAGTGCTTAAATCTTTGTTCTATACCGCATATGGAAAGCAGTTTTAGATCGCAGCAGACACTCTAGGTTTTATTTGTCTATGGTTTTCCATATAATTTCATAGCCTTAATCCTATTTTTCTGTTTTTAATAACCCTTTATATTTACATTTCTCATCAACATTATGTTAAGTCAAATGTTAAGACATTTAAGAATAATTTTAAATACGTCGTTTCCAGCAGTAATTTTACCCGCATTTTTTGCCTTTACGCGACAATGCTTTAACCACTAAGCTATGAATGCTTACTAATTATTTAGCTTTTTTGTCATTGAATTCAAGTCATTTCACATGTGACACTTACTTACTCCTTAAACGCAAAAAGCATGATGTTAATGACAAAGAGATTTTGTCAATTGAAACATCAAACTCTTAATTCACTTTTTTGTACCCTGTCTTATGTTTTTATTCTTGTTTGTATACTTTCTAAAATTTCAAAAATCTCATGAGAGATATCTTAAGTAATCGTTTACTATATATTCCTTAGTGTTATTTGCGAACGTCCAATGTAGCTTTATAATACCATAGGCTTATTATATTTAGAGTCCGCGTATTGATTTAAGCCCAATCAGAGAAGAGAAAGAGAAACAACGGAGAGGTGTTTGCTTCTGTTTCAAATAGACGGAACATACCAATTACGTAATATTGACATAGCTATGAAATATTTGTTTAGCTTTCTGCACAGGTGCAGGTGTTTCTCTCTTTTGCACCGAAATAATATTAACTTATCTCGGAAACGACACAGCAAGAAAATACAAGACACTAGTCAGACAAAATATTCGTTTAATTGTGGCATTCGCGATTGGTTATTGACTACAACTACGACAGCTCTTTAGGATGAAATTAGCTAAGACACTTCTCTTTGTCTCTGATGTGAACAAAAGGATAAAACAGTAGAGCATGTACTTATAACTCACAATCTCAAAAATGTATAAAGGGCGAATACTGACGTATCCTAGACACCCATAATTTGGTCCCTATTGGACGTCAAGAAACTTAATAAAAATCTAAGAAGAGCAGTTCTTTATCACTCTTGCAAAGTAGCATAATGGGTCAAATATGTCCTAAGTGAAGCTCACCCCTTCAAAGTTTTTAAAAGCAGTCAAAACAGTAAGCATTGCAACTTCTGATTTACTGCAGTGATTAATTAGATAATTTTTTACTGAATATAGTAACCAATCAAATTATTCAATTTTGAGTCATATGTCAAATTCCATCCAATCACCTCTGGATTACAGCGACAACACTCTACATGTGGTGTTTTCAGTTTGGTGTTTTCATCAAAGATCATCGAGTATTTGATTAAAAATTAATTAAACGTCAAACTGACAGCTGGCTTGAAAATGTCGCAACTCTTCCTCCAACTTAACATTTACCAATTGTACTTTTCACAACTGTAAATTTGTTTAAAAATGAATAATAGTTGATAGATTAAAAATAATAAATTTTGTTGAAAATTATTAAACGTCAGATTGACAATTTTTTGAAATCTACAAAGTAAAAAATTATCTTATCGAATACCCCTCAGGCCTTGATAAATACTCAAAATTTTGTCGTAGAGGATCCTTCAAGCGTGTTGCTCCAAGATAATAGCCCTCGGCCTGCGGCCTCGGGCTATTATCAAGCAACACGCTTTCAGCATCCTCTATGACAAAATTATCTCGGTATTATCAAGGCCCTAGGGGTATTACTACTGATAAACAGCAGTCGAGTATTATAATTAAAATAAGTAGTTATTTGATAAGAGACTTTAATTACAATTACATGGAAAACCTTTGCTTTCCTATTTCACGTGCAAGTTTGTTTTTAGTGCAAAATCATGTTAAATACAATAAAAAAAATAACATGAAGGACTAAGGACTATATAATTATAGTTTAATATGTACAAAAATAATTTATAGTTTATAGTAGGTTATAAATAATGGTGTAACCTTTATAATTAATAGATATATTTATATGACTATTAATTTATACTGCTACTTTCTACGTGTAAAATAAATAAATTACATTACAGACCCTTGGCTATACATTAATAAATAAATAGGTTAAGAATAAAAAAGAGAAGAAAAATTCCTCTTCTGATAAGGCGTGCGTTTTACGCTCTAATGGTGGAAAGTCTGCAAATCTCTCGGGAAATTAAGTGTAACGTGATCGGTTTGGTGACTAACGTATATCTTTTCAAGATTTTCAATTAAAGGGTAAATGTGAGAAAATAATTTTCAGATCAGTCACTATTAAGTTGACAGGGGCCAGGGGGTATGTCAAGCAGTTTCAATCAATATTAAAAGGCAACTATTTTTAGTGAACGGTACTGAAGGTTTAATTTAAAAAAAAAATGAATTTGTTTCAACCTAAGTAAATAAGCAGTAAATTGCCTTTAAAGTAGAAGAAATAATAGTTCGCTACATTTAAATGCAGCTGTCCTGCATCTTATTGAAATGGAAGTACTAAACATTGATTCGAATACTTAGTTGGAAAAATGCAGTCTCACATATCATGAAAGCTATAGATTTATATTTTCCTACACGTAATATACAAAATATTATCATGAATTTAGGAGACGACACTGATAGTGACACAGATTTGACATAACACCTATGTGATGTAATATTTAGTCTCTCTCTCTCTTTCTTAATGGCCTTTGGACTCCTGTCACAATTGGCCAGCACATTTAGTTAGTCGTTTTAAAATTATCATATTTATTAATGTTGATTTGTTATGTTTAATTGTTTTGTTTTATATCTGAAAAAGTTTGGAGATCATGGAAATAGTTATTTATGAAACAGTTCGTGAAGTATGCTTTTTGCGCACGCACGCGATGTTTAGAGCTCGGGCGAAGCGAGTGCTATATATCGCGTAAGTGCGCAAAAAGCACTTCACGCACAGTTTCATACAATATTTTATCTACGATAATCAAATAAAAAATAATTACAAAAAAGCAATTTATTTTCAATTCATTTACAAGATACTAACAAAATTATACCTTTTAAATTTGAAAATTTAAGCTACAAAACTGTCAGAATAACTTTTGTTGAAATTTAATGCTCTCATAGCAACACCATGACAACGCAAATGCTAAGGATATTTGATTATATGAAGGTGTGTCAAAAACAGTGCAAAAAAGTAAATCCCATTTAAAATACATTGTTACTTCACGCACACTTTTAATCCTTCATGTACTGCTGTCTATAATGACAGTTTTCACGAACTAAAAATTGATACATAATAGGAGGTAGAGTAGATAAATTTCATTATTATTAATTTCATGAAAAAACTGTTCTTCATTAAGGTTCTGTCACAGCCCTACTTCACTAAAGTAAAGTACGGCTGTGGTTCTGTACTTCTATTTTCCCTTAATTATATTGATATTTATTTAAAATAAATATAAAATTCCTTAAGCTGGCCGTTTTTAGTTCCGATTTTAAGGAAATCGAAATCAGATGCTTCCAATTTTTTTAACCAATAAAGATTTTATTTTTGGCTGTTTAGTGCATTTTTCTTTATTTATTTTTTTAAAGGTGGTTCAATTTTTTTATTCTTTTAGTTGCTACTAGGCTTTGTTAGATGTGAGCGCAAATTTATAATGTACTATCTTCATCAAAACCTTCCGAATACCGTGCAAAAGTACTGATTTTAATCCCCAACAATCCCGACATGTACCAATGTGAATTTTTGGAGGCAGAAGTAAATTCTCCAACAACTAGAGACAAGTACGATGAAGAAAAACATCGTGATGAAACGTGGACCTAATTGTCTCAAAGCAAGTGTGTTGATTAAATGCTGATTCCTTCTCCTTGTGAGCAGAGGCTTTTGGCTCTAGAGTGGGACAGTAACGGGCCAATATATTATATCGTAAATTCATCTAATTTTTTGTTGTTGCATGCCTCGATGTTTACGATTTCTTTTTCAGGTATGATGGGTCTTGTAAGTGTGTTTAATAGTATTATACGTTACAAGGTCGGTAGGTGACTTATTACAGTACGAGTTAGTTTACGGACGAGGTGACGTAGGAGCCAAGTCCGGAGATAAAAATGAGCACTGTAATAACGACCATGTATTATATTTTATTTTATCCTATTTTTATAAATTAATAAATTCATAAAAATTTTAACAGTAGTTCGTAACTTGACTAAAAATAGTTCGTAACTTGATTAGTTTTTTGACTATAATAGTTTCTGTTTGTTGTAGAGTTTGGACGCTACATTATGAATTTCTGAGATGAATTTGTTATAATCAACGTTTTCTTTGTTGTATCCGAAACCATTTGTATATTTGGACCAATCCACATTTTTAGTCTTCCAATTGTTTTCTTGTCGTCCATCTATGTTGATTGGCACCAAGGTTGGAAAGTGATCGCTCAGTAAGTGTTCTGATAGAACATCCCATGTACATTTTGTACCTATATCCGTACTAGTGATGGCAAATATGGCGATATCCGGACAGTTTTGCCTTGATTTGGTGCAGTAATCCGTGTGGACCAACCATCATTTAAATATATTAAATTATTTTCATCAGTTGCTTTTCGTAAGTTTCTTTCCTTGGTATTACTATTGGTGGATCCCCATGCCTTATGTTAAGTGTTAACATCCCCCAAAAATAGGAATGGTTGCTGTTATAATCTAATTAGATTGCTGCAGTTGTCATGCGATAAATGAAAGTCTGGAGGACAATATGCTATGTAAATGTTAATCTTGTTGGCTACTATATTTTTATTTATTAGACATGCAATTTTGCCATACCCGTCCATTCTATCATTGCGTATTACAGTGCAGTTTGCAATATAAAATAGATTGTTGTAACTCAGAAATATTTCGTTTAAAAGAATTACGCCTGGTTGGTCTTAGATTGTGTGCTTCTTATGTTCCATTGGATCAATTTAAAAAGTTTAGTATGATGCCTTCTCTGATCCATCAGAGCCTGATGTATCCATTATGTCGCAAGTAGCATCAATGAATACAGATTCGGTATCTAGCGTTGTTAAGTTAGGTATATTTTCGAGCGCCTGTATTTGATCCATAATTAATCTTTGACTTTCTGGGGTAAGTCTTGTTTGTCTAAGAATGCCTTCTGATAGTCCTAAAATTTGATTTTCTTCATAATTTATAACTTTTATTTGTTGATCGGTTTCCCAGCTTCGTAGTTAAAAAGACATTATTTGTGTTCTTCCTTGTCGTATTGAGGGCTGGTAGGGGTAGGTGCAACTCTTTTTCGTTTGACTACTGTTGTATATGTGTTACTCGTCTTATTTGTTTGTGTATGTTTACGGTCAAACGCGTAAATTATATTTTTTTCACGCATCAGCCGACTATTCTTATGATGTCTATGAAAGTTTCGTTTATTAAAAAGAGAAGCCAACATCACTTCAATCTTTTGTTCTCTCTCACATTGGGGGAACGAGTCGGAACGCGCAGTCTAAGTATTATAAGTTTATGACTCCAGCATTTACTATTGTGTAAAGTACGTTCACATTTAGTGTACCCCTACCTTTACTTATACAGGATTTAAAGGTAGCCACTGATAAAATCAAATCAATAAACCAATCAATAAACCAATAAACCAATTTATGATCTCAGGTAGCTTGAAAAGGGGTTGAAGAAATATAAGAAAAATAAATTTATTAATGTAAAAAGCTTAAAAATAATTTAATCGTTAAACTGCTAACAAAATATTATTGCGTCGATTATCACCAAGACACAACCGCGGAGATATTTGAAGACTGGTTTAAAAACAAATTAATACCAAATATACCACGTTATGCGTCTTATCATATTAGACAACTTAATAAAGCTCCTTATGCCAATGATTCTAAAGTTACTATTCAAAATTACATGTTAGATAATGATATTTATTTTAAAGACACACGAAAAAAGATTTATTGCAAACTTTAAAGACCTTATGTATAAAAAACAATATGTTCGTAATAAGTATGCAGAAATTATGGGTCATATAATTTTAAGACTGCCACCGTATTATTGTAATTTTAATACTATAGAACACATGTGGCATCTATTAAAATCTGGCATTAGGAGAAAAAATGTTACACCTACCCTAAGCGCTTCTGTAATTCAACTTATTAATAGTGAAGTACGAAATATTAGTATTAGCAGCTGGCAAAATGCAATTGCATACATAGAAAAAGTTGAACATTCATATCTTCATGTAGATAATTTTCAAAGTATTGTTATTAATTTAGCAGATGATAGTGATAGTGACACTTATCTCACACATTCATATTTTTGTATATTTATTTATTTTTATTTTATTTATTTATTTTTATTTTATTTATTTATTTCGTAAAGCATGTCTACACTACAACTATATGATGACAAATATGATATGATATCAAAGTATATTACATATTGTAGATATGTTTTAAATGCCCTACAATAGTATCTGGTAAGCAAATGAAAACAAAAGGAATTCAAGTCAATTCACCTCAAATAAACATTTCATAAAAATCCAGTACCCTACTCTTTGGATAATTTTTTACCACTTTAGATGACGAACATCTGTGCTGTGGATATACATATGTAAAAAGGGTGCATCGGATATGCATCATAGTATGTACTTACCAGTCTAAATCAAAAGGGCATTTGGGGACACAATTTTCACGAAGAAGATGAAGCCGAACTGCCAGACATAATGGTAAGTCAGAGGAACTTTATTTGACCCGAGGATATGAACTCTTTAACTTTATTTTTAAAAGACTGCAATGCTGAATGTTTCTGATTATGATAGGAAGTTGGTTATAGTATGCTGGCGCAAGAAATTTATAGTATCTCATGTTTAAGGTTTTTGCGACTTTAGGTACTATGATTTCCTTGTTGACAATCGCTCGAGTTGCGTAAGCATGATTAACGTAGCTGGAATTATTACTATTTGTATGTATATAGGTTAAACAGTTTAAAACAAATAGTTGGGAAATGTTAAATACTTTACATTCTTGGAAAAGTGCTTCGGAAGGAAAAGTTTTATTTTTCTTGAGCATAGTTTTCAAAACGAACTTGTGAGTTATGTTCAAAGTATACAGATTTTTGGCATATGCTCCCCCCCAAGACAAGATTGCGTAGTTGACCAACGGATAAACTAGAGCGTTATACACAGCAAGTAGCGTTTTTTATCAACAATATCTCGTAAGTCGTAAAGCTTCGAAATAACAGATCTTAGTTTTTTCGAGAGATATAGAACATGATCTTTCCATTTTAAATGGCGGTCTATGACAACACCCAAGTACTTAAATTTATCAACACGTTCTATATTATTGAAATGATTGCAATTACAAAGACCATTATTTAAGTATGGACAGTTAGATGTATGCAATCTTATATACAGAGGTTGATCAGGCTGCGTGGCGTTTGAAGGTGTTAAACAGATATATTGTGTCTTCGCAACATTGAGTGTTAGGAGGTTTTTAGTGAGCCAACTTTGCATTTTATAAAGGTCTAAGTTGCAATTGCGCTCGATTTCGTCCCAACTGTCACCTTCAAGAAACAAAACGGTGTCGTCAGCAAAAGCAGAAATTTCACCGTGAACAGGAAGGCTTAAGAAATCATTAATATAAATTAAAAACAGGATAGGTGCTAACACCGTACCCTGTGGCAACCCAGTTGAAACAGTACGAATATTACTAATAACGTTATTAATTTTTGTCGTTTGAGTTCTTTCCGTTAAATAGTTTGATATGATATTGTAAACCACACCTCTAAGTCCAAATCGTTCAACTTTAGCGAGCAATATGCTATGTGGTACTGTATCAAACGCTTTTTGCAGATCTAAAAAGACCGATAGACATTTTTTATTATTTGCAAAGTTGGTCATGATGGTATCTGTTAAATTCAAAATAGCGTTTTGAGTGCCCAAACCTTCCCTAAAACCAAATTGTCTAGTAGATAGTAATTTATTGGACTCTAAAAAGGAAACAATACGTGATTTAATGCATTTCTCAAATAATTTAGAAAAGTTGTTTGTCAGGGAAATCGGTCGATAATTATTACAGTTACGTTTACTTGAAGACTTATGTAAAGGTATGATTATAGAAGATTTGAAGTGATCAGGAACAACACCGGTCTCAAATATATTATTTATTATAAATAATAAAGGATCCAGAAACAGTAGATGATATTTTTTAATAATGGCGCTGTTGATTCCATCTGGGCCTACCGAATTTGAATTCTTAAGTTGGCTAATATACTTGATTAACTCATTTTTAGTGACTGGAGAAAGGAAAATTGATTTGGGAGCTAGTGGCACTTTCGGAAGCTGAGCATCAAAGTCTTTTTTGATATTGCCAGCAATCTGTTCGCCTATGTCTGCAAAAAAGTTATTAAATCTATTGGCAATCTCATTATCTCTTACTAAAATTTTACCGTCATTGTCTTCTATAGAAGTGATTGTATGATTTTTTGCATTTTCGTTAGTAATCTTTTTAATAGATTTCCACAATTTGAATTGATTGTTAGCCTTGTTTATTTCATTTTTATAGTTATCTATTTTTGCGATTGATATTAATTTATTCAGATGGTTTCGGTAAGATTTAAGCTCATTTTGTAGCTCTACACTAAAATTGCTTCTCAATCTCAAGCCCAGTTTTTCACGGTGTCTGATAGAAACGAGAAGCCCAGTGGTCATCCATAGCTTCAATTTCTTAGCTTTATTTGTAACCTTTATGAACTCGGTTGAAGCCTCAATAGATGATTTATGGAGGTCTCAAGTACATAACTGACAGGTTTAAGTTTTTGCTTTGCGGTGTTTGGAACATGAACAAAGCAATGATCTATACAGGATTGGGTATAATTGGTTACTCGTGTTGGGGTATTAACATAAGATATGAAACCCGTTGAACCGAGAACATTTATATATTGGTTGACTATAGTGCAGTCTGTATCTAACAAATTTAAGTTAATGTCACCAACTAGAACCCTAATATGAGACCTATTGGAAGAAGATAAATATTGATTCAGCTCGTTTACAAATCGTTGACCATCAGATGATGGAGGTCGGTATACCGCTATTATATCAAAATTAAATGAATTAACGTTAACTGAAAGTAAACAAGGTGTAGTTTGACTAAAGTTAATGTTTTGTATATCTGCGTCTATATCTCTTTTAATGAGAATGAACAATCCATCGTTTTTATTAAAATCTGCATTGTTATAATGCGTACTATAACCATTAATATGAAATCGTTGTAGGTCTTCAATTCTCCAACATTCAGATAAAATTATTATATCTATGTTGGAAACAGATATGCATTCCAGTAAAATAAGTAATTGATCAAAATTTTTAGATAAACTTCTGATGTTCATATGAAAGATTGAAAATTTATTGGGTATATCATCAAGTTTCTCTCTAAACGTATCAATATTTTGAAAATGTCTGGCACCCACGCTCTCATCCTCGCGATCAAAATCAATATGATCGAGCATAGGTTAATAGCGCTTGGAGCCTTACAGGATAAGAGCTTTATTATAATTTTTATATACAATAAAAGTCAGTTTTTCCCTGTTCAATATTTAATATATTGAAGTATACCAAACTTAATTTCAACAAATAAGGACTATTTAATACCTACCAAAAAAGTTAAGCTGACCCTGAACGTTTGGGTAGATCTCTTTGGGACAATTCCTTAGCAATAGATGTTTACAAGAGGTTATTTATTTTTACTGCCCTTATCAAAATGACTTTTATAATAAAGGTACATTAAATATAAACGTAGTTTACCTGTAGCAAACTCAGTGGCTCTAGCCTAAAAAAGTACCAACACCAAAAAAGGTAAATGCTGGTAAGCATACAGTATAAACGAAACTGCTGAAAATATTAGTAACAGAAGACAGAAGGGTAATGTAAAAAAAAGAAGAATCTATTTTCTCTGGTCAATTATTACGTTCTTTTACTGATACCCGGAATAAAATGTTACTGATACGGAATTGGTATTGTAAATGTTATATATATATCCACTGATAATATCCATAATCCATAAATAACATCTATCCTTAAAAATAATTTGGAGGAAAATTAATACTCATCGTATTTTACGAAACCGATGATTTTTGCACTCATATTTGAGTATTATGCGTATTTCTGTATCGCTGTTTCTAGGCTACTCAATTATTTTACTTTCACATTTTTACTCATGTTAAGTTATTTGCTTAGAGCTTAGACTCTCCAGGCCTGTTAGCCTGCTCTTATTTTTATGAGTTTTTATTCATTTTGTATTTATTTTTACGAATCTGAAATTACACTCTAATCAAATTTATTTTTTATTCAGTTGAATATAATAATTTAGATTCTCTCTTTATAAATTACTTGTGGTATTAACTTTAAACATTTGTTTTACAGTTGCTGTGTGGGTAGCAGGAGTGATAGCTTCACTCGGAGTAGCAGTTCTGGGTGTGTTTTGTATATTAAGTGTTCTCCAACTAGCCATGTTGAATTCACGAGATCAAGTAGTTATGAAGTACAGTATAGTTGTGATAGCCAAAGTTGGACTAGGATTATTATCTGGTAAGAACACGTGTAATAACTTGTAAATGTTGTAAGTTCAATGTTAACATTAGCTTCATTTAATTTTGGATTTAAAAAAATCGTGTGCCATTTAGTGAGTGCCGATAAAAGTGACTAATTCTAATCTCGCGTTATGGCTTTGTATATGTAAATCAAATTTTATGTCTGTTTATTATGTTATGAATAAAATTTTATATTTTACCAGCTCACTCGTTTCGTTTTTTCCGATTTTTATGATTTTTTTTATTGATTTTTTTTATGCTTTTCACCATATTTTCTTAGTTCTTAGGTGTTTACTATTTACTTAATTTGGTAAGATTTCCTTTTTTTAATAAATATTAAACACGCCACCTTACAGCGTTATTTTACTTAATTTAGAAAAGATTTTTTTTTATTTTTTTCGCAATTTTTTTCTACGAATTCCTAATAAATGACAGTTTGATGTAACTGTATAAACCTTTAATATCTAGGTTGAATGGACACCCGGTAGATGGCACTGTGTTTTGATTTCTAGATTATTCAACATCTAGGTTGTGGGAAAACACAGTAAATCGTGATGAATGTGTTAAAACAAAATATGAGGTACGAAGTTTAACTGTATATCTATAATGTATAGGGTAGTACCGAATTCCTAACTATGGTCAGATCATTACGATCGACCCCCTGCTGAGCTACGGGTCTCAGACCCTCTCCGTTAATCCTATGTCCGAATTCCTAACTGCATACAAATATTATTTAATTCTGAATTTAATAAATCTAAAATAGTCTTCAAAATTTTAAAAACGAAATGTGTTTTGGAAAATTTTACATTATTTTTTTATAAGATTAGATTTCATTCGTAAAAGTATCGCGCGTTAAAATCTTGAAGTGAATGTTTTTAGTGAGGATAAACTGTATAGGAGAAGATAAACTGTTTGAAGTAATTTTTTTCTAATTTTGTGTGATTAATAAAATTTAAAAAAATTATATATTTATTTTTGTAATTTTTTTCTAACTTAATAAAATTAAAAAAATTTCAAAATTGTAAATATATATTTATTTTCGTTAATTTGATAAAATATGTACATACATACATGTCAAAATATATAAAAAATAGTTAAAATAAATATATTTATAAATACAATCCGATTAAGAAATCTAAAGTAGTCGCCAAGATCAGGTAAAAGATGTTGAGGTAGGAATTCGGACATAGGATTACCGATTTACTTACTAATCCCCAAATTTTATGACCGCGGTTAGGAATTCGTATATCCCGAATGTATATGTCACTTTTACAATTTACAATATACTATTTTAAAAACTTAAAAGTATTTAGTATACTTATATCGTTGATACAGCGGGCACAAATTCATGCCGGCTGTAGAAATTCAACAGTTAAACGTATTCATGCGTCAATCGGATTCCATTCTTCTTTTTTCTTGTCTAACACTCTCTTAATCTTTGCTCTTTTAGCACTAGCGCGCACTGCGATTAATTTTTTTGCTACACGCTTTTATAATCGCACTGTAAAAGTCGCAAAAAAATCTCTGCGCGCACTGTAATACAAAAATAGATAGATTTGCTCATCCTGAACATGGATTTTCAACAAATTGTTTGTCTGGGTTGGTTACTTCGAAAGAATAATAAGAAAAACAAAATATAGTAATATACAGCTGAAAGGCATATAAAAGGATTTTTTTATATAAAATACAATAATATTCGATTGGACCTTAAATTCAATATGAAAATACTAGATGGCGAAATGCAATCTCCGCTAAAGTGAGGTTGTCAGTCACACTGATGAAAGTGTCAGACCGAAATGACAACTCTGCGCTACCAGCGCTATCGCACACAATTTTTTAATCTCTATGCGCGCGAGACCGTACAACCCCATAAGCGGCAATTACACTTTCGTCCAAAATAATGAGTGTCATAATAGAAGGCATACATTTTCGTCCAAGCCCTTAAAATTAAGGTATACAAGTTCGTCCGAAGGGTCAGGTAAACGTAATATATAATTAGTGAACCAGAAAATATATTATTTGTAATTCTGTTTATGTCCAGGTAGTTAATATTACAAGGTAAAATTTTACCTGAAAAAGACGCTGTGCGTCGAAACATGTCCTTAGTTTAATATAATAGTGCAGATTTTTAAGCGAGTGTTTCATTTACTTAATCTTTTAAATTGTCATTGATTTTGAAAAATTAATTCATAAGGCTGTTAAATCAGTTAGGGGCCAATCTAAAATATGCAGATTCCATCTTTAGTGGCGTAAAATTCAAGAACTGGATTGGTCATTGCTTTGGTCTTCTTTTTTTAGATCACCAAGAAGTCGGTGATTGTTTAGTTATTGATCTGATCGAAATTATGCCCAAAAGTGTCGAACTAAATGCTTTTGTTCTTGCATGCGCAGAACAAAATGTGTCAGTACTTCTCGAGTGGGGTCAGGAAAAAGATTAAATTTTGATAGTAAATTCGAAACGTCAATCATGATTCAAAATAATTTAAAAAGAAATATCAAACTGCTATTTATTCTTTTAAGTCGTAGAGAATCAACCTGAAATCTATCTAATAATATATATTGTACAATGCAGGATATGTTCCATCAGATTTCTAGGATAGAAATTTTAGAAACTTTCTCTGAATATTCTCCAATATTTTTTTTTAACAGAGGTCCAGGCTTAGTGGTAGACCATGGGATTGCATCGCAGCTAGTACAGCTTATTGTGCACCCTCATTCACAGGTCCTCATTCACAGGTCCTCATTCACAGGTCCTCATTTTTCGTCAAATCCCAGGTTCTTAATGAACCATGAGATCCTTTTAACTATGGTTACCCGTTCTTCTCTTTGATCTCCGGTCGGTAGGCCAAGGGATCTCACACGCAGACCTTGCAGGGCTGGGCACATGAATATCACGTGGAAGGCTGTCTCCTCCTCCTCACCGCATTTTTTACATAGGAGGTTTTCAACTTGAAATCCCATCTTAAGAAGATATCCGCGGAATACCCTGTGATCGCTGATGAAGCCAACCACTTTCCGCAGGGTCTTCCTCCTTAGCCCAATGGCATCTGCCGCTATAGCACCAGTAGGTGTCTGCAGCATTTTCTTTGACTGTATGTTGCCTTCTGTTTTTTCCCAGCTCTTTCGATGTTCTATGCCCATCCACTGGCGAACAGCTCTTCGTGCTGTGTTGTAAGCAATACCACACGTCGGCTCTGGACCAATGAGTGGGCTTCTCCAACAATTGAATATGACTCTGATAATATGGTCTTTACACAACAGAGGCATATTCAAGTTTCAATTTAACCTACAGTCCTACAGTTTCTAAAAATGAAACCATGTGATTTTATTGTCTCAGCGGTAATATTTGTAACATGTTCAACAAATTTAAACTTACTATCAAAAGTTTCACCTAAACCTTTTCCAGTAGTACCTACATCTTATCAGAGATGAGCCACCTCGTGAGCCACTAATATGGTAATCAAATAAATTAGGTTAAGATTTGCTCATAAATGTACAGACTTTCCACTTTTCTAAATTTATTGTTATTCAAACACCAATCAACTATTCAGTTTCTTCTGAAGTTTTCGAAAAACGGCAACATCGGATATTTTTAATAAAATTTTGAAATCGTCTACAAAAAATATTTTTATATATTTACAGGAGATAGTCAGTTCATTAATAAAAAGTAAAAGATAACAGAGGACTCAAATTTAAGCCTTGCGACTCACCAGACGTTGGAGTGTAAGTTCCAAAGCAATAATTATTATACATATAATATAAACTCTATTAAAACGGTATGACTTGAATAACTTAATAAGCGAGTCATTAAAGCCAAAGCTATAAATTTTATTTATAAGTATTTCATGATCTATTTCATCAAAGGCCTTAAAAAAATCGAAATACATAACATCTACTTGTTGCTTATAATCAATAGCTTCAGCAACATATTGTCTGATTTCAACTGAGTTAGAAACTGTTGATTTTTGATAAGGGGAAATGATAGATGAAAAAATAAAATATGTGCACATGCAGGCTCTTAAAATGTATAAAAATGAATTTTTTTTTATATTTCGGTATGTTTTCAGTTCCTACTCTAAGAAAACATTTTTTTATTTTCAAGTTACTGAAGTTTTTACTTTTTCAAATATTTCTTTGAGTAAGAAGTAGTATATATTTTTTAATATTTTTTAATTACTAGTGTTTTTTCCACGTTTTTCTTTGTGAATAGTTCAAGTTTAATGTTAAAATATCAAAAGTAAAGTGTTGATAAAATAGGAAACCTATAACATTTATTACTGTATACAGAAATCTATTTAATGCAAGAGTTAATTGGAATATTTCGTACAAAAGTGGGTGTATATGCTGTTAATTAAATTACGCTTTCAGCTCGTTTCATATTAGATTACTTCTTTACTACGTTATTAAATTTGATTTTCTTATCTTGTTACATTAAACAGCTACTATAAATAATAAAATAATATTTAATTAAAAATACCTTTTAAAGAATATATACTTCAATAACTTTGTTTAAGTAAGGTATGATTAAAAATGCCAATTAAGCACTAGGCATCCGTATCCGAATGGTTTAAGGGACTATCGGCATCACATGTTGAACATTTTTTTAATTTCTCCTTCATTCTTTGTAAATTCTTTTCATATAATTAGGATGTTTCAAAAAAATGTATGGTTGTGGTGTCCCCTCACCGAATAAGAATATAAGCACAAAAAGTAACTTAAGATTTTGATGTTTAAATTGTTGATTTTACAAAAAAATTTCTCTTTCTTTACCGTATATGTGCGTAAAGAGGAATTGTATAGGTTTCTTAGACGGCATAAATTTAATCAAGATAAGATCAAAAACGCGCACTTACCGCACGGCTTCTAAAACCAAATAGTTCAAGGCGCTATCGGCTGTAGATAGAGATCGCAGGTTCGAGTTCTGCTGGATTTAACTTTTTTTAAATTTATTCTTAATGTTTTTTAATAACACTTATTTACGTATACACAACTATTTTTTAATTTATTGAGAGGGCTCCAGCGTCTACCTTATTAGTCAAATTCTGTACAAAAAAAAATTGAAAAGAGGTTGAATTTGCAGACCAACCGCGCAAGTTCCTGCTAATGTCAGACACTCAAAATATATTTTTTGTGCTGATGAACTCCTCGAACTCAAAAAGGTATTTCTTGTACTGTTTTAATCTTTACAAAAAAGCAAAAAAAAACGGAGTTTTCGACGTCATCTTCTGATTAGCTTATGGAGTTGATCATTTCAACTACCAAAAAGGTATTCTAATAAAATTATTATAAAACATCGTTTTTGATTTGCCACCCTGGTCTGCCACCCCCTTTTTATTGCATACTTTTTCTGCCATATACGTTTTAGTTGCATTTTGTTATTTATCCTACATATATGACCAAACCATTTAAACCTATTTCTGTCAATGATATTGAGAATTGGTTCTATTTGCAGTTCTTTTTTCTAAAGTGTGAATTTCCTCTTTATCCAGCCTTGTAATACCTTTTACTTTACGAAGGTATATCATATCTATCGCTTTCACGTTGCTTTCAATTGCCGGATCATTTACTTTTACTGCCATATAATAGAATTATATATACCACCATCGGTGTCTTTGTACTGATTGCTGTCATGCTGTCTATGCTATGATACAAACGTGATGCGCTAAAGACTCTTTCGTCAATTTCTTCTTTCATTCTTCATTCATTGTTGATTCCATCACTAGAAAATTATACACACGTACCTACATGTTGTATTCTTTGATTAATTACCATGACTCTGTTTTTTTCATTTATCTTTAGGTTTCTGTTTTCTGATTCATTGTTCCATATATCTGGATAACGCTGAAGATCATTTTCCGTGTCAACCAAACTTATCAGGTCGACAGCAAATGCATATACAGATTCAAGTTTTTGTAACCGACATGATGTTTACCTACGTTTTTTCCTAGTGTTTTGATAATATCGTCCATGCAAAATGAATCGTGCCGGACTTAGTACTCTTCCCTACCTTATTTGAAACTCTTCGGATCTGGTGTTATCTTTTCTAATGTAAGATTGGTTATTCTTGTATAAACTCTGTGTTGCTCTTTTTAGGTTTGGGTTAATGTTTCTTTGCTCTATACTTCTTCAATTTTTTTTGCTACACTTTATCGAACGCCTTTTCTAGGTCAAGAAATGCAGCGTATATTTTGGTATTTCTTTTTCTATTTTCTTAATAAAATGTTTAATCGTTTACTTCTGAAACCACTTTGCGATTCAACCTCTTATTTATTATATGCTCGTAACTTAATTTCTTGTATTTATTTTTAAAACAAGGGTAGTATAATTCCAGATTCCTTGTCGTGAGGTACTGTTCCTGTGTTCCAAGCTTTGTTAAAAAATTTATTTATAGTTTCCAAACCTAGTTTATTCAAATAAAAATATAACTATAGTAAAAGAACAATCACCCTATCAAAAAATTGACTCACATTGATTCCAAAAAAAGTGACCTCTGACACTAGCTTATCTGCTAACTTCTGTTAGTTTGTTTGCTACAAACAATTTTTTTTGTTAGTTTAGTGTGTATATAGTATTTCCACAAACTCTAAAAAATTCTGTACTAGTCCCAATTTATAAATCTGGTAACCATAGAGAGGTAATAAATTATAGACCAATATCACTGATAACTACTTTGGCGAAAATTTTCGAAAAAATTATGAAGAAAAATATAAAATATTATCTCCTGGGCAATATGGGTTTAGGAATGGCTGCTCTACTCAAGATGCCATTCTAAACTTGACAACAAATATATACACAGCACTTGACAATAATAAAATGGGAATAAGTGTTTTTATTGACCTTTCTAAAGCTTTCGACACCGTCAGTCATAAGCTACTAATAAAATCTTTACAAAACATAGGAGTGAGGGGTACTGCACTTCAATTGTTTCAAAGCTACCTCAGCAACCGTCGTCAGTATGTTAAAGTAGACTGTCACCGAAGTGAATTTCAAAAAATTAGGTACGGCGTTCCTCAAGGATCGGTTTTAGGGCCAATATTATTTAATATTTATGTCAATGATCTCTTCTTTCTCCCTAGTACAGGAAAAATAATTGCCTATGCAGATGACACATGTATCTTTTATGAAAGTAATAATTGGGAATCAGTAAAAGAAAAGGCGGAGAAAGATCTACAAATGATATTTAATTGGTTTAAATCCAGATTACTTACAGTTAACCATTCAAAAACTTTCTATTTGGCCACATATGTTGACACAAGAACTGCCCCAGATACCGGGAATCTACTAGTTTCTGAAACTGAAATTGAACAAACATCTCAATTTAAATATCTTGGGGTTATCATAGATAGCCATTTAAGATGGGATAAACACATAAAATACTTAGTAAAAAAGATACAGTTTTTAGTCAACAAGTTCAAAGTACTAAGAGAGATTCTTGAGCCAAATCTTTTAAAAACAGTTTATGTGGCATTAGTACAATCCCATCTTATATATGGGATCTCAGCCTAGGGTAATGTAAATAAAACAACATTACGGACGCTGGAAATTGTACAAAGAAAATCTTAAAAATTATGTGTAAAAAACCGAGTACTTACCCATTAGATCAACTTTTTCTTGATACATCTGTTTTGGACATCCGTCAACTTTTCTTTTACCATACCAATATTTACCAGCAAAAAAATAAAAACACGTTAAACATAAATTATCATATTTATGATACTAGGAATAAGGCAAAAACCTATATAACCCCTAGAGTAAGAAAATGTATTGGGCAAAAATCTCACACTTACCTAGGCCCAAAAATGTATAACATGATACCAGAACAGCTACAACTGTTAAATATGCTTTCGTTTAAAAGAGAGTTAAAAAAATTTATTTGGACATTACCTAGAGAAAAAATACACAGTTTTATTCGAGGGGTAAACCGCTGGTGAATTTTGGTGTACAAGCTTGCGGTATTAGCAGGAATTAGTGGGTATTACGGGGAACTACCGTGTATTACACAAGTATTACTGTGTATTACTAGGAATTACCGTGTTTTACCAGGAATTCGTGGGAATTTTATGGGTATTATGTGGTATTACTACAGTGTAATACAGGTATTACTTGTATACTAGTTGCTGCGCAAATACATAAATAGCACATGCGCCATAGAAGAAAATTTTTAAAGAGACAATATTGAAACTGGCAAGACAAACATGCGGATATAGTAGAAGTAGTTAGACCAAGAATCCAAGAACCAAGAAACAAACAAGCTAGTGGAGCGAAAATATAAAGAAAGAAATAAAAGAAAAGAAAAGAAAAGATTGTGGAAAAATTATTTATAAAGTAGAAGTCAACAAACATATGGCATATATAAAATACAAAGAATCAAAGTTAAAGAAATGCTCAAAGAGGCAAAAATATAGGAATGGGAAGAGTTTGCAAGAAAAATGCAGGAAAATAGTGAAGGAAACAAGAAGCTATTCTACAGAACATTCAGAAACATGAAAAAACCAAACAGAGTGAATCTTAATCAAATAAAAGATCAACAAGGCAATATCATAACAGATGAAGAAAAATTATCGGGCGATGGCAAGAATATTTCACAGGGCTACTAAATAGTGAAAATAAAAGAGTGGTAAATGAAAAGAGAAATGGGATAGACAACATAACCGAATCAGATATAACTGGAATACAAATGGAAGAACTTGAGGAAGCTTTGAGGAAAATTAAAGTAGGTAAAGCACCAGGATGTGACCAGCTAGATACAGAATTACTAAAATACTTAGGACTAAAAAAAAAGAAAGAATCGTTGGAAATATTAAATATGGCATGGAAAATTAAAAAACAATCTTGCCAATACATAAGAAGGGAGATACTAGGGTATTATTATTATACAGAAATATCTTTCTTATGCGCAAAACTAAAAGTATACGAAATAATAATAGACAGTATAGTCGTTGTCAAGAAAATTGGTTGATTTGTTAATGGCAAAGAAAGTGCACCCTATTGTGATGGGCAATAAACAACCAGGTAACAGATTATCGATAAGGGCCGGACTAAATATTATATATTTAGTGTAGTTACTATTGTTATTTAAAAAGGATTGCTGTTCTAAGTAAAACAAGACTTTAATGATATGTCGTATGTTACGTTTATATATGGATTTTGAAATTTCTATAAGTTTTACCTACGTATGTTTTAGGGCAATCACGACAGTTAAGTTTGTAAACAGCAGATTTTTGTGATTTATTAATTTTGGATTTGTTGTTTTTAATGTGTGAGCTTAGATTATTATTCGTTCTAAAAGAAACTGTTAAGTTATAAACTTATATATACTTATATAAACTTTTTATTTAACTTAGCTATGGATATTCATCAAGTATTATAACAGCCAATTCAATTATAAATTTTTCCAAATTAATACTAAATCAACCAAGAATTAATAGACATAAACTTTCACAGTCCTTTAAGTAATATTTTCATAGATAAGGTTGAAAAGGCTGTATATATCTGCTGTTTATTGCCTATCACAATAGGGTGCACTTCCTTGCCATTAACTCTGAACCAATTATCTTGAAAAATACTATAAGATGATAGAACCAAGACTAGCAGATGCACAAAGTGGATTTAGACCAGCGCACAGTGTACAAGACCACAATTTTACTTTGCAACAAATAATAGAAAAATCTATAGTAAAAAATGAACAAATATACTTAGCATTCCTAGACATGAAAAGGGCGTTTGATATGGTGGACGGGACAGGAATCTGGAAGAGCCTAAAGAACAAGAATATAGATGAAGAGCTGCTCAAAGTGATATATAGTCTCTATGAAAATACAAATAACCAAGTAAGAACAAGAAATAAAACATCGAAAATCTTTAAGAATAAGAAAGTAGTCAGACAGGGTGGTGTATTGAACCCACTATTATTCATAAGCGTGATGGACGAGGTAAAGCTTGCTGGCCAAAAACTAAAAAATATATTGTGGGATATAGAAACACGCAAGTAGTGAAAATAGAAGCATGCGTATTTGTAGATGATATAGTGCTTATAGCAAGAACAGAAAAAGAACTACAAGAGAACATGATAATATGGACAGAAGATCTAAAAACATACAACTTAAGAGTAAATACCGAGAAAACTAAAGTGATGGTAGTAACAAAAAACAAAACAAAAACAAACATTAAGATTAAAGGAAATAGAATCGAACAGGTAGAAATATACAAGTATTTCGGAATAAATTTGAATAATAAAGGGACACAAGAAGACGAGATTGGCGCCAGAATAAATTCAGCAACAAGACTATATCATGCACTATACAAAAACTTCTTGAATAAAAAAGAAATAACAACAAAAACAAAAATGATCGTATATCAAACAGTGTACCAACCAGTATTAACCTACGGAGCAGAAAACTGGGTACTCGACGAAAGACAAACAAAACGACTGCAAACAAGTAAAATGAAATATTTAAGAAAAGTGCTGGGTGCTGGAAGAACAGATAGAAGAAGAAACGAAGACATTAGAAAAGAATTAGAAACGAAATCAATAAAGGATAAAGTAGAAGAAAAGAAAATGAAATGTTGGGGACACATGATTAGAATGAATGAAACTAGACAAGTGAAGAAGATATGGGAGGCGAGAAAAATAGGGAAAAACAGGAGGGGACGACCAAGAAAAACATGGAACAATAGCATAAGTGAGATTCTAGAAGAAAGGGAGAAGACGTGGAGTGAGGCAAAGGAACTGGCTAGAGACAGAAAAGAGTGGCGTAAATTTCTAAATTTAAAAATTAAGAGAGCTTGTACACTTTGACACCTCCGGGTATAAGAGGTTTTCGATTATGTAGGTATGTAACTTTGATAATGAGTGGTAATTTCACTTGATGAAATCTATTTTCTTAACATTAAAAAATAGGATATCAACACAAATAGGCAAGGAATTACTAATTATGATTGTGAATTACTAGGTATTACAATGGAATTAGGGGTATTGCAGAGGAATTAGTGGTATTACTGGGGAATTAGTGGTATTACAGGGGAGTTACTAGGTATTACTAAGGAATTACCAGTATTACACAGGTATTACTGTGTATTACTCCATGAAAGTGGAATTAGTGTACAAAATTTTACCAGCGGTTTACCCCTCGGTTTTATTGAACTTAGACTTTTACCTCTTTAATTTTAAATTAATATTAATATAATTAGATTTTTTTCCATAAATTAAATACCACATTCTGACCCACCTAATTTAGGCAAAAATTTTAGAATTAAGTTTTTTAGAATTAAATTTTCATGTAATGAACTTTATTTGTTTTTAAATGGTTTTAAATTTTCTCACGCACAGGCTATGCCTTTAGTGAGTAACCATAGTTTATTCAATGTATTTTATGTAAATTATAAACTTGTAATTTTTTAAAATGTTTATTCAAATTATTATCTGAATAAACTATTTATTTATTTATTATTTATTTATATATAGTCGAATATCATATTGCTGTTTGCATAGATACTTACACAAGTTTTAAGTCCCATTTATTTATTTAATATAATAAAACGAATAATGGTGTTTGCATTGTTTGCATACCAACCATGTCATAACCCTATCTTTCAAATTATTCATTAGGGCGTCCACCATTACACCTGCACAATAAGTCATTATCCTTTCTTTAACGATAAAAGTTCGTCATTCCTTCGTGTGTTGTTTAAAATACATTTATTAAATTTATCTATGTGGTTTATCTAAATGCATGAGATACCATCGTAATATTATTGTTATGGGTACCGTTAATTAGTCTAACATGGTTTAAAAATAGTTTATTTACTTCTGCAACACGTAGATAATATAATAACTTAATTAAACAACTTGTTTTAATGGTAAGGTAATAGTACATTACGTAACGAGTGCGGAAAGCAGGTGATTCCATCACGAGTGCGTTTGTCGCGTGAGCCGGGGGCGAACGCGATAAAAAGCACGAGTGATGGGATTACCTGCGCACCGCACGAGTTGCGTATTCTATTTTTCACCACTCCGTAAGGAAAGCTCTTGAATTTTTCTAAAATAAAGGGAAAGAAGGTAATAAAAGTAGTATTAGGTCTGATCCGCCTGCACCGCGAAGGCGCTGAAGGAGGGTTGGAGGAGGCGGGTACACCCCATTAAAACAATATTTTTTTATTAAAAAAAAACTTTTTTATTACAAAATTATGTATAGTTATAAATCTTTGTTAAATACGTTAAATGTAGTATTTGAACAATTACTTAATTCTACATACATATTTTTTTTATTCAACTTAAGTATATTAGATAATAATTGAGAATCAACAAAATCTTTATTTAGTAATGAAACGTTTGATTGATTATATCGTGGTGTATCTACTACTGCGTTATCAAAAGCAAAACTATTAGAAAATTCATCCTCAATTTCTCTTAATTCACTTTCTATCTCATTTATTTTTGATTGGGAAACACTTATCAACTCTGTTTCGGTCATTCATCGCTTTCCGCGCGGTCCTGCATGGTCGAAAGCAGTGCTTTCCGCACGGAGTGATGAAATAGCTATTTGTGTATTTAGAGCAGAATGTGCTACTTTGCCGCTTAAGATAGGGATTTAACGCGCGACGCGTATTTATTTTAAATTAAATTGAGTGTGCGGATAGTAAACAACTTTCTGCTTTAGAGCGGAAAGTGACAGATAGTAGCAGAGGCCAACTTTCTATTATGGTTTTAGATGTTGAAAAGCTAACATACAATAGTGATCGTAAAAAAAAGTAATATACGAAATAAATAATAATTTTAAAGACATCTCAGGCGTAATACAAGTTTTGAATTTACACTTGATTAAAAAAAATTAAATGATTTCAAATATTAATTAAACGTCATATTTCACATAAATCTGCCGATTTCACACTCTCGCCTAAACGAGAACATTTACATACCTTGTCATGAAAATGATTTCTTTCCCTTTAGTTAATACTGAAGAAACATGCTAGTCTAAGCGAAGGAACTCTCTACATTTTCGTGTTTACTCTTGATTAGTTTCGACAAGTTATAAATCCGATTTAACTGTAGATTAGAATATGTTGTAAAGATAAACTCAAATATGATGTTGAGTCCCAGCAGTAATAGATATTACTAAAACGTTTCCATAATATAAAACATGGTCTAATTTAATTAGCATTATAAAAGGAATAAACTATTGTATATTGTAAAACAAATCAGGATATATACGAGGGTTGTCTTTTTAGTTTTGCAAAACAAAAAATATATAGACCTAAAGTACCATGTTTGTTTTTATCGATGCCTTCTTCTGGCGGCTGGAGTCGTTGCAAAAAGTTTCAGCCATGCAAAGAATTATTAATTCTATACAACAACGTGTTAAAAAAACAATGCATATTTTACACAAGTCTGCATTTTAAACAAATCCAAACTTTACATAGATTTTTGAGCCCAGCTTGCGAGGACTTAGATTATTGGGGTGGTCGAGAGTTAACGCATGAAAATTCCTAAAATAATAGTAAACTTATTAAAAATTAACTTTATTGGAAAAGTTGATTTTGTAGTATTCAGATTACGAATGGGATATTTAATAGAAGATTTAGCTTACAATTTCAAAATATCAACTGGATTTGTTTCAAAAATATTTACAACTTGGATTTATTTTTTATATACTTAATAAATTTACCACTCAGCTAAAACCATTTATGTTTTCATCAGAAAAACAATAGCTGAAACATTACCCAAAATATTGCGGTGTATAAAAACATAAGAGTTATTGTAGATTGTGCGGAATTATTTGTCAATCACCGTAAAATTTTGAACACCATTCAAGTTATAAAGATCATACCACATTTTAAGTTCTATTTGGGTGTACCACTAATACATGTGTTAGTTTTGTTCAATACCGGATCCAGAAATATTTAAACGATCAAAAATAGCAGACTTATTGCAACCTGAAGATGTAGTACTAGCAGACCGAGGTTTTACAGTTGATGATCTAGTTGAAGCTAAGCAAGTACATTTGAATATTCCTCCTTTTTTTAAGACCATTTAACTGCGTCAAAGGAGATTTTGACAAAGAAAATAGCTAAACAACGAATATTTGTTAAGCATGTTATTGGGCGCATAAAAAATTAATACTTCTTTCAACAGTTCTACCTTTCTATGTGCGTACTAATATGTCACAAATTATATTTATCTGTGCATGCTTGGTCAACTTTCAAACACATAATAGTTTTCGACGAATCAAAGTAAGACCGGTTTGTTTTAGGAACTAATTAATTTATGTATTTTTTGTAATGCATCACATATGTATATACATTCACTTTTGTAATTTCTTTTTCTATATATATAAAACTCAAAGGTGACTGACTGACTGACTGACTGATATAGTGATCTGTCAACGCATAGCCCAAACCGCAGAACGGATGGGGCTGAAATTTGGCATGGCGGTAGATGTTATAACGTAGGCATCCGCTAAGAAAGGAATTTGATTAATTCCATCCCCAACGGGATAAAATAGAGGATGAAAGTTTGTATGATCTATCAACGCACAGCTCAAACCGCTGGACGGATGGGGCTGAAATTTGGCATGCAGGTAGATGTTATGACGTAGGCATCCGCTAAGAAATGATTTTGATTAATTCCACCCCCAAGGGCATACAATAGGGATGAAAGTTTGTATGAAACTTTGTCAATTTTAAACCATTCGGGCTGAAACTTTCCATGCATATAGTTATTATGACGAAGGCATTCCCTAAGAAAGGATTTTGATTAATTCCACCCCTAAGGGGATAAAATAGGGGATAAAAGTTTTTATGAAACTGTGTCAATTTTAAACCAATCGGGCTAAGATTTTGCATGCATATAGCTACTATAACGTAGGTATGCCCTAAGAAAGGATTTTGATAAATTTCACCCCTATGGGGATAAACTAGGCGATAAAAGTTTGTATGACAGTTTGTCAATTTTAAACCGATCGAGCTGAGTTTTTGCATGCATATAGCTACTATGACGTAGGCATCCCCTAGAAAAGGATTTTAATTAAATCCATCTCTAAGGGGATGAAAGTTTGTATAAAAGTTTGTATGAAACTTTGTTAATTTTAAACCGATCGGGCTGAGATTTTGCATGCATGTAGCTACTATGACGTAGGCATCCCATAAAAAAAGGATTTTGATAAATTCCACCCCTAAGGGGATAAAATAGGGGATAAAAGTTTGTATGAAACTTTGTCAATTTTAAACTGATCTGGCTGAGATTTTGCATGCATATAGCTTCTATGACGTAGGCATCCCTTAAGAAAGAATTTTGATAATTTCCACCCCTAAGGGGATAAAAAAGGGAATTAAAGTTTGTATGAAACTTTGTCAATTTTAAACCGATCGGGCTGAGATTTTGCATGAATGTAGCTACTATGACGTAGGCATCCTTTAAGAAAGGATTTTGATAAATTCCACCGATAAGGGGATAAAATAGGGGATGAAAGTTGGTATGAAACTATGTCAGTTTTAAACCGATCGGGCTGAGATTTTGCATGCATATAGGCATCCCCTAAGAAAGGACTTTGATAAACTCCACCCCTAAGGGATAAAATAGGGATGAAAGTTTGTATGAAACTTTGTCAGTTTCAAACCGATCGGGCTGAGATGTGCATGCATATAGCATGCAAGTTTTTAAGGTTTTAAAATAATATTAGTCTAATACCACTCGCGCTTTACTGAGCGGGGTGTGTGGAGCGGTGAGACGGTAGCACGCTGCTGCTGGCCGACATGACACTGTCGATAGACGCGTAGAGTCTTGAAAATTCGAGAATAAATTTGTTTTATTACGTAGTGGTGTACTAGGAAATGACTTTTTTAAATTCCATTCCTAAGGATTTAAAATAGGGGTTGCAAGTTTGTATGAAACCCGGTGGCAAAAAACTAAAGTCCACGCGGATAAAGTCGCGGGCGGCCGCTAGTTTAATTATAAAAATATAATTTGTAAATATTTTATATTATTTACTTTTTCTTAGAAATATTTTTTGTAATAAATCAAGAATTATAAAAAAAAAAATAAAACATGTTGCAAACAGTAAATATGATAAATTTTCCTGAAGTATATTCAACGACGTGGGATTTTCATTTCAAAATATTCAGGACCCGAATTATTTGAATGAAATGTACTAACTTGCCTAAGTACCGGTTTAATGAAGTTGCCATCCTTTCAACATGGAAACTCTTTGGAGTCCAAAAGACGTAATCAGTTATTGCCATTTGAGTTTGTATTTGGCAGTAATAAAGGTGACTTCGTTTTAACTTAATCGAAGCTGTTGACGATAAGAAGATGTAAATCAGTTAGAATCTACTTTTCCAAAATTTTTGGACAATTTATTTCTAAAACTCCGGTTGTATTTTTCAATGGATCCAAAATTAAGCCATTTGGCGATTCGCCCAATCCTGGATACCCACAAGCCACTACTCTCAACTTTATACGAAAATTTTTGAGACGTAAAATCTTTATATTTTTGAAGAGCAATGTCTTTATTTACTTGACCATATTGTATTGCATCAGCCTTTATATTTTGCTCAGCCCACAACTGAGAATTGACTAGAGCAAAAATTTGTTCATTTGGTTTTTCAGTCTTAAATTGTTTTATTTTTGAAGCTGTTATTAATATTTTACGGTGTTGCCACTATTTCTCATCCTAACTTTGAGCCCCTAAAGTTATATCAACAGGCTCAGTCCTATGAATGCACATATTTGACGTTAAACGGTAAACTAATGTTTTTAAATGACTTTTCCTTAGTTTTAGTAATTTAATAAAACATATAGTAGAGCAGCTACATGAGGACCGCGACCCATACTTGATGCTTTGCAATAGCAAGTACCATGGATTACTCGTGCAGTTGACGGATTAATCATGACTGAAACTTGATGAATCTCTCTAGTTTTATATGATGCTTGAACTTTGCAATTTATACAAAGTATTTTATCAGATGTTAAGCTTTCAAGAATATCAAATACGTGCTCACTCTCCACATATAATTTGCCCTATTTCAACAGTTTTAAAGTACTATAATCAGCTTTTGGACTTTGAGTATTATTGGCTTGAATTTCAATACCACTGCCATTATTATCGTCATCGATACATAATGTCACTAGGTAATGGTACATAGATCCATAACTGAAGTTCTTCGGCATTTTGTCAGTTGAAAATGTTTGCCAAATGTTAGGATAATTTATTTTTTCACTCAGCAAAACATTTGAACTTTGGTTGGATTAGTTTAAGATATTCAGCCATTTCCCTTTATCAACTGTTTGGTCCAAGGGCACATTATTTTTAATTGCATTTTTGACTCTGTAATTATTTTAATCTTTTTATATATTATTTTATATTAAACATTTTATGTATGATAAAAATTACTCAATATTTTCAAATTCACATTTATATTTATCTAATAAAAAAATGGCCCTTGGTAAGCCAGGCGCATCAGTAGATTTATATTAATTGAATATATTCAAAGTATACGTTTTAGAAAAAAATGTTTTAGATAAAAGTTGTAGGTCTCTTTAAGACAAACAAAAAAGTCCTGTAACATTTTTTTGTACAGGGTGAAGTAAAAAAGTTACGAATTTTTTTCCATTTTGATTTAATGTCACGCCCAAACGGCCTTACCGATTTGGCCCATTAACGAACTCGACCGAGATTTTTGGACGATTGATTTTTGTACCAAATTTCATTTCGATCCATTAAGAAATGCGACCGCTATCGTGTCCACAGATTTCGTTATATCGGAACTATACATATATATATACATACATATATATATATATATATATATATATATATATATATATATATATATATATATATATATATATATATAAACTTTTTAACGGAAGGTGTTTTTGAGGTCAGGGGGGCCCAAAACGAAAAACTGTAGTGAAATTTTCCCGAAGTCATGACATGCGAACCAGCTGAATAGTAGATATACCTAAATCTACTAAAAAATGGCATGTATAGCCTCAAAATATTAATTATAAATTTTGTAAATTAGTCCAATAAGTAATATTCAAAATATATTTTTAATTTTTACAAATGAATTAACATTATTAATCAGAATAAAATTGTAAATATTATTTCGTTTATAATTTGCAGGTAGTAAACAAATGTTGATGCCTAACCTCTCAATCAGTTCACTTTTTTCCCTTTTTGCGGGCGCCCATGACATTTTAGCCACCTTCTTAATTGTTTACAATTATGAGCTTTCACTGAATCATAAATAAGTAATTTATTTGTTTGTGGAGATAATATTCCGTGCCCAGCCATTGAAAACAGTATGAATGTTTTGAATTACCGCCATTTCAATATGTGCTCGTCATATGATGAAAAGGCCTATTGAAGGTACAACGTACAACATCCGGTAGTATAAACATTGGATGCGGAGAAAAGCAGGGTTGCGTTTTGTCGCTCATGTTATTCAATATACTCCGAGTTTCTGTTTAAAAAGGCACTTGAGCAAGCTAATACAGGTGTCAGAGTAAATGGTGTTTGATTTCCTACTCTTAGATACGCCGCTGATACCGTACTAATCGCAGAAACAGACGTAGGCTTGCAAGATATGTTGTGCATAATTCGAAATTGATTAAAATGTAGCAGATAAAGTAGTATGGAAACACCAGATTTATAAGTAAATAAAACAACAATGCTGGAATAGATCCCTACAAAGAAAAAAAAAGCATTGTGTGGTTTTATGAAACCACGGTAAAAGTGAAACTTTTTTTTACCCTATAGACATTTAACTAAAAATTTTTCGAATCATATTCCATTAAGGGTATAAAAATCGCTTTATCAAATCAAAATCAAAATCGAAATCGAAATCAAAAGGTATGTGTGCGATTCACACACGATAGAAGTGAAAACTTCAGTAAATCGACAAATGAAATGAATATATATATATAACAAGGGTAGGATAATTACAAAGTTTATTTTTTTAAAAATGAAAGTGTTTTGATTAATTTTAAAAGATTTTATTTAATATATGTTACATAATTTATTGCTCAAGTTCCATATTTTTAGTTTCAAAAATTATTTTTTACGACTGTAATATTTTTAAAACGTTACATGTCGTAGATACTTACGCAGTCGAAGTTCGTATTAATACGAATAGTAGGATTGTTTTCATTAGCAAATGTGCTTACCCCCGTACATTTTTGTATTAAACTATAAGCGCCGCCTACCTTATACTTTATACCTACTCGGCGTTCGACCGACATGCGACATGCAACATACACTTAAAACGATCTAATAAAAGTTTCACTTTAAAAAACAAGGAATGCAAGCAAATACATAGATGTGTTATTCGTTCCAAGTTCGTGTAGGCTGAATAACCTTTAAAACTACCTAAGCAGACACTTTAAAGCTCTGTGCGGTAATAAGATAGATCTATATTATACCAGCAGGTAATACAGGTAATCACACATACCGTTCAATGAGTCAAATGTTAGGTGCATCAGTATCTGTGAAACAATACAGACAGACAGGATCTTTTGTACGGAAGCGGGTACAAGGCAAAAATCGTGCAACCAGTACCGTAGATAAACGTTTTATAAGGATGCAAACTGTAAGAAATCGTCGTCAAACAGCTGTCATACACGAAATTTCTTGGGAGAAGTGCGTACCCTGCGTGTAGGCGAACAAACATTAAGAAGAAGGCTAAACGCGGTTGGTTTCAAGTCATCTGTGCCAGCTAAAGCTCGTACACTTAAGGTAAGTCATTGGAGATCTTGGAACACTATGTAGGTAATGCCTTTTGCCCCATTTATAGGCACAGACCTCCAGACATGAATCTGATAGCGCATGTCTGGGACAAGATTGGACGAAGAGTACGAGAGAGAATGTTGAAGAGTTAAAATTTGCGCTGATTGAAGAGTGTGACAATTTGCCCTGAAAATGATTGAAAGTGTCATTACTAGCATGGGCAAACGTATTCGAGCTCTATTAAGAGCCGGCGAAAGAAATTGATTATGATTTTTAATGACATTTAAAAAGAAAAGTTGATTTAAAAAAATTATCGTGTTATTTAAAATGTCTTAAATTTCTTTTTTTGTCTGTATTTTAATAAATAAAAAATTTTCAACCCTAGTTTCTACTGTGTCATACTCAGATCTAATAAGCAAACTTAAATGAACCGAAAAACATACACAAAAAGCTAGTAATGAAAAAATGCATTTTTTTATTTCTTTAATTTTGCCGGTGTGTGTAGTTCGAAGTCCTCAAAAATAGCTTTGATTTTGATGATTTTTTTGTTTAGTTTATCTATACTAATATTATAAAGAGGAAAGGTTTGAATTTTTGTTTGTTTGTTTGAAATGAATAGGCTCCGAAACTACTGGACCGATTTCAAAAATTCTTTCACCGTTGGCAAGTTACACTATTCCCGAGTGACATAAGCTATGTTTCATTTTTAAAAAATTAGGGATCCTTACTAAAATGCCATTATTGTAACCAAAAATGACCTTAAAATCCTTACATCGCGTGCGCTGAGAATACTATTGATTATAGAATAAAATAATGTACCTACTACGATTTTGAAGAATATATAAATATCTACAAAAAATGCTGCGACAGCATATTATGTCTAACTGTTATAGTTACGTCACAATAACTATTTTTTAATTTTTTAAAAGTTTTTATCTTTGTATTAATCCTTATTAAAATAACTTATTTCATAATCACGACAGATATCACGAATTTAGCATGTGCAATGGGACAAGGCTACTTATAAAGGAATTAAAGACAATTAAGTTGTAGCAACCATTATAACTGAACCACCAGCTGGTCAACTAGCTCATACACTGAGGATACTGATGATCCCAACTGATCTACCAAATCCATTTAAATTGCTTCAATTTCCTATCAAAACATCTTTCGCTTTTACTAATAATAAGTCTTCAGGTCAAACCTTCCAATTAGTAGGGATCGGTTTTCCTCATGGCCAACCGCCTAAGGTGGGTCGGAGCACCTAAAAATCAATTTATTTTGCTGCCAGAAAATAAAACAACATGTAATATCGTTTACAGGGAAGCGTTGACCCAATAAATTTAATGGCTTTTGTTATTTTTCTTTAATCCCCGTGTAAAGCGGGACGGGCTGCTAGTTTTTTTATATTATTATCCTTTTAAAGTATATAAATATAAATATTTAATATTTATATGTTTATCAAAAATAGTTAAATATTAAAATATAATGATTAAAAATGTTCTGCATATTTAAATATTAGTTTCATTAAAAAAACAGTAACATAAAAATAATGTACATAACAAAATTAATAATTTATTTATTTTGAATTTACCCAAATGGGAGAAATATACGATTTTATCTTTGTATATTCATGAAAATTTAATGAAATTAAAGTAAATAAAATATTTAAAACATGTAGAGTTCGGACTTAACATTTTGCAATTTTATATTTAAAAAACGAATATATTTGATTAACTAATTGAAATGTTAAACAATTTTATAGAATAGGTTTTATGGAATATTTAATTATTTGGAAAAAACTAATTGTAAAAAATCTGATAAAATTATTATTAAATTTGGAATCTTAAAGAACAGTTATTTAAGGTATCACTGTAAACTTTTAAATATTGTCCTTGTCCTTTTTTGTTATATTTATGGCTGTGCTAATCGACAATCGCCAACCTTTTTAAATATTATTTTTCGGAAATTTTAACATAGAATCTTATATGTCCATATCATCTTCTTCTTCGGGTACTATCTACATTTCTGGAGGTTAGCGATTACACCGTCAAACTCTTCTCTGTCTTCTGCCTTATTAATTCGACGAAAGGCAATCCCGTCCAGCATTTGTTTCTCAGCCATGAGAGCTTCTTTCTTTCTAGGCCTCTTTTCCCTTGTGTTTTGCCTTTTATAATTAGCTATTTTGGATTACGCAGCAAATGACCCAGATAGGCTCTCTTTTCCCTCGTAATCTGTTTATTTTGTTTTAAACTTTCTCGTTTCATACTTTAGCTGTCCAAGTTATTTTTTGAATAAGCCACATCTCAAAGGCTTCTAATTTGTGCATGCTCGATGTTTTTTAAGTCAAAATTTCAACTTTTTAGAGTAAAACTGACCATATAAAGCATTTAGTTAATTTTAATCGAATATCTATATCAAATTGTGGGTCACAAAGCAGTCCTTGAAATCTCACAAAGCTGTTTCTGGCTTGTGCACTGCTGGCGGTTATTTCCTGTTCAGGATTTAATTGGCTGTTTATCCAACAGCCCAAATATTTATGGGCATTTAGATGAAAATTGCCCGAATAGCAGAAATTTGGACATCCAGCAGATATCGAGATACGGTTTTCTGCATTGTGTTCAGCGCATTTTTGAAAAATGCCTTCTGGGCCGGAAAATGCATTTTCCAATTACATCATTCCTTGCACCTTTATAGGAACGACTGGAAACTCGAAAATCGTTATTTTGGGGTTTTCGGGGCTGCCAAACTCGATTCTGGCATTAGAATTACCCGTGGTTGCAAGGGGTTGCTCTGTGGGGGTGCGCAGGGTGTGAATTGGGGGAGAAATGGCTGCGTGCCTATAAGGCACTCCAAACTCGTTACTCGGTGGTTTTCGGGGATGACGAATTCAATTCTTTTATTTCATTCAAATTTTTGAGGATGAATATCTCTCCTAAACTACGTATTAAAATTTTTACTTTAAATGAACATACATCTATAACTCAAACGAAAACTGGTACGATTGTGCTGAACAAAAAAGTTAAACGTGGAAGCAAAATGAAGACAACTGCACGAGATGAAACATTTTTAGCGAGGGAGAGGAAATTAAACCCTGAAAAAGCAAGTGAAAATCTTTAAAAAGATTTAACACGCGCTTAAGTGTTATTTATGACTCTACTATGCAAAGGCGATTTTTAGAAGGTGGAAGAAAAGCAGTAAGACCTTAGAAGAGACACTTATTGACTGCTAGAATGATAAAAAACCGTATGATGGTTATTTACAAATCGGAAGTAAGCTTTCTTCAATCTTCTAAAGCAATTGTTTTCACATGACCAGATGTTAACATAAAAGTTGCAACCGTTTTCTTTGATGCACTTCGAAAACGGATCACTTTTGTTGGTTTTTCTTTATCGTGAACACTTACACAGCGGATTGGCGTTTATTGTCTGGTACGTAGGAGTAAATCCAAGATTCATGGCTACGTTTTTTGAGAAATCCAACGGAAAATATTTTCGTAACACACAGTTCTTCATGTAGGATCTTTTGGATCGAGGTCTTTGAAATGCCCAGAGATGCCTTTATCTCCCGGTATGTTACACGTCAATTATCCTTAATTAGCTGATGACCTGCATCAATGTTTTTCTGTGTGACTGCTGTTTTGGGTGGACCTAGCCTGGATTCGTCGCTGAAGCAACCGGGTTGAAATTCGCAATACCAGCTTGAAATAGTTTACTGGTGTGGTGGTTCATACCCAATCTTTTCAGCAAGTCATTGCTGGTGGAATAATTTTTTCCGAAAACTGTAAAAAATTAATGCTTGAAAATGTTCTCGGCTAAGATCCATTTTTTTACCTACTTGCTAATTTTAAAAATTCACTGTACCTACACGACTTGTTGTATCGTAATTACATTTTGGATTTATGTCAACAAACGATTTGTGCCTAAAGACAACATTTCTATGAATACAACTCTTGTAAAACTATTGTTATTTGGTTTGCTGTACAATAATTTTAATTGTTTCACTGTAGATCCAAATGCCATTTCTTGATAATATATTATATTCGGGTTTTTTTTAGGGCTGTCTATTCTGAAAGCAGTATTTATAAAACAATTATGCATTTGTGACCTAGTTTTTGGTGTGACAAATAGTCTTTTTCCGCTGCAGCAAAGCATAATTTTGTATAAATAAGGTTCTTACAGATTCTTTTTTATCTTTTTTATTCGGGTTTTATGCCATTTGTTGATAGTATCACGAGCAACTTACATTCCTTTGCCGAGTACACTTCCACTGAGAAGGAAATTTGCTTAAATCACACTGTACTTTATTTGCCTTCTGGAAAACATGATTTAATGTCTTTGATTTTTTCTACAATTTTTGTTCGCACTATAATACTTTGGTTAAGTGGAAATGCGAGCATAAAATCTTATTAACTAAGAACCTAGAATTGTGAGAAATGACACTATTATAAAAATGTAATTAAATACTATATAACAAACACCATTAAAATATTAGCTTATATAATTATTTAAAGTGTTTTTAATACAATAGTAAGTTGCAAAAAACTTAATATTTAATTTTATTTTCAGCGTTACTAGCGACGGCCGCCGCCGGGATATTTGCTCTTCAAATCGACGACAGAGAACACAATGGCTTTGAAATAACTCGAGGGCCTGCCTTTTATATTCAGGTAAGCAAACTCTTGATTTAATATTCTGATATTCATACTGAATTCGCGTCAGATCTCTCTGTGTTAAAGGTTCTTTGAAATCTTATTGCCAGTTCATTGACAATTCAGCATTTCATATATTTACTATAGAATTCTCAAACAGAGATATAGATTAACTTCTACAAAATGAATGTTTTCCTTAAATAAATAGATTTGGTATTTGCACTTTACAAAGTAATTCAATGTTTACATAAAGTATTAGTCATAAAAAGTTTTTATGTTACTTTTACTTTAAATTAATTTAAAAACAACCCTTTGAATAATCATTCCTTAAAAGGTTTTATTATTCAACTATATTTTTTCTCATATTTCCTGAGTTTTTTATAATGAGAATTATCTCCCATAGTTTCTTTTCTCGCTTTTCCTAACCAACTTTGTTCTCTGTCTCGTCTCTTAGTTTCCTTCTTCACCTATGTTATTCGTTAGGCTTTTTTAGATTAGTAACTTCTTTAATACAGCAAGTACTTAATTCTTATCTAAGATCGGTATCTGGTATTTTGTTTTTTTGCCTTATATGACAAATTGTCTCTGATAATAAGTATTTTCAAGTTTATATTTGCGCATGTACTTTTACATTAAAGCTTAATACAAGTCAAACATCTCGGATGTATAAAAAGGTTACATGTCCTAGGCCCTAATCTTTGGCTTCCAATAGCCACTCCTACGTTCTACCAAGCAGAGCTATTAACAAAACGCATTTGTGCTTGAGTGCAGCAAAAAACACCTCAATTCACCCATAATATTTATTGCTTCTGTTAGCCTTGAAGACTCTAAAATCTACCACGTTTAGGTCCAACACAGTTTTTAAAGCAACTGGCTAAATACAACAAAGTTACCTAGTTACTTTTCCAAAGCTTAAGGGATTGTCAGTCACAAAATTGCTGATAGTCTCGCAAAATAAGAAGCTCTTATTTTTTTTTATCGGACCTAAAACGTTCTGAGGCACCTCAAAATGCGACATTCTGGATAAAGTTTAAAATTGGAAAATAAAACTCGAAAACACTCCAAGCAATAATCACTATTAGAGCATCACAAGGCAGTGTTCATTTAAGTACAATCTCTGTAAAATGAACAAGTGGACACTGAAAATTCTGAGAGTATGGAGATATAGCGACTGAACATATTATCTGTAACTGCGGGGTAATTGTTTATTCACGAACAAAAATATCTAGAACAGGTCTTTTTAGAGCCTGATTAGATTACAAACTTATGTTCGAAGCGAATAATAGACTTTCTGAAAAGAATAGTTCTTCTAAACTCTTAACTACGTGTAGAGTATACAAAAAAGATCTCTTAGGATGCAGTGTAAAAAGACCCATTGGACCAAACACCCCACTACAATTTATAATCTACAAGGTAAATTCATACTGATTTTAACGTTTTTGTCCCTAATTAACTTCTGTCAGTTTTTGAAATCTGATCTTTATAGCTTTTGTACACAGAAATAACAATTACATTTCTGACGATTTCTAATCAAACCACTACTGAGAAGCACGAAATGCTTTAGTTTATTTTTCTTTGGTGTCTCTCTAATTTAACTAAGTATACTTCTATTTTACAACAGAGCTGTCCATTTGAGCGCGGCCATTTGGGCGCAGCCATTAGAGCGCAGCCATTAGGACGCAGCCCTTAGGGCGCAGCAATTAGGGCGTTATACCATTTGAGCACAGAGACACCAGGGCGGTTTTGTTTGGTAGCGAGAGCGAGTTATTTTTTGGACCACTGATTCATCGATGGACCATTTTCAATTACACCGCCATTGTTCTACAAGGTTTACGTTATAATGGCAGAAAGATTCGGAGGAGTTTATCCCGCATCGTACGCCCTTCTCCCAAATAAGCAGACGGAAACATGCAACAAAGTAATTTACCTACTCAAAACTCTTTAGCCGAATTTACACGCCAAAAAAAATCTCCTGTAATTTTGATTTGGCGGCCATCAACGCCTTTAAAGCAGTGTTTCCGAAGACAGCAATAATGAATGTGTCTTCATTTAACTAAAAACATACTTACACATTTGAGAGAGCTGTGTCTTTTGAGGAGATACAACAATGATTCAGACTTTGCTATTCAGGCGTGGCTGATAGCATCCTTGGGATTTTTGCCGACGGACCCTTTGGACAAAGCAGTAGACAAAGTATCAAATGTATTGCCTCCAGAGCTAAAGCTCCGTTGAGGATTCCCATATAGGACGTACAGATAGGAAAGGACACGGTCGCTGACAGGTAATATTTTCTCCTCTCCTATGGTCAGTAAATAATCGAGTACTGACAGAACCAACAACGACACAAAAGTGGCAACAGACGGCTTCAAACTGAGCTGTCAATGAACCATCCATCCCTCCATGCATCCATCCAATTGGAAATTCATTGACAGCCTAAAACTGTCCAAAGGGGGAGAGATATGTCATATAAAGATCCACTTTCGGGGAACGAATCTACCTTAAAAACAAAAATTTTACAAATTTTTAAGAGACGTGTCGTATTATGAAACTTGTTTACAATATTTTATTTGTATCTTTTTTACTGAAATATATTGTTTACATTGTAATTATAATATATTTTCATTAACATATTTTTTCTCTCTAAAATATTTACATTTTTGAATATATTCTTGTTTAGCTCAAATTTGTTTAAAATTATTTAGTTTTTCTGTCAATAATTTTTTTTATAAAAGCTGGAAATATAGCGATATATATATAAGTAATATTAACAGTTAGATTCGTTATAAAATTATATATCTATTTTCTGCATATATTTGCTTATTAATTTAATTTTGAAAACGGAAGCAGATTATGTTTTTAAAAGTTAGGAATATTTTATTTTTTAATAATACCTACATGTAAACTATTAGGTAACTCACTCCCTAAACAGTGATGTACTTCCACAAAGTCCCTTGAGGCCTGGCCTAGGGTGGCACGATTTGGGGGTCGGCAAATTTTCAGAACCCTAAAATTTTAGAGTCGAAATAGTTTTTTTTTAAATTGGTTCATTTTTTTGTGAAATATTTATAAAAAAATCTATAGATGATGATATAATGCATTTTTCCCTTGACTTCATAATTTGTGAGCGCAATATTAATATTCTGATAAATCGATTATAGTCTTTATTAAATAATGTTAAAAAGAAACAGTCAGGTTAATAAGTTCCTTTGCAAAATTCTAAATACTTTTTTACTTTTATATCTTTGATGAGATAACTCTTATATAAATAAAGCATTTAAAATTACTTATTGGTTTTTCACTTTATTTTCGGTGCTGAATCAAAATCTGTGTGATTTAATATTTGGATTACGATAATTATTAGATACTAGCAGCCCACCCCGGCTTTGCACGGGGATTAAAGAAAAATAACAAAAGCCATTAAATTTATTGGGTCAACGCTTCCCTATAAACAATATTACATGTTGTTTTATTTTCTGGCAGCAAAATAAATTGATTTTCAGGCACTCCGACCCGCCTTAGGCGGTTGGCCATGAGGAAAACCGATCCCTACTATTTGGAAGGTTTGACCTTGAGACTTATTATTAGTAAAAGCGAAAGATGTTTTGATAGGAAATTAAAGCAGTTTAAATAGATTTGATAGATCAGTTGGGATCATCGGTATCCTCAGTGTATGAGCTAGTTAACCAGCTGGTGGTTCAGTTATATTGGTTGCTACAACTTAATTGTCCTTTAATTCCTTTATAAGTAGCCTTGCCCCTTTGCACATGCTAAATTTGTGATATCTGTCGTGATTATGATATGTATGTATGTATAGATCCGATATAATGAAATCTTTGGACACGATAGCGGTCGCATTTTTTAACGGATCTAAATGAAATTTGGTACAAAAATCAATCGTCCCAAAATCTCGGTCAAGTTCGTTAATGGGCCAAATCGGTACGGCCGTTTGGGCGTGACATCAAATCAAAATGGAAAAAAATTCGTAACTTTTTTACTTAACCCTGTCCAAAAAAAGTTAGGGGACTTTTTTGTTTGTCTTAAAGAGACCTACAACTTTTATCTAAAACATTTTTTTCTGAAACGTATACTTTTAATATATTCAATTAATATAAACCTACTGATGCGCCTGGCTTACCAAAAGGGCCATTTTTTTAAATGAAACATAGCCTATGTCACTCGGGAATAGTGTAGCTTGCCAATGGTGAAAGAATTTTTGAAATCGGTCCAGTATTTTCGGAGCCTATTCATTTCAAACAAACAAACAAACAAACAAACAAACAAACAAACAAACCTTTCCTCTTTATAATATTAGTATAGATGTACTTGATAACGCTGAAATTGTTGAAAGATTTTTAGATTTTGTACTAAATACTGGCCATAAGGCTAAGGATGCTTTGTTAAAATATTGAAAAGTATGGTTTGGACATAATGAACTGTCGTAGTCAATCTTATGATAACGCAAGCAACATGTCAGGTTTATATTCGGAATGCAGCAAAGAATCAAAATGATAAATCCATTAGCTGAATATGTTTCTTGTGCTGCCCATTCGTTAAATTTAGTAAGAACTTATGCAGCTGAATCTGTAACCGAAGCAATTGACTTTTTTTTCTTTGCAAGAACTTTATAATTGTTTAACTATATCAACTCATCGATGGAAGATTTTAGTGCAGCATACAAATTTAAGACTTCAGAGTCTTTCTCAAATTCTTTGGTCTGCTCGACATGATTGGCCTGGAATAACTTATGCAATGAAATTTCTTGCTGACTATAGTGATGAAAAACCGATTACGCGATTTGAAGTTTCGAGATTGTAGCGAAAATTGCAGCATTTTGGAACGACAATTTTGGTCATTGTGTGGAATATAATTTTAAATCGTTTTAATGCTGCAAGTAGATAAGAAGCTTCAGGAATTTCAAGCGAATTTATCATCTGTAGTACAAATATATGGTTCTTTGGCATTGTTTCGTTCAGATATGAGATAAAAACAATTTTCTGAATATGAAGAAAAAGCCAAAGCACTATCTGAAGTTCACGTTTATTATCGTTATGATACGGATCGCAAAAAAAACAGAAAAATTCAGGCAAATGAGTCACGGGTGAATGAAAGGGACACCTATATTTAGACACAAAAATGTTTTGTACCAATTTGTATTATCGATTTTTAGATACTTTGAGTGTACAATAATTGGCCGGGGACCGTAAAAGTGCTTTTACGAAAATTTTATTTTTTTTGAAATTTTGTCCGAAATAGACACAAATGAATTAAAAAATTTTGCAAATAAATTCGATAAGAAGTATTCTTACGATTTGGAAGAGACATTAAGGAATGAATGTATTCATTTAGTAACTCAAATATTTCCTTCCGAATAAAGAAGATGAACGTACCGCACAAGTAGTCCAGGGAAGTTAGTTTTTCTCGTGACTTCGAATAATCCAGGTATCATATCCCAAATTGACCTAGACCAATTTTTTTTTGAAAATTCGTGTAAAAATGCCAGCTTTTCGAATATGTATTAAGATTTTTTCTGCGGATAATATTTTTAAAGTTATTGTAAATGTTTATAAACTAACAATTTTAATAATTTTGCATTATAATTTTGGACTATAATAAATAAATTTTTTAATTTTTTTTTAATATATATTAATATTATAAGTCTTCTACTTTCATTTGGCATTCGCAGAATAGCCCTATCTTTATTATTTTCTGTCTAATGTTATTGCAAAAAAAAGTTCTCTGGGATAAACAAATAGAATAACTTTTAAACTGATTAATGGATCGTTCTGAAATTTTAAGGGTTTATTAAGTACCCCAATGCCCAACTTTGCGTGAAATATTAAAGGTCCAGATTAATTTTAATAATAGTTATTAAGAAATAACGGTTTTGCTTTATTTTGCAGTTTGCGGAGCAACAAATTGATTTTTTAATTTTTAAAAAACGCCATTTTAAAGCATTTGCAATGTTCTTAAAGATAAAATTTTGTAATTGTATGTCAACCATTTACCTTTTTACTAGGGATGCAAAAACCGAAAAAATCGCGTTTTTTGCACTAAATTGTTAATAATTAAAATACCGCTCCGAAATCTCTGCAGGAAACCGGTAGGTTTTCTTCCTACAGGTCTATAATAACAAAAAAACTTGTCAGATACCTGGATTATTCGAAGTCATGAAAAGGGTTTGTTTTTGCTTATTACATATTCTAGACCGATTTTATAATGCTTTGAGTCAATTAACAGTTGGACCTATTCTCATGAACGATGGGTTAATTAACGCAGTTCCGTTGTTATTTATACATGTTTGAGATTGCCTTCTCCGTAGACATTTTTGTGGCTTTTGTTCAAAACAAATGCACCGTTTTACCTTGTAGTTTGATATATCTAGAATATCTTAGTTCTGTTGTTCATTTGACTCTGTTATTTTCTAACTTAAAAAATTTCTGCCTAAACCTATTTTCTTCTTTATTTATATTATTTTTTTATTTTTATTTAAATTGTTTAACTCGGTGCAAAAGTTAGTCACGATGCAGTTTCTCTTCTATCGATGATATGCCTCTTTACAACTTTTAAAGATATCTTTTTTTATTTATTCGATATATTGTCTTTGTCTCTGGACTTCACTCAAAGAGGACTTTCATTCATCTTAGTATTAGAGGTATAAAATCATGTTCAAACAAGTTATTTGCACCATTATTTATTATTTAAAAATCCTGCTTTTATATTGTATTTTGTTCAAAAAGCTATTTTTAAACAAATTTACTATTTCTACTTTAGTTCCATATTGAATGCAGTAGGGTAAACGCTAGCTTTATAATATATTAATTTCATATTTTTCTAATGAGCTTAAATTTTAACAACCAGTGTCGATTAACGAGCAGTATCATTCTCTCATACGGTATTTGTATAAATGGAGTTAAGTAAAGTGGCTAAAATATTCGTAGGTAGTGCTTTCGGATCGTTACGCAAACAAAGCATTAAATAAAGCTTCTTCCACATTAGGTACATAATTTTGAACGTATATAAAATACATGATTAATGAGTGTGCTGATAGCGACAAAAATTTTAATAAGTAAACTTTGATCATTAATTATATATCTATTATATAATAGCTTTAGCTGACAACCATTGATGAGATAAACGGATTGGTTTTAGTCATGCTAATATTTTTTAATTTACTGTATTTTTATAAATCAAAATTAAGTCTATAATGGAACAGAAAACCTAAAATTTTGCCAAATTTTTCTTATTTCTTTCTTAGAACTAAATCATATAAACACATTATACTCCAACGGAACTAAATTCTATTTTTCTAACAGCACCTTTACAATCAAAATATTTTATTATCATTTAAAGACAATTTTGTAACTATGCACAATGTTAAACTCGATTCCTGAAACTTTATAATGTTCGGGTGTCTCGGTGTAACTTGTCCATTTCTCTGACTGATCTTAACTTATTACTGATACATATTAATTGGGTTGGCTGTATCACTGCGACCTTTACACATCCATTGTGAACACCCATCATTTTTGGATAGGATTAGAGGACTTTCTTCCCTCCGAATGGTTCCGGGCCAATCATTGGGATACTAGCTCTCGCACGGACCAATTCATCAGCCTTCTCATTGCCAGAAAACCCTGAATTTCCTGATACCTATGCCAGTGTCAGAGAATTCCGACTTGCGGCATGTGTCCTAACGCAGTCCCATACTAGCTGTGAGCTTATTTGTTCAGAGACTTTCGTCTTTAGAGCTGCTTGGCTGTCCGAGTATATGACTACGGTTTTACCCGTTATACTGCGACTTATAGTATCCGTTAAATAGTGTTGCATGGCCATTACTTCAGCCTTTAACACTGTAGCATACGCACCTAGACTTAATTGGACTGCATTGTGTCTTTTGCACGTAATGATCGTAGGTTGTGCAGAACTTGTAATGTGTCCGTTGTTTGGGATCCCTATGACATTTAGGTCTTTGAATACTTTTCAGTTGCCTCAGACTGTTGTGTTCTAATCCAATCGTTACAACATTTTTATTCTTTACATTGCTGGCTGTAAATTTATGGTATTAAAAGTTATTTATATTGATTCCAATGTCACTGTTAGTAAATAGTGAACATATTGCCAATCTTGTCATTCCTGGCAACAACTTGTCCGTAGAATTAGGTGAAAACTAATAATTTTACAAATGTTGGGATAGAACATTTTAAACTCGTATAAAATTTAATTATCTTAAAAACAAATTATTTAACCAAAAAATAATATAAAAAAAGTGAGAGGTGTCAAGGGACACCCGGATGGAACGAAGTTCCTTTCGATTAATTAGTGAAGGAATTAGTAATTTTTAAACACAACAGAGAGTTTATACATACATAAAGCATTTATTGTTGTCTGTATAAAATCTCTACTTACCTAACTCTATCAGCAATATCCGGAACTTGGGCAGAAACACTTATAAAAACATGATGAAATAAAATATAATACTATTATCGGTAATTATTTTTTTTTCTACAGTATTTTCTTTTTAATGTACATTTTCTTTTAATTTAAAATAGTGTCTTTTTAATTGTAATATATCTGTCTATGAGAGAGAGAGAGAGTTTTTTATTTTTTATTTTTTGGTCTGTGAGAGAGAGACAGACAGATAGAGAAACATGCGTGTGTCGTGTCGTGACATATTTTGGTCTGAATTTTTTTTGGCTAGTCTCTAGCCTCAGTCGTAACTGGTCGTAACGCCCGAAAGGGAACTTCGTTCCAATTATATAAAAAAATTATCTAATAATTAAAAAAATAATTATTTTGTGTCGATAATTTTATTACACACTGCTCACGGCAAATTTTTGACCTACAACTCTTAAACTAATCACTAATTTATTCTTATCAATATAGTCACGGTAACAAGTTATTTATAATATAAAAGGATTAGATAGATCGTCACAGTATGTTCAGTAATACCCGCAGTGCCATTTTTTTTTTATTTTGTTAATCTATCCAATTTGAATTTAATATATTTTTATTCATTATTTCAGGGTTTGTTAATAATTTTAAATTCAGCATTATTTATAATGGCTCTGTACGATATGTTTTTTGCCAGAAGAGAGGGAGGAGATCCCACTACTGTTTCAGTGCCAGTAGAAGCAACCACTTATGGCAATCCTGGATTCAGAGATTCTAGGACAAATGGTAAGAGAATCTTTTTGTTTTACTTTTTTTAATGCACTTTTTTCTCTTTAATTTATTTTTATCGATTATTCTGCCAAATTTCTCCGAAAATTATTTGTATTTAAAGCTATTAACGATATACAATCTGAGATTTCATACTTTTAAAAAAATCTACAGCATATTTTTTGTTTGGGCTTTATTTCTGTCAAATTATTAATTAAAATTAAAAAATATTGATGTTTAAGAAGGTTGGCTGTTAAGTTATTACTGAAAGTAAAAAAACGAACAAAAAAGTGTTTAATTAATTTTTGAAATACTCGTCTTTATGGTCTTCAGTTTTTTGCAACCAATTCTGTATACATTTCATCCAATCTAAATCTAATATCGTAGAAATATCAAATAGTCTAAAACAGCTTTTAATTTGGTATTATTTTTCCTTTTAATATATAATTGTGTAACGGTTGGTTGAAAAGTTTTGAAAGCAAATATGAAAGAATGTGTATTTTTTTAGCGAATGCAGATTCCTTTATATCTTTTACCATTTTGTATGAATTTCTGTTACTGATAAACCATCCAAACAAAGAATTTACTGCACAATATTCCGTTTTTTCATTGTAACAAAATACACTGACACATCAACTTAAAACTGCTTGTAAACAAAGAATAAATTAATAAATCAAAATATATTTTTATTAAATGGAAAGTGAAATATTAAAATAGCGTATAGATTTTGAGTTTTCTACTGGTTAATAGGTGTCGCTTTCAAAACTTTTAACCAGCCGTTACTATGTGTATGTGTGATTGCTGTAAGAAATGGTTACGACCTGTTCACAAAAAGCAATCATTTTCTTGGTGCACCGTGAATGAACAACTTCAGGGGGATTTGGTACCTACTTGTCAAACACCGAGACAGTAGATTGTTAAACGTTTAGAAATATACTACCAAGTTTCTGTATTTGTAACAATTTTGTAAAAGGATTTTTTACGTTCTGGGTCGAATTTTTTAAGAATTTTCTGAACACAAACATTGTTGCGCTACCCAACACGAGCGTTTCTGCACAGTTGGTCAAAATATGCGGAATCCAATATGCAAACAGACCTTTCTTATACCGAAACGTTTCTAAAAAGTCGATTATATTGCAGTTTACAATATGCAAAGGGACGCCTCTTTCTGATTATAAGTTGCTTGTCGATATTCTTTAGTCATGGGCGCAACAGCGATGTTTGTTTTTGTACCAGCAACAAATCTACTGTTAGCAATATTTTCAAAAAAAAATCCACTTTGTTGTTAAATTATCCTTTTTTGAAGTTTCATTCGATCTAAACCTTGACTCTATTTTAACAGAAAAGTTCTTTTGTTAAACGTTTACTAGAAAACGGTCTTCCTTGCTAATTTTTTACAATAATAAATATGAATAATCTCGTATACAGTAAAACAAAATTTATTAATTGATCCATTGTAAAAACAAAAAAGGCAACCATTGTAAGTGACAGCGAATTTTTGTAGCGATGCTTTCGCGAGTCTGAATTGATACTCGTACAGACGCAAAACGTCTGTATACCCTCGCGAACGGGGTCACCACGATTCTGTTGCTATGCAAGCGCGATTCACTAACGGCTTAGTGAACACAATAGTATCGCTACAAAAAGGCACCCTGGATGAGGGGCATTAGAGCTGTAACTTTATTGTAGTTTAAATTACTCTACAAAACTTTAGAAAGACTGTTATAACAGTATAAGGATTCAAAAACACAAAAAGCAACCTGTGTAAATATCCAAGAAAAACATACGTTTCGCAGTTTTTTAATTTGTAATCAATTAGCAAAGCTTTAATATTATCCAATATTTGTAAAGTGACATATATACCTTGTTAAATAAATAAATGTTTAGGTGGTGGCATATCCATGACAGACGCAAGTGGTAAACCTTATGCCTCAAATGGCAGTATGGCTTCCATGCAAACTGCTTCCACTACAGTAGGATCCACAAATGGATCAACGATAGGATCATCTATAACGAGATCACCTCTACGATCCAGTCTTAAAAAACCCAAAACTAAAGAAAGTGGTTTGGGGATTCAAAATCCTGGATTCTCAGGAACGTCTCCAACTATGACGAGGAATGGGAGCCAGAAAAAAGTTAGGATACAAACACATAGTACGGAAGTATAGTATTAGGTTTTAAACATATATATTACAAAAATATGTGCCATTTGATTTACAATAATATGGTTTTCAGCTAAAATATCAAGCAAAAATTCGCTGATTTTTAAAATTTACGAAACTTGGGGTATGCTATCAAAATGTATTACAACCTTTAAGATTTTAAATCAGCTGTAAAAATAGTTTTTAGTTAACATTAAAATTTGAAAGTTTTATTGTTTCTCACATGGCACATTTTTGATGAACTCCTATTTATAGGTGCAAATAAATAATGCTGCATTTTGTGCCTTTTGTAATACAGTAATACCCCGGACTTACGCGATAGGTGGGACCAAGCGCTATCCGTGTAAGTCGAATTCGCGTAAGTAGGGCTACAATTTTGTATAAAGACATACAAAGTATGTTTTATTGGAACCGAAAACTATAATTTAGGAAATAAATTTGTATCGAATTTCAGATAATATTACAAACTATATGATTATAAAGTGGATAAACATAATCCGAAGTTATTTTAATATAAAAGGTTTTATAAAATCCAACAAGGTCTGACGAGTCAATAATTTTTTCTTCTCCCGTGATATCTGTTCCTAATGTCTTCCTTTTGTTCATGCATTCTTATGAGTTTATCAATTGTCTTTGATCACATTGCCAATTTCATCAAGCCAGGGCATTGATTCCGCCTGAATCTCAGTAGAGAAAAAAATAGACAGAGTTTTTTCCAGACGGCATTTAAAGTTTTTGTGAGATTTCATTCCAAGATTCTCCATTGATTCTCACGGCTTCTAGAACATTGAATTGTTTTCAAAATTCTTTAACAGAAAGTTCGTTGTTTCTTTTTACAGCATTCTGCAGATGTACAAACGTTCGTCTCGTTTTATAAGCTTTGAATATTTTGATAACTACCTGGATGAAGCAAGCTCGTTGTAGTTGGTGGCAAAAATTTCAACTTTGCGATTCCACTTTCTAATCACGGGCAAACCAGCTTTAGATTTGTTTTTTAATGCTCTTGGATTTTTTGAGCGATAAAGTAAGAAAAGTTTTAACTTAAAGTAACCAGCTGCATTCGCGCCAAGCATCACTCTCAGTCGATCTTTGGTGGCCTGAAAATCTAGAAACGTTTTCTTTTCACGCGGATAAAAGTTCTTTTAGGCTACTTCTACAAAAACAGGCATATCTCATCCACGTTGAATATAGTTTTGCTGGTATACCTAACTTCATCTATCATAGCTTTGAGTTTCTCTGGATAGGGAGATGCAGCCTAGCTATATGCACTTGCCGCCTTTTCACTTTATGCAATGGTATGCCAATTGCAGCGACTTTTGAACCAGCTCAACCAACCGTTACTAGCTTTGAACGTTTCATCTTTACCCCAGCTTCTTCTTTTAATTTCTTAAAAGTTTGTTTAGCTTGGAAGCACACCGTGTTCTGATCAGCAGAATTCTTCAATCTTGATTATCACACCATAATTTTAACAATATTTCCATCTTAGCAATAATACCATATGGTTTACGAATGATGCTTGAATTCAAAGACTTCACAACTGCGAGAATATTTTCTTGTCTTTTTGAAATTGATCTGATTGTCGATTCCGGTAGATCAAACTTCTTCGCTAATTAACAAATTTTTATTTTGGCATTGTAGTCTTTAATAATGTTAATTAAGTTTACACACCAAACATAATGGTTTCTTTTTCTTGTTTGAAGCAAAAGAGTCGGTTCTACTTTGTTTGGATGCCATATTGCTTAGTTCATGTCGCAGGTCATTGCTCAACACACAAAAACGTAATTTGTATTTATCGCTTGTCCTAGACTGTGCGGCATTCAAACAAAAAACGAATAGACGGGAAAAAAAATTGTGTAATTCCGAATTCGAAGTCGAGGTAGTTAGTGTAAGTCGGGGTATTACTGTACTTACAAACAATAAGTAGTTCCAACAATTAAGTTCAAAAAGAATACACATGGTAACAGAAGATAAATATAATTGGTAAATAAACTTACTCTGATGCTACTTACATAAATAATTACTTTAAAGTAAAAATTACATAAACGTTACAATGGTTTCGTTACGTTACAAATTTATCTCCAGTTTACTGGTTACAAGTAAATATTTTTTAAATCATTTAAATGTTAAAGTTTATTTTCTAATTACGTTTATATTTAAGGGACGTATCTTATTATATATTGTAAATATATATTGTATGACATATCAACCATTTTATATAGGACTACACAAAAAATATTAAATTATATAACGGTGAAGTTCATATAGATTCATTCCTCGACGTGTTCATGTAGATTTAAGAAATAATATTATTAGATAATATAAAATGTCAATTATGCACAATAAATTACGCCATAAACAAAAAGATATATCTAAATTTAATAATATAAAATATTTTTATGAAAGTATCAGCACATGGAAATATATACTAACTGAAACCTTCAAAATTAATATTCGCCCATTTAACAACAAATTTAAGCTTTTCCATAACCCACAAAACAACAACACCCGAACACAAGAAACACTTAACAATAGGAATGGTCCAAAAATATGAAAACTATGTACGATTTAAAAATAATAATAATAACGTCCATAAATACAGGTTTGTTTGTACCTCTTTAAATGGTCTCACGTATCTTAAATTTACTCACACTTTTTTAAAATATTTTTGGATATTTCAGGTCTTTGGAAAATGTTGTCAAGTATATGTCGAGTGGCTGAACACCCCCTTAGAGGTTACGCTGTAATTAAGCTTTCTAGGTCAGTCCTCGTTTTCTTTATTTATTTTTTTTACTTATTTCCCTTTATAATTTCCTATCTACTGTTTTTCTTTCTATTTTCGTACGTCCGACCAATTCAAATCATTTGTTACTTCTTGTAATCATGTCGATCTTGGCCTTCCTTGTTTTCTTTTTCCAGATGGTGACCACTCCAATATTGAGTATATTGATGTAGTTGATCTCCAGAGATGCCCTAACCGTTTTGCTCTTTATTGTTTTATTTTCCTCTCTATATCTTGCTTGATTTCGTTAATTATCTTATAGTTCGTTCTTTGTCTTAATTCATTATCATTTATCTTAATGGGTCCTAATATTGCTCTAAGTATTTTTCTTTCCAGTATTCTTAGGTCTTCCTCTTCCTTTTGTGTCATGCTAATGGTGTTGGCTGCATATGTCATCGTCGGTCAAATTATTGTTTTGTATATCTTCATTTTGATTTTCTTGCTAAATAAGTTATTTTTTAGTAGTTTGTTATTTGCGTGTCTTTATTCTTTTTCTCGATTGTTTGATAGTAATATTCCCAAGTACTTAAACTGTTCAACTTCCTGAGATGTATATTGTTTTTATTTAAAATTTTTTGTCAAATCTTATTATTTTTGTTTTTCTTGATTCCTTACTAATCCCAATACTTTTTCTTATGCTACTAATTCTTGTAACCTCATTTTCATTGATTCCCTAATTTTGGTTATAATCGTATAATCATCAGCATATGCTATTATTTGTCCTTTTCTCGTTCTGATTGTACCTATATTTATTTTCCTGACTATGTATTCCAAGGCAAGGTTAACAGAGTTGCTGATAACGTATCTCCCTGTTTAACCCTTTATTTATGACAAATTCTTCAGTTTCTCCCACTTGGGTTTTTAAAATTACTGTAGTTCTAATCATTGTCATTTTTAATATTCTACTTAATTTGTTGTGTTTTGCCATTTCTTTTAAATCTACCAGTAATTGCGATCTTTTTATTGAAGCGAATGCTTATAGAAAGTCTATTAAAAGCAGTTCAGTTTCTATTTTATATCCATGGGCTATCTTTATGATCTGCTTAACAGTACCTATGTATAGCATCTGCTGTTGACTTGCCTTTAATAAAGCAGCATTGGTATTGTACCACTCATCTGACATATTTTCTTTATACCATATGACCATTTTAACTTGTGCAGTTGTTCTCGTAAGTCTTCTTATCCATATTTTATAAATTTCATATTATTACCATCTATACCTGGTACTTTTTGTACTTACATCATTAAACTTTGGTTTTACTCAATAGCATGTTTCGTCGAGATTTTTTTGGGTCAGGAGTTTAAAAAAATTTACAATCTTGTAATTGTTATATATGGTTTGCTATTACCTTATCATATCTCGTTTTTTTAGGATAACTCTAGCTACACAATGTTCGGTATAGCTTTAGTCATCATTTTAGAGGGTTTGAGTCAAATTGCTTAAAAACCAGAAATATTTTAGTGTAGTTGACGACGGATTTAAGACTGATATTACTGTTAATAGAAAAGTTTAGTTATTTGTGAAAATTAGAGGCAGCGTGACCTTAGGGTTGTTATTGTATTCCAAAAAAACACATCAGGAGACAAAGAAAACAATAACATTATTGCATTCTTCATTTATTACACTTCACTCCAATGGTGCTCGTTTTATCAGCTAGTACAGAGGAAACCACAAACACCACAAATGAGTTACTGATCTACTATACGGAGGTTTCTTAGAATATGAAAGGAATTGCGTACTTTTTTCAAATTTATATGCCCCTAAACTGACGGGAAATGTTTTACTAAAACGATGATGTTTATATCTAAGGGACTAACTCTTTTCGCGAAATCTAATCAGATAATCATTTTTTACCGCTTTAAACCGTCTGTTTTACCTAAATGGAAGGATCTTTGAAACTTATCAACTAGGATTGTATGTTTTTTTATTGTTTCTAAAATCTTGGAAATGCTATCACAAACAATTTAAATTAGCCTGTTGTGAATACTCAAAAGTTAACGAGATTGTGCGTAAATTCTTGCCTCGCCTTAAACTCGTTTGTTTCTATCCTTTCTTTGCATCGGAATTGCCAACTAGACTCAACACAAAGCCTATTTTCTTGCAAAATCATTGTTTCAATATATTGTAAAACAAGACTCTGTGATAAATCAAACAACAAATTTGTCGATACTTTAAGACTTCTCGGTGTAAAATTTTGGGTTTTAAAACAGATTCAATAGGAATCGATAGTGTAAGCTTAAATATATATTTCCATGATACATTTTTATTTATACATTATTGGATACGTCTAACAAATAAATGACGTTAAAACAAAACAAGTGTAAAACAATCAAGGACCTAATAGTATGTTTACATGCTTGGCAAGTCTTGGCAAGTTACCACAAACTCAAGCGTGTTTGGTTTGGCTTACGTGAGATGGAAAGAGCTTGTTGTCGATCCAGGACAGTGTAGGTTTTTGAACATAAATCAAAGGAAGTCTGTTACGGTTTCTATGGTTTTTTAACATTCACCATCTTCTCTGCCAAACTTGTCGCTTCCTTTGCTTTTGTTTATATTAAAAAAAAACATGTAAAGCCAAACGCAAGTTGTTGACACAATTTCGACCTCTACGTCTACCATGTTTAACTGTGCGTACGCCTTTGAAAGCGTGTAAATGGCATTCAAGCGTTTGTGAAGCTTGTTGATGCTTGCGGTGACTTGCCAATCGTGTAAACCTACCATAGTATATTTTTATTTTTATTTAATAATTTGGTACACATTTTTCAAGATCACGTACTTTGTTAAAAAAATTTATTGTATTACAATAAAATAATAAAATAATATACTTTATGTATAAAAGCACTTCTTAATTTACAAGGAAATAACTCCGTGTACCTGTAAATTGTGATTAAATTCAAACAAGAAGATTTTTATTATTAAGTGCAACTAAAATATACATAAACTTTGCATGTAGTTCAGATATTTAATATCTCTAATTTTTCAGAAAAAATCGTTTTTATTATAGGTTTACTTGTACTTATGAGTACCTACCTAAATACTTAAGAATTTATCAAAGAAAACCTTTTTTTGCAATTTATTAAAGTACAAATCAAGTTTAGTTGTAACAATATAAGGTTAATCATAAATGTTAAAAATCTAGTTTGCATAATGAATTAAAGATGACGTAATGGATAAGGGACTTCCCAAGTAAAGCATTATCATTTATTGTATGATTCACCTTGTATATATTACAGAACAAGAATTTATGCGATTGAGATTATAAAATGTATTTTGTATGTACAAGGTCTGTCGCAAAGTAAACAGGATAAAGCAACAAATTTTTTTTCGAAAAATTGATTGTTTTAAATAATCTCTTTCAGAACTAAAACAGCGATTTGCACGGTCAACAAGTGAGGATTTCAACTCATTGACCCGGATGTTCTTCAAAATTTTTGATGGTTAAAATGCCATTTGTTAAAAATCCAACAAAGGTGTTGATCGATGTTATGGTGCATTATCGTGCAACAAGCACAAGCTTCCTTCTTCTGTTCAAACACGAAGACTACGCGAGAGCGAACGCCTCATAACACCAAGATAATACAAAGCATTAATTGTTTGACTCGCTGGAACAAACTGTTTGTGAATAATACCTTTAAAATCGTAGAAACAAATCAAAATTGTCTTTACTTTTGAGTTTTTCAAAATACTTTTTGTTGCATTTGGAACGCTTGGGCGCTTACATACGGAACTTTGACGCTTGATTTCGGGATCGTATTGAAAACACCACGTTTCGTCACCAGTCACAATGTTCTACAAAAAGTTTTTATCTGGCCTCTTTAGTTATGAATGTTGAATTCGAATCATTTTTTTGGTCGTCCGTGAGCTTATGCGGAATAAACTATGTATCCTTTCTCAAGACCCAATTATTTACCAGTCTAAATGAGATAGATTGAATCTTATGAGATGTTTAATTCGATTTGAATGAATCTTAATTCAGAATTTGGCTCAGTTTTAATAAACAGGCACACTTTTTCAACAGTTTCTGGAGTAATCCCAATTTCGTCGGACCAATATATTCATCGTCTTCCAGCGCTCTTTAAACCATATAAACCACTCGTGGACTCTGCTACAAAAATAACATTCATCACCATAAACTAAGTTTAAAACAGAACTTAATATTGGCGCTTTGTGTGATGCTCATTTTTCGACCGATGTTAAAAAGGTACTGTCACTTTGAGCCCGACAACTCGGCGCGAAATGGTTTGACTGTCAAGAAATTTTGATAGAGCATCAATGAAAGTTGTACATATTACACTTTGTGACAGACCTTGGCAAATACATTTGATTAATATGTTATTGTGCTTTTTTATACAACTTTATAAATAAAAAAAAATATTATCTATATTTTATATCATGTACTTTTGTTTCACTCTTTGATTATTATAATCCGTCCATAATATTAGGAGAATATGTTGCTATTTTGTGTTTAACACATTTATATATTTTATTAAAACCATTCTTAGAATGGTAACTTTATTGAGATTCTCTCTATTTTACAAGTTTATTACAAAAGTCTTATTATGTTCAATATCAGAACATAGAGTTATTTTAATGTAATTGTTATATTTAGTAAAATGTTACAGTATACATATATAAATAAATAACGAACAATGCCTTTAAAATAAATATTTATTACTACTTCAATTGTTACATAAAAATATTAGTATAATCATTATCTACATATAACTAGTTAGTAATTTTAATAAAAAAATTGTTTAAAACAATTTGGTCTGTAAAGGTACATTAAAAATAAAGCGAACGAACAAACGAATTTTCACCGTATATAGACAAGAATAGTAGGATCACTTTGCGCACCGCTTTTAAAGTTTTTTGTACCATATATCCCTTCGGTGTGCCGATATTTTTTGTGGAGTTTTGTGAGAACTTAATTTAAACTTACCTTTTTTTATTAAATAAACACTTTATTAAATTAGCCGCAATTTTTTGCAATCTACCGATACAGACAAGCGTCAGGAGGGTCAAATTTTTGCCCTCTTTATCCTTATCCTCCACATCTTTTGATACACCTAGCTGTCCGCCATTTTGGATTTAGGCTTCTTCAGGGTCCAAAATTATTTTTTGCACTTCTTACCCTTGGCCAACACACCTTCTTTGTATCCACTCACATGACGTCCGTCAGGATTTCGAGTTGTTGTTTCAACACCTGCGACTGGGAAAATTTTCATCTATATTATTTATTGATGACGACAATTTCCTGTGAAAAATTGGCAACGTTTATCCCTTAAAGCTACTGCTGTATTCACTAGGGTGTCCGCCTTAGCAGGAACGTAATCAACTGTATTGAAAGAATATTTTGCCTAAGAGAAATGTCATACTCCTAGTCTTTAATCCTGTAAACATTTTTGTAGATTACAAAAAAATATAGAACTCTTTGTTTCCACGTCGCTATTTGTTTATTTATCTGTTTTTTTCTTTCTAAAACACTCTTTAACAACTTGGAATATTTAATATAGTTCGCTATCATTTTTGAAAACTTGTGTATCTTTTTTGATCAGTTATCGGTCTGTAAAGTTTTTAGGGCACTAGACTCACTAACTAGGTATATTTGGATATTGGTTTCTAATGCACAATAGTGATTATTATGTTTCTGCTCAAACTCTGATTTTTCAATTAAGCAAAAAGATCAAATTTTGATGTTAAATACTACAAAAAACTTATACCAGCTAGAGTTGTAAGAATTCTTAAAAACTTAAAAATTGAGCAGAATCAACTGCAAAACTGCAAAATAATTCCAAGAACAGTTAGTTTTTGGAAATATATAATAAATTTTCTGTATAATTTTAGAAAATAATTTTGCTTAAGTTCAAACATTTAGGGCTTTTTGAATATAATTGTTGTAAATATGTGGATTTTATTATTTTTTCAGGGATTAATGTCTCTTTTTATGTTTAAGAACTAAATTATAAAGCGAAGCTTTACTTTATTGATTATTTTTGTGATACCTTATTTGTATTAAATGTATCAATTTATTTTAACTAATTGTTTTTTTACAAATCCTTAAAATAACCATTTATAAAATATAAATACTAATAATTTTTTTTTTGACGTTATGCACCCGTCACCAAGTAAATTTCTACTAATAGTCGAGTACAAGGTCGACAAGACCACGAGCTTTTTCCTTAGTCGATGAGAACACTTACTCGGAAGCTGGTTACTGTTAAAATGAAATCTGACAGCGTGCCCACAAATTGTCATATGGTAACATGCGTAGAGGAGAGGTCTTTTACCATTCAGCAAATGGGATTAATCATTGTGCTAATGAAGTGGCTACCTGCGCGAATTTTAAGTAACAGGCCAGGAACGAAACAAAAGATTAATTCATGTCACTAATGTTTATTTACCTACCCAAGCAGAAATATCTTTTAATGATCGAAATAATTCAACAATTAAGTAGTGATACAAATACAAGTAGAAATTTAAGGCACAGACGATAGTTAAAATTAGATAAAACGAAATTATGGAAAAATAAAAGAAAGAACACGATTAATTACCGACATAATATCTATGTAAACATTGTAAAAATTTCCTATCAGACAGCAGGTAAGTTTCATATAATTTTACAATTTCAATAGTTAACATTAATTAAGAGAAAATATGCCTGTTACAGGGCAGCACAGTTTAATAAGCGAAATACTTAAGCCATCAGAACCAGGGGATGTATTTTTCATTTTTACACGTGTTTCTTGAACCGTAATTTCTAATATTAGCCTTAAGCGAAATTCATTTTGACATATAATATTGTTTTGGTAGTAGATATTATTTAAAGGATTTATGCGTGCGTTTATGTGTTTTGGTATATTTATAGCAGCTGGGTCATGAATATTTATTATTTAATTTATTATTACCAATATCTAAGTCTTTTAACTCTTTCCGTAAATCCTTGCTGAATTTATTTAAAGAAATAAAACTCTATAGTTTTTCTTATATTGTATGATCATATGGTTGGTGCTATTCCTTAAACGTTTAAACTATTCCCAATTATCTACGGTTTGATGCTTTTTAAATTTCGCTCTAGCTTTATCCCTTAATTTCATTAATTAAAAATTTCTTGAGTCAACCAAGGAGCTTTCTTCTCAGTTATTCTAGCAGTTTTCAGTGGTGCATGTTAATCGAATAGGCTAAGAATAATATTGCCAAACATTTTTATTTTTTCATCAATTTGGTATTCATAGAAAATTTGATCAATATTCGACTGAACGAGATCATTTTAAAATTCATCTGGTTTCAAATTTTTGAAATTCCTATACGTATGGAACCTTGGATTAAATTTAGGATTTTCGCATTTAATTTTAAATCCTACGCATCAGTTTTTAAGGAATATTGTTGGTTATATTTACCAGTTAAAAAAAATGTGAGCCGTCACAGGACGCCTGGCAGATGTGAAACATATCGTCATTATTTTGTAAAAGTATATGCAGTATTCAATAGAAAAAAAGAGTGTGCGTGTAACCTTTACGCGCGATTAAGGTAAACCTTGAAAAATTTAAAAATTTAAAAATTTTTGAAAATTTTGAAAATTTTCATGATTTTCACATTTTTGAAAACCTGAAAATTCTAAAAATCCTCACAATTTTGAAAATTCTAAAAATTTTGAAATTTTTAAAAGTTTCAAAATTTTGAAAATAGTTTTACTTCAAAAAGGTTTGTAAGCTCCTCCCATAGCTGACGTCACACCGTTACTTCCGTCAGACTCTGACGTCAGAATTACTTCGTTCCGTCAGAAAATAAATCTGAGTTACTCCTAGTCGCGCCTAAAAAGTTTTACTTTAATAATATTTTGTGACCCTTGTGATGATTGGTGGGTTCTGAAATATTTATAAAAATACATTTGCATACCAATTTTCTTGACAATCGGTAGAATGGGGCAGAAGTTGCTACTCTGCAGCGCCACCTGGTGGCGAGTGGCATCAATGAGCATATCATACAAACCCTCCCCGTAAAAAAATACATATACATACCAATTTTCATGACAATCGGTTGAACGGGACAGAAGTTGCTACTCTGCAGCGCCACCCGCTGGCGAGTGGCATCAATGAGCATATTATACAAACCTTCTCCGTGAAAAAATACAAATATAATAATCCATGTTTTTATTCATCACCTTTTTAACAATAATCTCAAAAAGTTGTAAGTACACTTTCTTATATTAGTACTATTAAGTATCTTTAATTATAATGTATTGTAGCTTCCCAGATGATGGCTGTAACCACAGCCGAAAGCTTGGATTAAAGAATTTATAAGAGTACACTCGTTCCTTAATTTTGCTGCATACCCAATAATTTAAATTACTTTATATACATATATATATATATATATATTTTGAGATGATATTAGTTACTATGTTATATTAAATAAGAATGTAGAACGAAAATCTAATGGAAAGTAGAGAAAGGAGATTTTCTTATTTCGAGTCAGAGCGCAAATTTAGTAACATTGGGATTGATTATCATCATATTCTTCATAATTCCTAAAAAAGGAAAAAGAAAATAGAATAATAAAAAAAAAAAAAAAAAATACAAATACATTTCAAAGATTTTTATTTAAAGATAAAAAAATGATTAATCTACATTATATAAAGTTTTGATAATTATGAAATTGATAAATGGGTAAAGTAGATAATTAAAAGTTTATAAAATTGCCAATACGTTAGTAATCAAACATTAATTTTAAATGAATTAGGGGTGTAAGTAAATGAGAAAATTAAATTATAAAAAAAAGACATCACAAATAGTTAAAATACATGTTAAAACTTCTACTTACTTTTAAATTATACGTATTTACTAACCATATTCTAATTTATTAATAGTTCAAATGCCAAATGAAATATTCTGAAAAAGAGAAAATTATTAGTTTGTAGTGCTAGTAAATTTCATAAGAATATAAAAAAAAGAATGATCATTGTTTTAAATTCTAATATTGAATCAAGAATTAGATTTTGTTAAAAATTTTATTTGAATAAGAAATTAGTAGGCGATTAGATGGAAAAGATGTATAGATTTAAGTTTGTTGAATTTGTCATTTGTTTTTTTTGTTGATTCTGATAGAATGTCTCTTGTTTTCGACCTTCTGAGGAGGAAGGATGTAAAACGTTTCGATGAAGATTTTTGTAAAAATTATGATGTTAAAAGAAAGTTAAAAGGAGATTAGTAAGATTTATATTATAAATAATTAGTTAAGAAGTTTGTAGAAGATATGTCTCTTGTTTTTTGGTTGTTGAAAGAGAAGTTGTATTAAAAATTTGCTCCGTAGAAATTTTGAGTTTTTTTTGAAAGTATTGAGGATAGAAAGTATTAAAACAGTTTAAAGTATAAAGATTATTCCAAGGTAACCAGAGAGAGCAATTGGTAAGAGAAATTTATATGATTTTATGAAGAAATAGATATTTCAATTTATGGGGCTGAGCACTTTATGGTATAACTGTATTTTAATTGAGTTAAAGAAGATTAAATTAATATTTAACAAGAAAGAAAGTCATAATTACACTTACCAGAGAAAATAGTAGCCATCCATCGCTTGGTTTTGAAGAGGAAGTGATTATTTGATCTTCATAAAGTTTCCTGAAATCTTTGCTGTATTGGAGGAAGAAAGTAGATTGTCCTAAGAACAGAATCCTGATTCCAGAAGAGGGTGAAGCTTCACACAAATGGTAACAACTTTGCACTCGTTATAATAAAGAGTTTTATATGTGTTTGATTTTTGAAATTTTGATGAACATTTTTATTTCACTGTTTTATGTATTTAACTAAATTATTTTTATTCACCTTTTGTTAAGTTTAATCCAAATTGTTTAATAACTCAAGACAGAATATTTCATTTATAGATATTTGATGCATGTTTTGGTTTATCAACGGTATCTTTGAAGTTTGACACATTTTGAATTAGAAAGGTTAGAAATTTATATGCAATTCACGCCTAGAAAATATTGTTGGTCTAGGATAGTGCGGTTATACAGTCATTTTATTGCAAATTTGTGTATTAATTGATTTTGAATCTAGTTTGGTTGAATATTTGAACTCTGACCTTGACATAAGGGAATAGCCGGTAGCATATTTAATTAATCATATTGGAAAATAATTACACTGAGTTAATTCTTACCTATTCACTATTTATATTTAAAATTTAAAATTAATTAAAGGTAAGGAATATTTTATAACATAGTGATTGATATTATTAAAACATATCTTTATTATTCATATATGTTATAAATTTTGGCGCCCAACGTGGGGCTCTAAACAATCAAAATTAGAGCCGATTCAAATAATTAAAATTTGAGAATTTTGTTAAATTTTTTTTTTATTTCACTCTAAACAATCAAAATTAGAGCCGATTCAAATAATTAAAATTTGAGAATTTTGTTAAATTTTTTTTTTATTTCACTCTAAACAATCAAAATTAGAGCCGATTCAAATAATTAAAATTTGAGAATTTTGTTAAATTTTTTTTTATTTCACTCTAAACAATCAAAATTAGAGCCGATTCAAATAATTAATATTTAAAATATTTTTTTTGAAACCTTGATTTGAAATTTTTTTTTTGTGATTCATATTAGTTATATTTATCTCGATAGAATAAATTGTGAATATGGAGGGAAAAATGAGATTGAGAGATGGTAAGATAGTAGGAGATGAGAGTGAAAGTAGTGATGGAGGAGAGATTGAGATGGAAAGTGTGGCAGTACAAGTACATGAAGAGAGAGTGTTAGGAGCCGGAGATTATCGAGTGGAAGAGCTGATTCAAACCGGACAGACACAGGAAGAAGCAGAGATGGAAGAAGGAGAGAATTTAATAGAGATAGGGGGAGAACAGGATCGAACTATGATAGAAATAGAGACAGAGACAACTGCTGGTGGAAATGAACAAGAAGAACTGGTGGTACAAGAAAAACCAAGAAAAAAAAATCAACCTGATATGAACAGCATACTTGAAATCCTTATGATGAGATTTGATCAGCAGGATAAGAAATTTGAAGAAAATAATAAAAAATTGGATCAACAAAAAGAAGATATTAATAAAAAATTAGATGAAATAAAAGAAGATAATAAGATTTTTAAAAGAGAAATTAGTAGTATTAAAGAAGAAGTGAATAACAAACTAGAAGAAAATAATGAAGGATTAGATGAAGTAAAAGAAGATATGAATAATAAACCAGAGGAGAACAATAAGAAATTGAATGAGACTAACGAAATATTGGAGAAAATAGAAGATGATAGTAAGAAATTTGAAGAGAAATTGGAGGATAAGAATGAAAAATTGGATGAAAGGAAGGAAGATATTATAAAAGAGTTGGATAAGAAGTTTGAAGAAATGAATAAAAGTATTATGATGACTATGGATAAAAATATTATGAATATGAATGAAACAATTGAAGAGAAAGTTGAAGAGAAGAATAAAAAATTGGATGGAATGACAGAAGACATGAAAGAATATATGAATAACAAACTAGAGGAAAATAATAAAAAATTGGATGAGAATAATAAAATATTGGATGAAATGACGGAAGATATGAAGGAAAATATGAATAAAAGATTTGAAGAGATTAATAATAAATTGAATCAGACTAATAAAAGATTGAAGGAAATAAAAGAAGATACTAAGATATTTAGAAGAGAAATTAATAACATAAAACAAGACAATTTGAAGAGTACAGAGGAAGACACAAATCAAATAGATGAAGGAAGGGAGAAGACTATTAAGAAATTTGTAGATGAATATAAAGCAAAACAAGCAGAAAAGAGTGAAAATAAAATAATTCAGAAAGTTAAAGACAGTGGTATATTGCTAAGTCATACGAAAAAACAGAATAAACCAGAACAAGTAGAAGAAATTCAAGCAATAATGCACCATCAAATTGTTAACAACAGAGAAAATCAAAATTTGTCTGTGGATGATAAGCAATTTTGTAAATATTTCTTGGGAAAGATAAAACAAGCATTCTGGGAAAAATTGTACATTTGGAAATATAAAGAAAGGGGGAAGAAAACTAAATTTATTATAGCTTTTAGGTATATAGGAAAATACCAAGAAAGGGGGAAGAAATTTAAATCTATGATAGGTATTAGGTATATTTGGAAATATCAGGAAAGAGGCAAGATATTTAGGTGTATCGGAAAATTAAATGTATAGGAAATATATTAAATAAGGGGGAACAAGTTTAAAAGTAGAAAAATTAAGTTATATTTGAATGAATGTTAGAAAGGGGGAAGGAATTTGAGATTAACAGAATTTTACAAATTAAAAAAATTCATAAAGATGTTGGGTAGATGATATTAATAGCAAAGTTTTGTAAATAATAGTATTAAGATGTAAATATCAAATTAAGATTGAATGGTTTTATTAAAAAAAAAAAAGGTTTATACAATCTGTGCAAATAATTTTAATTGAGGCTAAAGTTTTTGTAAAATGAGTGTTTATTTAAAAAAAAAAAAAAAAAAAAAAATAGATTAAAATTATAATTTTTAATCCAACATCAATGAAATGTTTGATGTAAAAATTTTAATTGGGGGATTTGAGATGATATTAGTTACTATGTTATATTAAATAAGAATGTAGAACGAAAATCTAATGGAAAGTAGAGAAAGGAGATTTTCTTATTTCGAGTCAGAGCGCAAATTTAGTAACATTGGGATTGATTATCATCATATTCTTCATAATTCCTAAAAAAGGAAAAAGAAAATAGAATAATAAAAAAAAAAAAAAAAAATACAAATACATTTCAAAGATTTTTATTTAAAGATAAAAAAATGATTAATCTACATTATATAAAGTTTTGATAATTATGAAATTGATAAATGGGTAAAGTAGATAATTAAAAGTTTATAAAATTGCCAATACGTTAGTAATCAAACATTAATTTTAAATGAATTAGGGGTGTAAGTAAATGAGAAAATTAAATTATAAAAAAAAGACATCACAAATAGTTAAAATACATGTTAAAACTTCTACTTACTTTTAAATTATACGTATTTACTAACCATATTCTAATTTATTAATAGTTCAAATGCCAAATGAAATATTCTGAAAAAGAGAAAATTATTAGTTTGTAGTGCTAGTAAATTTCATAAGAATATAAAAAAAAGAATGATCATTGTTTTAAATTCTAATATTGAATCAAGAATTAGATTTTGTTAAAAATTTTATTTGAATAAGAAATTAGTAGGCGATTAGATGGAAAAGATGTATAGATTTAAGTTTGTTGAATTTGTCATTTGTTTTTTTGTTGATTCTGATAGAATGTCTCTTGTTTTCGACCTTCTGAGGAGGAAGGATGTAAAAAGTTTCGATGAAGATTTTTGTAAAAATTATGATGTTAAAAGAAAGTTAAAAGGAGATTAGTAAGATTTATATTATAAATAATTAGTTAAGAAGTTTGTAGAAGATATGTCTCTTGTTTTTTGGTTGTTGAAAGAGAAGTTGTATTAAAAATTTGCTCCGTAGAAATTTTGAGTTTTTTTTGAAAGTATTGAGGATAGAAAGTATTAAAACAGTTTAAAGTATAAAGATTATTCCAAGGTAACCAGAGAGAGCAATTGGTAAGAGAAATTTATATGATTTTATGAAGAAATAGATATTTCAATTTATGGGGCTGAGCACTTTATGGTATAACTGTATTTTAATTGAGTTAAAGAAGATTAAATTAATATTTAACAAGAAAGAAAGTCATAATTACACTTACCAGAGAAAATAGTAGCCATCCATCGCTTGGTTTTGAAGAGGAAGTGATTATTTGATCTTCATAAAGTTTCCTGAAATCTTTGCTGTATTGGAGGAAGAAAGTAGATTGTCCTAAGAACAGAATCCTGATTCCAGAAGAGGGTGAAGCTTCACACAAATGGTAACAACTTTGCACTCGTTATAATAAAGAGTTTTATATGTGTTTGATTTTTGAAATTTTGATGAACATTTTTATTTCACTGTTTTATGTATTTAACTAAATTATTTTTATTCACCTTTTGTTAAGTTTAATCCAAATTGTTTAATAACTCAAGACAGAATATTTCATTTATAGATATTTGATGCATGTTTTGGTTTATCAACGGTATCTTTGAAGTTTGACACATTTTGAATTAGAAAGGTTAGAAATTTATATGCAATTCACGCCTAGAAAATATTGTTGGTCTAGGATAGTGCGGTTATACAGTCATTTTATTGCAAATTTGTGTATTAATTGATTTTGAATCTAGTTTGGTTGAATATTTGAACTCTGACCTTGACATAAGGGAATAGCCGGTAGCATATTTAATTAATCATATTGGAAAATAATTACACTGAGTTAATTCTTACCTATTCACTATTTATATTTAAAATTTAAAATTAATTAAAGGTAAGGAATATTTTATAACATAGTGATTGATATTATTAAAACATATCTTTATTATTCATATATGTTATAATATATATATATATATATATATATATATATATATATATAGGTATATATATATAAAAAAAAGGTTACCAAGTATGCGTACTTACGAAAAACAAAAGGGGCAAATTAACGGGCATGTACGCAAAAAAGAATCATAAGGCCACGAGTAGGAATGGTAACCGCAGACATGCATGTTTCTGGCTCGTTAGCCGTCATCAGTGCGGCATTACCAAGTATTGCTCTTGGCTAGCAAAAGTGTTGGGTACTTGGGAGCAAGGGATGGTAGGGAAACATGTGTTAAAAATACAAACATGTGTAAAAAACACAAACAACGAACGCTCACACAGGAGTCCTATCGCCATTTGTGCCTTCGGCCAGCTCTGCCCACATTTCGGGGCTACGACCAGCGTCGCCACGTTGGCGAAACGGACTCATTGTGTTTGATTCGTTTCAAGCCCAGGATGTGAAACAAAAAAGGTTGCCAAGTATGCGTACTTACGACAAACAATTTTTTCAAAAATTCTCTCTAAACTAAACTTGTTTATCCCCCTCGTCCCTAGGTAACCTCTCTCTCCAAAACAAACAACTATATACACTTTCTGAAATAAAATTCTTAAATACCTATATAAAGACAGTTACCTAGTATAAAATACAAAAATTTTCTTGTCCAATCAAATCATAACAAAATCTCCCTAAATTTAAAAAATAAAATTTTCTTTTAAGACACATTTTATAATTTTAAATTTACTTTCAAATTCTACCAATTTAATAATTTTTATTTAATCAATTTTTCCCCCTTTTTCTGATATTTCCCCATTATTTATTTTCCTCTTTATATTTAATTTTGTTCTTAGTTTTAATTTTATCTCAAACCTATTTGCTTTTAATTAACTTATTTTTTTCTTTTTTTTATAATTGTATATGATATCCTTCCAAATCTTCTTTAATCTTCTAATTTCATCACATATTTCAAAGTAATTTATATCATCATCTTCGTATGTTTTATTCTTAAACTTCTTTTTATTCTCATTGTCATAATTAGATTCAGTTTTATATTTAATTTTATTAATATAATAATATTGTAACGGGATAACCGTAAAGGAAGGGACCATAATTTGAAAGATTGTTGTTGACAGTTGATTTTTAGAAGTTTGTAAAAAAATCAACTGACCATTTTAAATAATGTTTCTAGAAAATTCTAGAAACTTCTAAACACACTGACTAGATTAAATAATGTTGTATATAAGGGGATGCACGGGCAGTTTACGTCAGTTCGAGTCAAGTGTTCACAAGAGTTCATTGTATTGTCAAGTAGTTAGACGTTATCCAGCAGAGTTCAGTGTATCTTAACAATTTTGTAAATAAATTGTGTAAAAAGCCCCCATAAGTGTTTCAAATTGGTGTCAGGTGTGGGGTGAAGATACAAGAATGCCTGGAAAAAAGATAAATGAACTATTGGTGGCTGAGCTCAGAAGAGAGCTTGAAGAAGTAGAGTTGGAAACTACTGGGAGCAAATCCGTATTGTTGAGAAGGCTCCGTGAATACTACGTAAATAATAATTTGGACCCTGACGCTGTGGAGTTCGAAGACCCGGTTCAGAAAGCAATTTCCCGACTACAAGAAGAACAAACTCAACAACTATCCAGTCAGATGAAGAGCCAACGCGAAGATATGTCCCAGCTGTCCCAACGAATGACGAGCCAACAATAAGAACAAACTCAACAACTTTCCCAGCTGAAAGCGGAGCTATCAGGACGAATGACGAGCCAGCAAGAGGAGCTATCCAGTCAGATGAAGAGCCAGCGCGAAGATATGTCCCAGCTGTCCCAACGAATGACGAGCCAGCAAGAGGAGCTATCCAGTCAGATAAGAAGCCAGCGCGAAGAGGTGTCCCAGCTATCACAACGGATGTCCACCCTACCAGAAGAGTTATCCAGTTCCTTCTCCCAGCAAATATCGCATTTGCGCTCCGAAATATGCAACTTCCGAGACGAGCAAAATCAGCAAGTGACCAACTTGAATCAGCAAGTGGACAACTTGAACCAGCAAGTAGCCAACATGCGAGACGAGCAGAATCACCAAGTGGCCAACTTGCGAGACGAGCAGAATCACCAAATATCCAACTTGCGAGACGAGATCAACCAACAAATGCAGTCCGAAATAAGGAAGCTTCAACGAGAACAGGAAGCTGGTAGTCGAAACCAGCCCATCCACCACGGCGACGGAGATGCAGAAACGATGGAAACCTGCCACGTAGACATCGACCGACGAGGAAACGGGGAGACGACCCAAGTACGAACTACGATGAAACCCCCGACCTTCGACGGGAAGACTTCCTGGCCAAATTACCTGAAACAATTCGACGCAGCGGCCAGAGCTAATGGATGGTCATCCCAGGAGAAAGCATTGTCCCTAACCGTAGCTCTTCGAGGCGAAGCTTTAGACGTCTTGCAATCATTGACACCGGATGAAGCTGACAACTTCGAGTTATTGGTGAATCGTCTAGAGATGCGTTATGGTCAAACTCATCTACAACCGGTGTACCGAATGCAGTTAAAGAGCCGAAAACAGAAAAATGGAGAAACTATCCAGGAATTTGAAGCGGATGTAGCAAGAATGGTACGACTTGCGTATTCAAATGCAGCGGAGGATTTCCTGGAGTGCCTAGCAGTCCAAACCTTCACCGATGGTCTTCGAGACGTCGAGTTGCAGCGCGCTGTACGGTTGGCGCGGCCGAAGACTCTTGTGGACGCCTTGACCATTGCCCTGGAGTTTGAGGCGGCGACGGAGGCCTCACGTGGAGTTGCTCGACTAAGGGAAATCACCGGTAACTACGACCATGCCGTTCATTCCGTTAGCGACGTTGAAGCGGTAGTAGAGAGATTAATGAAGTTATCTCCAAAAAGAAGGCGCCAAGTGAGATGCTGGAACTGCGGAGAACTAGGCCATATAAGAAATACTTGCCCCCAAAAAGAAAAATCTTCTGCTGAAGTACCCCAGCAGCAGGAAAACTAGAACGGGTCGACTCCTGGAGGGCGAAATCGACCCCAAACATTCCCGAAGCCCCTCACACCATTAAATTGGCAACTCTGCGACATCACGTGGACAGCTTATATGTAGATGGCCTCCTTGATGGGAAGAATATTAGCATGCTGGTAGACACTGGAGCTACAAAAACTATCGTCCGACCAACCATCATTATGCGAAATAAGATGGTGCCTACCAGTTGGAGACTGCGTACCGCTACCGGAGATTCTGCTAGAGTCTACGGTGAGATACAGGTGACGCTACAGTTTGGTTCAACCTCTCTTGTTCACTCAGTGCTGGTGGCTGACGTTGATGAAGATGTTGTTCTGGGCATGGATGTTATGCTCCACTGTGGTTTTCATTTGGATCTTCGCCAACGTATCCTTCGTACTGGTAATGAAGAAATATTCCTGCACCGAAAACAAGTTGACAATGCCTCGATTAAGCTAATCGATGATATCGAACTTCCGGCAAGCTGCGAATGTGTCGTCACAGCGCGGTTGGATGGACTGGAGCCAGATGGTGCCCCAGCCATGATAGAGCCGAAGAACCATGACAATGAATTGGGAAAAGGACTCCTTGTGGGTAAGACTCTTGTTAGATCCGCCAATGAGGTACCCATCCGAGTTATCAACTTGAACGATCATCCAGTTCTTCTCCGAAAGGACACGGAAATGGGAAGTTTAGAACCAGTAATGGCCATAATTCACAAGATAAATGTTACGGAAACAGATGAGACCAACGAAATTGAACAATTAATGACAAAATTAGACCCCTCTTTGTCAAAATTAGAAAAGAAACAGGTAAGAGATCTACTTTACCGTTATAAACCTGTATTTGGTTCTAAAAGTAAACTGGGAAGAACTGATGTTGTACAACATAGAATTGACACTGGTGATGCACGTCCGATTCGACAGGTACCCCGAAGGATGCCTCAAGTTAAAAAGGAAGAAGCAGACAGAGCCCTTAAAGAAATGATTCAAAATGGCATAGTCGAACCATCCAGTAGTCCGTGGGCTTCTCCTGTGGTATTAGTGAGAAAGAAAGACGGATCAATGCGGTTTTGTGTCGACTATCGAAAGCTAAATGATGTCACTAAGAAGGACAGTTATCCTCTGCCAAGGATTGATGATGCCCTCGACGCTTTGGCGGGTTCTACTCTGTTTTCTACCTTGGACCTTAAAAGCGGATACTGGCAAGTTAAAATGAATCCTGCAGACAAAGAAAAGACTGCCTTTACCAGTGGATCAGGGTTATGGCAATTCACGGTCCTTCCATTTGGCCTCTGTAATGCTCCTGCGACGTTTGAACGACTAATGGAGAACATCCTGCGGGGTTTGTCATGGGAAACTTGTCTAGTTTATCTAGACGACATCATCATAATGGGTAAGACCTTTAAGGAACATTTATCTAACCTGGAAGAAGTTTTTAAAAGATTACAGAACGCTAATCTAACATTGAATGTTAAGAAATGCCACTTGTTCCAGAGACAGGTCAACTATTTAGGACATAACGTAAGCAAGGATGGCGTTGCTGTTGACCCCGCTAAGATACAAGCCGTTCAGGAATGGCCAATCCCTATCGACAAACATCAGCTCCGGAGTTTCTTGGGTCTTTGTTCCTATTACCGACGATATGTCAAGAATTTTGGAGACATCGCCAAACCCTTGACACGTTTGATAGAACAAGATAAGTCCTTCTGTTGGGATCAGGAATGTCAAAAGGCGTTTGAAATATTGAAGAAACAGCTTACGTCAGCACCTGTTCTTGCTTATCCACTTCCTGATGGTAAGCTTATTCTGGACACCGACGCCAGCAATGTGGGAATTGGAGCCGTCTTGTCACAGCTACAAGACGGTAAGGAAAGAGTGGTTGGTTACTTTAGCAAAACTTTATCGAAAGCTGAAAAGAACTACTGTGTAACTCGGAGGGAACTGTTAGCAGTTGTAAAATCCGTCGAACACTTTTATAAATATCTGTATGGCAGAAAATTCCTGATCAGAACAGACCATGCTAGTTTAAAGTGGCTACTTAGCTTTAGGAACCCAGAAGGACAGATAGAAAGATGGCTAGAAAAACTACAGGAATATGATGTAGAAATCGAGCACAGACCTGGAACCAGACATCGTAATGCTGATGCACTTTCCAGAAGACCATGTCGACCTGATTGCCCCCATTGTACCCGTATGGAGCAGAACGAGGAAAAACTTGCCTTAGTTAAGGTTGTGCCAGAAGACGAGAGCTCTATGCTGGAGGAGCAACAAGAAAACGATCCCGTTCTGAGAAAGATTAGGGAGTGGAAGAGAATGGACCGTCGTCCGTTGTGGAGAGAGATATCCTCATTCTCTCCTGCTTTAAAAGCATACTGGTCCCAATGGAACTCTTTAATTTTGGACGGAGGGCTCGTTAAAAGACTTGTAGAAAATTCCGAGGGCACAGAAACAAGGAAACAAATAGTGGTCCCAAGAAATGCTGTACCGGAAATTTTAAAACAGATGCATAATGATAGTTCTGGAGGACATCTGGGTATCACGAAAACGCTGCAAAAGATCCGAGATAGATTTTACTGGGTAAATTGCACTAATGATGTTAAAGATTGGTGTCGTAAATGCACTACATGTGCTGCCAGTAACGGTCCGCACCGAAAACCGAAGGCGGAAATGCAGCAATACCTGGTTGGAAGTCCTTTTGAAAGAATCGCAGTAGATGTATTGGTGCCACTTCCACAGACCGATGTAGGAAACAAGTACATCTTTGTTGTAATGGACTACTTCACTAAATGGGTTGAAGCATATGCAGTTCCCAATCAGGAAGCTACCACTTTAGCAGATATATTGGTTGAAGAATTCGTAAGCCGATTTGGGGTACCATTAGAATTACATTCAGACCAAGGAAGAAATTTTGAGAGCAAGCTGTTTCAAGAAGTTTGCCAAAGATTAGGCATCCACAAAACGAGAACCACAGCGATGCACCCTTAGTCTGATGGAATGGTGGAACGAATGAACCGGACTATAACCAACTATCTGTCAAAAGTGGTGTCAGATTGTCAGAGGGATTGGGATCGACATATTCCACTATTTCTAATGGCAATTCGATCGGCCATCAACGAATCAACTGGCCAAACGCCTGCGAAGGTCCTGTTCGGTAGAGAAATGAGGCTACCATGTGACTTGGTGTTTGGTTGTAAACCTGGTGAAGAAATGGCACGTGAACAATATGTCACCGACCTTCAGAATCGAATGGAAAATATACACAACCTGGTGCGTGGAAAACTACAATTATCTAGTGATCGGATGAAGAGGTACTATGACACACGGACAATGGAAAAGAGTTACCAAGTTGGAGATATAGTCTGGCTCTATAACCCCCGACGGCGTCGAGGTATTTGTCCCAAATTACAAAAGAACTGGGAAGGTCCTTACACCATCAAGAAGAAGATTAACGATGTCATTTATCGGATCGTGAAAATTCCCAGAGGGAAACCCGTCGTGGTCCATCATGATCGTTTGGCGCCTTACCAGGAAAACCACAGTGGAGATGCGCAGCAACTCCAAGAAGATGGTTTGGCTGGCTCAGGGAGTGTGCGGGATTCCGATGTATGAAATAACATTCCAGGAGGAATGAATCTAAGGAGAGGGCAGTGTAACGGGATAACCGTAAAGGAAGGGACCATAATTTGAAAGATTGTTGTTGACAGTTGATTTTTAGAAGTTTGTAAAAAAATCAACTGACCATTTTAAATAATGTTTCTAGAAAATTCTAGAAACTTATAAACACACTGACTAGATTAAATAATGTTGTATATAAGGGGATGCACGGGCAGTTTACGTCAGTTCGAGTCAAGTGTTCACAAGAGTTCATTGTATTTATTTATTTTATTTAAATACAATATACAATATACAATATACAATGTTTTAATACAACACAATGTTTTTAATACAATGTTTTTGACTTAAAGAACTAATACTACACGTATGATACCTAACCCTACAGACAGTAAGGGTTGTCTTGTATCAAATATGTGTGTGTGTTGAGTGTTATGCTTGTAAGTGTGTTAATAGGTATAATTAGGCGTACGCTCACGCGGTTTTGTGTGTGTGTGTGTGTGTGTGTGTGTGTGTGTGTGTGTGTGTGTGTGTGTGTGTGTGTGTGTGTGTGTGTGTGTGTGTGTGTGTGTGTATGAATGCATAAACGAGTGGTGTGCTTGAGTGAGACCCAAGGTCGCCTTGGGAACTGCAATTTTTTTTTTTTTTTTTTTGTAGATACTTGAAAGCTATTGCTATGATACAAAGGTGCAGGTTATCATAATATCCAAACTTAATAAAGGTTATATATGTTTGCGTTTCCTATAATATTATTTTTAACAGCAATCGAAAATTTTTTAAAATTGCGTACTGTTTTAAGGTGTGCTGGAAGCGTGTTATAGAATCTCGGACCGTCGTAATTTAACTGTCTCTGACAAATTCGTTTGTTGTATCTCTCACATGTGAGATAGCCCTGGATGTTGGCTCGTGTAGGGTAATTGTGACTGATTGTAGTTTTTTTTTCTATATTTTTGTGAATATTACAAATAGCCGTGTGTATGTAGAGGCCTCTGAGATTAAGAAATCTATTATTGGAATATAATAAGTTTGTCGGATATTGCCTATCAAGTCCCAACATGACTTTCAGAAGCATATTTTGAGAACTTTGTAACTTAGCTTGATTAGTAGGTAGAAGGCTGCCCCATACTACAATGCCATATCGCAAAATGGATTCGACTAATGCAGTGTAAACTAATCGAAGTAAATTTTGATTTAAAACATTACGGAGGGTGTAGAAAATATAAGTAAGTTTCCTGAGTTTTTTAGATATATAGTCAGCATGAATATTCCACCGCAAGTGTTGATCGATTATTATACCTAGATATTTTATTTCATTTACTTTCTCTATCTTTTCATTTTCACTCAATTTTATATTTCTGAAAACTGGCTGGGTACTCTGAGTTATGGAAAAGGCAATGAATTTAGTTTTATTTATATTTAGAGTGAGTAGGTTAACATTCAACCATTGTTTTATACTTCTTAAGCATTTTTCAACACCCTTCTTTGCATCTGACCAGTTAGAAGCAGTATGAAGAATGACAGTGTCATCTGCATAGGAGATAATGTCACCTCTGTCACATGCATTATACATATCGTTTATATATAAAAGAAATAATATAGGGCCTAACACAGTACCCTGTGGAATGCCAATTTTAACGTGTTTAGGTTCACTCAACACATCATTGATTTTTACCAACTGAATACGATTTGATAAATAATTCTTAAAAAGTTGCAACGCCAAACCCCTGATACCCATTGCCTCTAGTTTAACTAATAATCTCTCATGTGGTATGGTATCGAAAGCCTTTGCTAAATCTAAGAAAACTGCTATCGTACACCTGTCACTGTTTATATCATTTAAAACTTCACTCACTAGTCTAGTAATAGCGGATTCTGTATTAAGGCCTTTGAGAAACCCATACTGCTTGTTGGAGATTAATTTATTCTTTTCAATAAAAGATATAAGACACTTTTTTATGTACATTTCGAGAATTTTCGAGAAACAGTTAATTTGGCTTATAGGCCTGTAATTACTTATTTGTGTTTTGTCGCCTGATTTGAAAATGGGAGAAACAACTGCTGTTTTGAAATATGTTGGAATAACACCTGAAGTTATTATTAAATTGATGACGTGTTTCAAGGGAACAGTTAAGTAAATATGTACTTGTTTAATAGTTGTAGCTTGAATTCCGTCGATGCCAGGGGCACTATTATTTTTTAGATTGCTGATAAGAGTAATAATATCGTTTGTTGAAATAGGTGGTATGAACAGAGAATTTTGTTGATTTATTTTATTTTCAGTGAGATTGGTATTGTTATTTTCATTCTTAATTTTGTTTGACATGCTTACACCAATTTCTGTAAAATAATTATTAAAACACTCTGCAATTTTCTGTCGCTCATATTCAATTTTATCGTCAGTTTTTATACAATTTATATTATTTTGTTTAATTTGTTTAGAACCCGATGCTTCATTTATAACATTCCATGCTGATTTAAGGTTATTGTCAGAATTTAACAGTTTTTGTTTGTAATAGTCATTTTTCGCTTTTTGAATAATTTTATTTAGTCGATTTCGATAGTTTTTAAATTCTTCTAAGGTATATTGATTTCTTAGCATTTTTTTTTTCATTTGATCTCTATTATTAATAGAAATAATAATACCTGTAGTAATCCAGGGTTTTATTTTTTTTATTTTATTAAAATTAATTTTACTTTTGCATTGATCTAAAAAGTTGTTAAATATATTTAAAAATGTTTCCGTAGCACTTATGCTATCTTGACAATTTAAGACTCTTTCCCAAGATTCTTTTTCTAAGAGGCTATTTAATTTTTTGATGTTAATTTTGGATCTACTAATGTTATCCGGAAGTTTATTAATATTATTGTTGTTATATTGTAGATTAAGCAGTGTTGTATAATGGTCTGATATACTGTTTTGTAAAATGTATCCCGTAATGTTGATTTTACTTTTATTTAAGATATTTCTTACAAAAATATGATCAATGCAGGTGCTTGACGTGTCTGTGACTCTAGTAGGTCGGTTTATATAAGAAATATATCCAAGACTACCAGCAGTTAAGAGGTAATCATGAGTAGTTTTATTTGTATCTGAAACGAGGTCAATATTTACGTCCCCAGCGAAAATTTCTAAGTCTTGTTTATCAAGGTCCTTTAAGTATCGTTCAAGGTCACTTATAAAGACGTCAGTACTTGTAGAGGGTAGTCTGTAGAAACTGGAGACGCCATGACTACTTCCGTTATAATGAAATGTGGCTCTAAGAATTGTGACTTCTCTTAGTTTATGATTTGTTACAGAGGCGCTAACGGAATCTTTGATATACATCACCACTCCGTCGTGAAAATTAAAGTTTGCTTCATTATAAAATGCACAGTAACCTGGAATTTGGAAGTATTTGATATCGGCTAGTATAAAAGTTTCTGTAAGAATAATTATATCTATATTGTCCCGCTGAAATTGTTCTAATAATATTAAAAGTTCGTTAAAATTTTTTTGAAGACTACGAATATTCAAATGTACAATATTAAATTGGACGTTTGAGTTATTACCCTTGACGGAATGTAAATATTCGTCAGCGTTTTTAACTACCTTTGTATCTTCCAAATCAGTGTTTATTAAGTTTATAGTATCTACTATACTCATTTAAAGTCAAAGAATATCATTTAGGTGAAGAGGATTTAATAATTTTAAAACAATATACTATCAATACAAAACTATTTAGGTTATTAAAATATAAAGCAATCAAGTATTTGGGACACCCAATCAAGTCTCACTCGCTTATTTGGCACGTACGTTATTTTTGTGTTTATGTGTATGTGTGTGTGTGTGTGTGTGTGTGTTTGTGTGTGGATTTGTGTGTGTGTGTGTGTATGTGTGTGTGTGTGTGAGCGCGTGTGTTTGGTGTATATCAAATTTATGGAAATAGAAGTTTTGGCTGATTACTTTTTTCGCCAATAATAATTCGAGCTGGTGTCGTTCAAGATAATAGATTTGTTATTATTATTATTATTTTTTTTCATTATTATTATATTTTTTATATGTATACATAAACATATATATACACACATATACATATACACATATACATATACACATATACATATATTTTTATAACTATCTGTGCTTACTGTTATACCCTTTTAAAAAAGTTTATTCACAAACAAAATGATAATATTAAAGTTTATATTATATATTGATTTTTCTTGCAAGCTCATAATTTGACATACCAAACGTGTAAAATACAGAAGCAAACTAATATTTAACAACTACATAGGTACAAAAACTAATATTCAAAAGCTATACATTTCTACGAATTTTAGTTATACGTAAGTATTATTAAGCAAATTCGCAAGAAGAAAAAAAAAATATAACTAAGGCATAACAAACTTTATGAAAATTAAAATTTACATTTATATGATAACATTCGAAAGGTTTATCATTTTATCTTATTGTTATTTTATCACGCTTAATAAAACAAACATTTAAGAAAAACAGGTTATAGAAAAAAAAAAGTAAATAAAGTAAGTTCAAACTTGATAATATTGAAGGTGCTATTGATTTTCAAATTAATAGGCTAATTTATAAAGGAACTAAAGTAAATCCATTTTGATAATTTAAAATTATAACTTTCTTTTTTTTTAATATTTACACTTAGAAGTTAGAATAAAATTTAAGTATAAGGACTTTTAAAGAGTTAAACATTCTTTAGTGAAATGGGAATTTAAGATTTATCCTTATTAAACTAATTAAATATACTGTAATATAACTATATAAGTGAGCATTACAGTTTAAAGTAATTTTATCTATGAAGTTGCAGTGGAGAAAAAGAAAGAAAGAAAAAAAAAAAGACTAGTCCAAAATTCTTACTTAAGCTGGTTCTGTTACAAGGGAATGTTTTAATTATTTAAATATCGTCTTTTGATTTTATTTCTTGAATTATGTTATCCGTTCGAACAAATAAACGGCCATTTGATGTCCATGAGTTTTTGGTACCAAACTTTTCCCTCATATCTTTTAATAGGTTAATACGGCGCTTAGTTAAGTCCTCGTAAATAATTAAAGGTTTACCTTTTAGCATCCTTTTCTTAGAGTAAACAAGGTTTTTGTGTTTATGACTATGAAATTTAACTACAATTGGTCTACTATTACGTGATTCAGTTTGCTCAGATGATTTACGACCTACACGGTAACATCTATCAATAGCTGATGCATCCAATTGAATTTGTAGGTGTTCCTTCAGGGTTCTTATTACGGACTTTTCAACGTTTTCACCTTCGAGCTCTTCTATACCTACAATTCTGATGCAGTTTCGCCTGTTGTATTGTTCAAGGCTATCAGTTTTTTCATCTAGTTCTGACAGCTGTTTATCTTTTTCTTGTATAATTGACTCCAATGTTTTTATTTCATTTTCATATTTATTAACAATCATATTAATTTTTTCCTCAAATTGGAGTGATAGTCTTCTGATTAATTCTTCTTTTTCACTTGCAAAAACCTCCGTAAACATTTCTTTAAATTCACTTAGCTGTTTTTTAGAGTAAACCATTTTTTTTTATTATTATAACGCAATATACACTATCAATTCACTATCGAAGAAAAGCACTCAAAATACTACTTTCGAAAGCTATGTAAGATTAATCACTCAACTTAATAACTTTTCACTACTTTTTGGATATTTTAATAATAATAATTTTAATAATAATTTTGCACCAGCACGAGAGATACGGTCTACTCGCTTTGCATGCTCGCTATTGTCAAGTAGTTAGACGTTATCCAGCAGAGTTCAGTGTATCTTAACAATTTTGTAAATAAATTGTGTAAAAAGCCCCCATAAGTGTTTCAATATAATTCATTTTTATATTTATTTTCATCAACTTCATATATTTCAGTTTCATATTTTATTTCTTCATTTTTATAATATTTATCTTTTTCATTCTTCTTATCCTCTTCATATTCATTATTTTTTTAATTTCATAATTTCATATTCTTGTTTCATTTTGTTTTTATATGTCTCATATTCTTTATAATATTTATTTTTACTTTTTCCTTCCTGTATTACCATATATGAACCATCCTCAGTTCTCTCATTTTGCATCTCTTGTAATTTTTTTGTTTCGTCTTCAAATTTCTTTGCTACTTCCATTACGTTCCTTTCCATAGTTTGTTGTATTCTTTCGTTTTCTTTCTTATTTTCTTCTTTCTGTAAATATATTTCCTTCCTTATTTCCACTTTCTCTATCCTGATTTCTTCATTTGGTTGGTTAGTATTACTTTGTACTTCTTGTAATTTATTCTCCATTTTATCCAAATTTTGTTGTATCATTTCATTTTCTTTTAAAAAAATATTTTTAAATTCTTGTTTCATATCAAATTTTATATTGCTTATATCCATTTTCACTTCATCTTTCAATTTCTGAATATCCACCTGCATAGTTAATATTTTACCATTTACTCCATCCATTTCAGCTTTCATTTCATTTTTATTTCTCCTCATCTCTTGTAAATTTCTGGTATTTTCATCCATTTTATTATCCATTTTTTTCCAAAAATTTAAACATTCTCTCCATCTCTGTTTCTTGATGTGGTTTTGAACTAGTCGCATCTCTTATCACACCTACTTGTACAACCTGAATAGTTGTTTTTTCTTCTCCTTCTGAAGATTTATTAGTTTCCATTTTTTTTTTAAGAATATTCAATTTGCTTTTATTATTTTATTTAAATTTTAATGTGTATATCTAATTAATAATTTTAATTCACCTCGTATTTTAAATTAAAATTTTATGTCTTATTGACACTGTCAAAATCAAAATTTTTTATAATTATACTATTCCTAATTTTATATGTTCTACTATACTAATATTTAATTTGTTCTTTCAATTCTTCTTTATCAATTTAAATATTTATAAAATATGTCTTATTAAAATTATATCTCCCCCCTATTTCAAAAATAAAAACAAACTAACAACTGTCTTTACATAAGAATTCAAAAATCTTACCCCAGATTACAATTTTTCTATAATTTCTAAATTTCTATCTTGTATCTCACTTGGTAGTAGATAGGCAAGGGGGATTCGAGCGCAAAATCACTCATTTTTACATGTAAATCTCCATAAGAAAATCTAAGGTCCAACATGGTCATTTTTTGCTCGCAAGCTCGATCTGCGCATGCGCGACTTACAATCTGAACCAAAGTCACTTGTACTGACGTCATCCTATGTTAAGTAAAAAAACACTCTGCTTGCTAAGTTCGAACCCGGGCCGCCTGCATGATAAACAAGTACGTTAAGCACCATGCTAACGCAAGATTATTAGGGTTGTATTTCGTAAACGATTAAACAGATTTCATATAGGTAAGAAAGGGACCTTCCTATGCGTTCAGCGAAGCAGTTTCGGCGACCCCCACCTTCTCTAGGCAACTCAGCTACCAAAGATTCTTCTTGTAATTAAATACAGCAGAAAAGCCGGTGTTTACCGAATTTAACCGAAACCAGTCGACATTTCCCTATAAAATCCCGTGGTAATCCTATTTTCATTTAGTACTTTCTGTACAGAATGTAAAAACTTACTTATTTGTAATTTTTTTTGTTGTTTGGCAAGTGAATAGAAATAGATATAGTGTTGTATATTAGGATTACTTCTAAATAAAGATTACTATTATTTATTAATTACCATTCCGCAGAACGAAAATTCAATGGAAACGTATGGCGAATTCAGAAATAGAATTGATAGGGAAAAATATAATCGTTTATGGTGTTGATGAAGTAGAAGGTATGGAAGAAACAGTTAAAGATATTTTACAACTTACTTTGACCCAACCTAATGTTATAGCTTTAAAAAAGTCTACAGCATTGGTAAAGCTCGAAATAAAAACAATCCTAGACCAATAAAAATTGAGTTTTCATCCAAAAAAAGTGCTCTAGCAATTTTACGTAATAAAGCTAAATTGCCCAATATTAAATACGAAAATATTAAGGTTAAAAATGACTACACTTTTAGACAAGAGAAGAGATATCTTAGGTATTCAAACAATTATACACCCGAAAGGCTAAAGGAGAAAATATAAGGATTAAGTTTGTTAACGAAATTCCACTAATTGTCCCAATAGTTAGTACTGCAAAGAGAGGCCGTGATGAAGAAAACTCCCCCAACAACAGAAACAAAATTTCATAACTAACTTTATCAAAAAACTAACTATAATTTTCTGGAATTGTCATGGTTTTAAAAATTTAAACAACTTCACTTCATTTGTCTTTGTTTGTGTTAGTGAAACATGAGTTACGTTAGCTTAACGAGTGGTCTAAATGATTTTGATGTTATTAGTGAGTGTGCGGTAAAAGAAAAATCGTTAGGTAGAGGAAGTGGTGGCTTATGTATTGTAACGAAACGGTCAGCGTGAGTCAGTGCGCCCCTGGTCCAGTGCGGGGTACAGAGCTCACTCACGCGTATCTTCCAGATCCATCGAGACTTCTCTAGGAAGCGACGGACCTTGGGTGCGGGAAGAGAGGGGAGTGGCCTGGCACTTTCTAGTCTTAGCTGGAATCTTCGTCTGCCCTATACGAATCGCGCGACGCGCAACGATGAAGTTAGAGTTGGGCAAGCGAATTGAGAATTTAAGTGCGCGCTTTGCAGATAAATAATTCTTAACATAAATTGTACTGTATTTTGTGTTGTATATTTATTAGTTTGGTGTTTAGTTAATATATTTGTAAATAAATCGAACCCAGACTTTAATTTCGTTACATTGGTATCAGGTGTGGGGTTAAACTGCACCATAGTGCTTAAAGTGTCGGTTACGCGACTATAGTGTTCGTTTAAGTTGTTTTTCGTTTCGGTAGTGACTTTGGTTTAAACTTTTACCTAGATTAAGTTAGTTATTTTTGTTTAAAGACTTTATTGAATTGTTTTTCGTTTCGGTAGTGACTTTATTTTAAACTTTTACCTAGATTAAGTTAGTTATTTTTGTTCAAAGACTTTATTGAATTGTTTTTTCGCTTCGGTAGTGACTTTGTTAAGACTTTTACGTAGTTCAAGTTATTTTTGTGTCGCAAAGTGTTAAAGACGTTAGTAATTCACGATGAAATTGTTACAATTGTCGGTGAAACAGTTAAAAGAACAATTATCGGAATGGGACAAAGATACAACGGGCAACAAATCTTTACTTCAGTTAAGATTGGCGAATGCTCTAAGAGAAGAAGGAGAGGACCCAGACAACTTTAAATTTAGTTCACCCGAGGAGACACTTTTTAAGGCAATTTCAGGCAAAATGGAAGAAACTGCCAGACAAAGTGACGAAAAATTAGAGAAAATTGCTTACCAAAACAATGAAAAAATGGAACAACTACAAGCCGAATTAAAAGAAATTGCAAGACAAAGTGACGAAAAACTAGAGAAAATTACCAGTCTAAACAACGAAAAAATTGAGCAACTTAAAACCTTTGAGGATAAAATGGTCGACGTAAATAAAAAAATACAACAACTGGAATTATTTGTAAAGAAGGGTATCGTCAGTTCACAACAAGAAAACAATACTGAAGGAACGCCTGTCCAAAATTTTACGATAGAACAAATTGTCAAAGACGAATATAAATGTGGTATGAAGTTTAAATTACCTTCTTTTGATGGGAAAAGTTCTTGGTCAACCTATGTCAAACAATTTGAAGCAATAGCTAAGGCCAACCAGTGGACGGAAAAACAAAAAGCGGTTTCGTTAACGGCTGCTCTTCGAGGCGATGCGGCGGATATCCTTAGAGCGATTCCGAAAGACCAGGAAAATTCCTACCAGATATTATACGCTCGACTAGATAATCGCTATGGGGATTCGCATCTACAACAAGTTTATAAAGCGCAACTACGAAGCCGAGTTCAGCGTACTGGCGAGACCCTGCAAGAATTTGAAGCAGAGGTTGCTCGCATTGTGCGATTGGCTTATCCTACCGCTGCCGACGATTTCCTGGAAGAGATAGCGGTAGATACGTTCGTGAATGGACTAAGGGAAGGCGAACTTCAAATGTCCCTTAGACTAGCAAGGCCAAAATTGCTAGATGAAGCACTGGCTATTGCTTTAGAACACGAGACAGCAAGCCATACGTCTAGAGGTCACCGTATGAGATACATCGGAGAAGACAACGATCCATGTTCTGGAAATTTGGAGGAAATGGTGAGAAAAGTGCTTGACCAAATAAAAGAAGTACCAAAGGCAAAGCGACGAGGACCACGGTGTTGGAATTGCGGCGAATTGGGGCACATTCGTCGTGAGTGCAACGACAACTGCAAACACTGTTCGAAGTTAGAAAATAAAACCGGTCAAATACTACGAACAACGGTAGAAAATGAGCACTGGTGGCCAGATAGACGGCTCAAGAAAACGATCAGTGTCTAAAAATTATCCTGGATTGGATAAGCCGTGGAGAAAGACCGACTTGGCAGGAGATCAGCGGTAGAAGTCAAGAAGTAAAGAATTATTGGAGCCAATGGGACAGCCTGACGGTACAAGACGGCTTGTTGTACAGAAAAGTCGAGAACGAAGACGGCACCGAATCAAAATTGCAATTGGTCGTACCCAAGAGTAGAGTGTCGGAAGTATTGCGCCAGTTGCATGATGGAGCATCAGGAGGACACTTTGGCATTACCAAGACATTGCAGAAGGTGCGAGAAAGATTCTATTGGGTCAATTGCAAGGACGACGTTAGACGATGGTGCCGAAAATGCGAGCTATGCGCCGCCGGAAACGGACCAACTGCGAAAAAGAGAGCACCCATGAGACAATATAACGTCGGTATTCCGATGGAAAGGGTTGCTATTGATGTTGCAGGACCTTTTCCAGAAACTGATAGTGGAAATAAATATATCCTGGTCGCCATGGATTACTTCACGAAATGGACCGAAGCCTATGCCATTCCAAATCAGGAAGCTGCTACAGTTGCCGAAATCTTGGTAAAAGAATTTTTCTCTCGTTTTGGCATTCCTGGAGAGATTCATTTAGATCAGGGAAGAAATTTTGAATCGGCACTGTTCCAGGATGTCTGCCGTTTGTTGGGAATTAATAAAACGAGGACAACACCTTTACATCCCCAATCAGATGGAATGGTAGAAAGGATGAACCGAACCATGGGCAAATATCTATCAAAGGTTGTCTCAGAACATTAGCGAGACTGGGATCACTACCTTCATTTGTTCCTGATGGCATACCGATCGGCTGTGAACGAGACCACGGGCCAAACTCCCGCTTGCCTCATGTTTGGTAGAGAACTACGTCTTCCATGTGATCTCGAGTTTGGCTGTAAACCCAACGAAGAACACATCGCCGGTGAGGGTTACGTCGATCAGCTGAAGGCGAGAATGAACGACGTTCATGAATTGGCCAGAAGCCATATTCAAAAGGCTAGTGATCGCATGAAAGATCAACAAAAGTTCCACCAACGAAACCTTTGAAGTGGGAGACTTAGTTTGGTTGTATAATCCACAAAGACGTCGAGGGCTATGTCCTAAATTACAAAGGCAATGGGAAGGCCCATACACCATAATTAAAAGAATATTTGATGTGATCTACCGGATTAAAATGAATCAGCGGAAACCAAAAGTTGTACACATCAATCGGCTAGCGAGATATGCCGGTTCGAATGAAGACGAAGAAGAGGCTAGAGCGGTCCGAGTAGAAGAAAGTTATGGATCTAACACCAGCTTCCAGGATTTTATGACCAATTATGGACAAAGAAAGAAGGCCAGATTTGGTGTTACTACCGAGAAAAATCAGGACATCTTTGAGCTTCCTGTTGACGTCTCTATCGCTACCTACGTAACTGAGGATCTTCAAATGAACAGAGGACTTGCCTCGGTGTTCAAGAAGAAATTCGGAAGATTAGATGAACTGTTAGAACAAAGACCAAGAGTAGGTAAAGTCCTACGTTTAGAAGATGGCCAACGGTATCTGTTCTATTTGGTTTCGAGAAGAACGTCCGGCACAAAGCCCACTTACGAAGATCTCTGGCGCACTTTAAAGAACTTGGCAGAAATTTTAGTGCGTTATGAAATAAATAAACTGGCAATACCGAAAGTTGGATGTGGATTGGATGGTCTAGACTGGAAGATAGTGCGAACCATGATTGAAGTAATTTTTAAAGACACTGGCGTGGAAATCAAGGTGTGCTGCTTCAATCCCAAAGGAACAAATTCTGGTAAAACCGTGGACTGCTACTTCTTCAAGAAGGGTGTTTGCCGAGAAGGCCTAAGCTGCAGGTTTCGACATAAGACGCTGGAAAGGCCTGTCCATGGAATTTATGAACGGGACGTTCAGAAGTTAAGAGGGGGGCAGTGTAACGAAACGGTCAGCGTGAGCCAGTGCGGTTTTAAAAATTTAAACAACTTCACTTCATTTGTCTTTCTTTGTGTTAGTGAAACATGAGTTACGTCAGCTTAACGAGTGGGTCTAAATGAGTTTGATGTTATTAGTGAGTGTGCGGTAAAAGAAAAATCGTTAGGTAGAGGAAGTGGTGGCTTATGTATTGTAACGAAACGGTCAGCGTGAGCCAGTGCGCCCCTGGTCCAGTACGGGGTACAGAGCTCACTCACGCCTATCTTCCAGATCCATCGAGACTTCTCTAGGAAGCGACGGACCTTGGGTGCGGGAAGAGAGGGGAGTGGCCTGACACTTTCTAGTATTCGCTGGAATCTTCGTCTGCCCTATACGAATCGCGCGACGCGCAACGATGAAGTTAGAGTTGGGCAAGCGAATTGAGAATTTAAGTGCGCGCTTTGCAGATAAATAATTCTTAACATAAATTGTACTGTATTTTGTGTTGTATATTTATTAGTTTAGTGTTTAGTTAATATATTTGTAAATAAATCGAACCCAGACTTTAATTTCGTTACAGTATTTTTTACAGAAATACTTTTAATGCTATTGTTTTATGTAAATCCTCTTGGTGGATATGTTGCTTGTTTAATTTAAATGATTTTAAAATAATAATATGTAACTCATATTTAAAGACCTTATTAAAAATTGATTTTATTTTAGAAAGTTTTCAGATAACACTCTTTGAAATAACAGAAAAAATACCCTAGTACGATAATTGTAATTGGCGGGGATTTCAATAGCAGGGTATCCGATATTGGCACTATACCCAGTGATCCAGTGAAGTTCTTGAAAACTTAAATTTATATGAAAAAAGGTTGAGTTTATACACTACTAGACAAATACTATGGGACCCTCGTTACTTGAATTTATGATAAATAACTCTAAATGGAAGAACTTCGCTGGATAGGCCTGCCAAGTATACTTATGTAAGCAAGCTTGGCATAAGTGTAGTTGATTTAGCTTGGATGAGTAATTTAAATTTATCAGACATTAACAACTTTTTTTTAGTCCCGATGATTTTTTATCTAATCATTTTTCTGCAAACCTAATTCTTCATTTTAATTTAAACCATTTGGTTGCACCTATGGGTACTCATATTTCTTCCAGCAATTCACTGGTCTGGAAGTGTGATCTGTCTTTAAATTATAAATTAACCATGTTTAATTCTACTAGAGTCACATTTATGTCTGATGTAAATAAATTGATGAATAATCCATACTGTGCAGTGACTGAGACAGCTGATCAACTAGGTTTAATTAAATACACTAATCATAATAATAATTACAATAACAATCATAAACCTTGGTTTGATGCTACTTGTAAAGATTTTAAGAAAAAACTTAAAACAGCTCTTAAATAAGCAAAACAAGATAATTTTTCGGACGAAGTTAAGAACCGTTAAAGTAAAAACTAAATTCAAAAATTTAATCGCAACAAAAAAACAAGGCTATTATAAAGAAAACTTATCTAAACTTTCGAATTTGTCAAATACTAAAGTGTTTTGGATGTCTCTTAAACAATTTTGCAGTAATTCCAAATGCCATTCACTTAGCTCGGAATTTTGGAATGAATTTTACTCAAATGTATATGCTCCTACTACCACTCTTGGTATAACTTACTCTGATGTTAGTCACCCATATCTTGACTGCCCCATCACCACTGAGGAGATTTATGGTGTACTAAATAACGGTAAAAATAACAAAGCTCCGGGTAGCGATGGTATTTCCTACGAATTTTTTAAAAACCTACCTCATAATTGGATTATCTACTTAAACTCACTTTGCAACCCTATCTTCGTTACGAGTACTGTTCCCAACGCTTGTTCTAATATATTACTATCTATGTTGCACAAGAGTGGGCCAGTAAATGATCCAGCTAATTACAGAGGGATAGCTTTAGTTAATTGTTGTGTAAAATTATTTTATTTCATCCTGTCCAGTAAATAAACTTCCCTATTATCAATTCGGCGCCGGTAAGTACAACATTACGGTATCATGTACTGTAATGTGTTAATTGCCTAGCAACTCTGCTCTGATTGCTTAAGAGAAGACAATTACTTTTAATTTTTGACATTTAAGAATACTATAAAGACTATTAAATAAAAATAAAATAATGAATTACTTACTTTTAATTTTATTTTAATTTAAAACACGAATTAACAATTAATACAAAAATTTTAAACCATTTGACAGTAACTGACAGTAATTTGACGTAACTAGTCATGTTACGAACTATTTTTAAAATTTTTATGAATTTATTAATTTATAAAAACAGGATGAAATAAAATATGATACGATACATGGTCGTTAGGTTTTATTACAGTACTCGTTTTTATTTCCAGACTCGGGTCCTACGTCGGTCGCCTCGTCCGTAAACTAACTCGTAGATACTGTAATAATGCCCGGTTTCTGAGGTACTTTTAACGGCAGTTTATCAATTCGATAGCGCTATTGGTTCAATAACTCTTGGAATTGCGTTTCTGAACATGGTCGCGTCAGTTAAACTCCGTTTAAACTAAGGTAAACTTAACTGACCATTTTGTGCAGTTTATCGATTCCATAACTTTATTTGACGTTTTTGACGTGGTCATTTCATGCGATTTTCAGGTTATTATTATTAAGTGGCGAATTTTAACGTTGCGTTACAGCTAAATTTAACTCGAAAAAACAATGAATAGTGGTATAATTAATACAAGCAGTTCGTCAGAGTCGGATACAGAAGTAATGGAGTTTATTTCTAGTATATCTATACCTAGAAACTTAAGACAAAGGAGAAACCCTTTCGAAATGTTTAGTGATGAAGAGTTCACGTTAAGATATCGGTTTAACAAGAACACTGTGATACTTGTCAGTGAAATCATCAGCCCTACTTTAGTGCCTATTTCGCACCGCAAATACACATTGTCTGTTTTGGAACAAATCTTTATCGCATTACGATTTTATGCCACAGGTACGTTCCAAGTTTTAATTGGTTATGACATAAACGTACATAAAAGTACCGTGTTAAGAGTAGTGTATAAAGTGAGTAAAGAAATAGCAAAATTAGCTAGGAGCTATATCAAAATGCCCAATGTGGAAGAGTTGAGAAAGGTTAAGGAGTAATTTTACAATATAGCTGGATTTCCAAATGTTATTGGTTGTGTAGATGGATCACACGTACCTATTCAGTCGCCTGGTGGTGAACAAGCAGAATTGTTTAGGAACAGAAAAGGTTTTTTTTTCTATTAATGAACAAGTCGTTTGTGATGCAAAATTATATATCCGTGACATTGATGCTCGATGGCATGGATCGGCTCATGACAGCACTGTGTATCACAACTCATTCCCGCGAGCGCTCTTGGACAATAATGAGATAGATGGTGACCTGCTGGGAGATAGCGGTTATTCTTTCGCTACTTCTATCAACAGCATCTTTTCACGTTCAGTGAAATTCTTACAGCGTTTTCCTGATTCCATATTAAATGAAAAAAGAACACTTCAAAACTTAACACGAAAAAAGCACACGCGGGAACAACTCAAAGCAAACAACACGACAATCAAATCAACGGAAGTATCTTCTGACTGGTTATTTTTCTCTATGTCAAATACCACTCAAGCACTCTTTAGCACAGTTTAGGGAAGAAGACGGTATCAACAATTGCAGATGAATTTACTTTAAATGGGAAAAACCCTAATAATCCCTACCGATCGTCAAACATCTGTATTCAAGGGAAAAACCAAAATTATTTAAACTTATAAATGTTAAATGGGTATAAGGATTGAATTTAATGCCTATTGTAAAATAGCTGTTTACGATCTGAGATTAGTTATATAATATCTACTTAAAATTTATTTATTGTTATTACTTTTTTTATACCACTATTTGGGATTTCCCAAAAGAAAGTATCTATATCTTATTTTCATATTTTTAAAATAATATAATAATATTAATAATAATATTCAGTAATGAGTATTGTATTGTAGTCCATACTACCGTCACATGGTTGCAATATATTCTGCACTATGTTTTTGAGTCGAATACATGCGTGTGAATTAAAACCTGTTCCTGCAAAGTTACTGAAAAGTGCAGTTTAAAGTGCGTTAAAAGTTTGTAAAAGTGTGTATATGTTGTTAGAAAATGTTTTGCATTGTTTTCTAGTTAGCCCACGGTAAGCAAATCAGGTTTTGTAAACACTTTTTTGGTACATTGATCGTTTTACTGTTTAGTTTTCGTGTTTGAAGTAAGGACACACAACAACTGGTTTTATTTTTCTAAGTATTTATTTAATTGAATACAGTTTATTTAAAAAAAAAATAATTTCTACTTGCCAGTGTTTGTAGTTATTAAGTTTTATCAGTTAACAGTGATGCCAGTGATACATATTTGATGGCGCCGAGTGATGATGATATAAATGTGAAAATTACATGCGCGAGTTGTAAACGATCTTTAAAAGGCGAATTAAAATGTACCAAAAGTGGTTGGTCAAAATTTAATCATCTGTCCATCATGTGCTGAAACTGAAAATGATGGCGACCATGCGTGAAACAATGTCGATGCTCTAAGAAGAGAGAACAGTTTAATAACTCTCCATAGAATTGAAATCATTACGTGACGAAAAGGTAAACAAGATAACAACCCCTCTACCTCCTGTTCCTCACGCCATTGCTTTGTCATTGCCATCGGAGGCGCGCACGAACAAATCGAGCGCACGTAGAACGCGCTCTACGACTACGCAGGTTGAGGGTACGTCACACCAAACCGAGCTGAAGTTGGATACAGGTTGTGATCGTGCCCGCAAAACATATGGTCAAGTGACCAGTCGTCCTGTAGCAACAGCAGAAACAGAAAAATTGGATAATCCGAACAGAAAAGAAGAAGACCTGGCCAATAACCAAGATGGGATTTTTCAGATTCAACTTCATAAAAAAAACGCCAACAATACAAAAAACGTCTGGGAAATGCGAAAGTATCCCAGGAAAATGAAATAAATGGCTTCTAGGGTGGAGAAAGAAGAGCTTGGATATATTTAAATCGTGTTAAAAGACAAGCAACTGAGGCTATGATAACAGATCACATAAAGAAAAAGGTGGGTTTTGAAACTGAGAATATTTGCGTAGGGAGATACCCACTGAACCAAACAAACTTAAATGCTTTGTTGTAACAGCACTGTTAAAACTCAAGGATGAACTATACGATCCAGATTTCTGGCCTCGGATGGTTGGCATTAAGAGATTTGATTTTACGAAACACAGAGAATTTTTGCAAACTGCCGGTAATTTTTTATAAAAGGCTACATACCTGATTTACTACTTGTTGATAATAGCCAACTTGAAATTGTTAGTCATAATATTTAGCATCTGATCTCTGGATCTGGAAATTTGGGACGGGCGAGCTAGTGCTCAGCCAGCACTGAGGCCACATATGACCCATTGTGCATCCTTCCGTGTGTAGGGATATCCTCACCTCAGGATGTCACCAGGCCTATTGATTTAAAATAGGTGATGAGGCTCCCGAGGGGGATCTCCCTGACATCGGCTGGTGTAAGCCAATACTCGCCCAACACGGATCTTCTGATTTCAGAAAAAGCAGAGCAGTCATACATAATGTTTCATTATGTATGTTTCCTCTTCTTGTTCGCAGCCTCTGCATAGCGGCGATTCTGTTAGTTTCATCCTAAAGAGATGTTGTCGCAGGATGAGGTAATAACTCTCTGGCCAGTCTACAGTTCGTAGTTTCATCCCAGCACTGTATAAATTTTTGGTGAGAGTGCTGTTTAATAAGGTCCACGACTGCGCTTGGTAGAAGGGCGAGGGCTAACATATCTGTAGCCCGCAGCCCTCTTTGCTAAATTGTTCGCAATGCGGTTGCCTTTAAAGTTTCCATGTCCTTTGATCCAGCTGAGAGTGAACACGTTATTATGGCTGGCCTCAGTTAGAGATTGGTGGCATTCTAGTTCTAAACTTGAAGTGAAACGTGGTCTATTCAAGGTCAGTAGTGCTTGTCGGCAGTCTGTATATATATTTATATTCCTGCCTGTGATGTTCCTATTGATTAATTCTTTTGCAGCTATGGTTATGCCTGTGAGTTCTGATTGAACCACACTTGACAAGCCATCCATAGCCCATTTTGTTTTTAGGCTTAAGGATCTAGAGTAAATTCCACATCCCACACCTTGCTTTGTTTTTGATCCATCCGTATATACGCTCAGAGCGTTCACTACGTTGGGGTCTGCTGTCTTGTTTGTTAATATTTTGTAGGGTGTGACACAATTACTTCGTTGCTAACTGCAATGATGGGGAATCCTGACCACAATTCTCTGTCTGAACAGTCTTAAACTACCAAATACCACAACTGTTTGTTCGTTGGACCACCTACACTCAAAGAAACGAGAGAAAGAAACCATGAGAATCGACGAACCACATGTATAAAGAAACTTGTACTCACCAACTGAAGATTTAATTAAATATCCGGACGATGCCGTATTTTCCACCGAATTCACCAAAATTCAGAGAAATCTCTCCCACAATATTCGATGGAAATGAACGAGGTTAAATTTCGTAAATCCAAACTAAATTGTCTTCGATGATTGAAGATTACAAATTAACCTCAAGACAAATCTTCTTAACGATGCTTTCACCACAAAGGTTCGTAAATGAAAAGAAAGACGATTTCCCACGTCACTTCGATCACAATAATTTGACACACGTCGAAATAAGATATGGCCTCTACTATAGGGACAAACCGTAGCTTATTCAGCCAACAACTTACAAACAAACAGGGGTCATTTGATACGACCAATCTAAATATTTATATAGACGACAATAAAAATCCCAACATTACGTAATTTCCCCATTTATTTTTGATTTCAATAACAAAGTTAAAAAAAATATGACCGAACGTTGGCTGCAAAACTACAATATACAAGTTATCAACGAGAGATTGGATCGGATGAACTACTGTCAGTGATTTCAAACCATAACAAAAATAATACTTGACTACAAAACCAATTTTAGCAACAACTGAATATAATTTTATGGCCGAAAATAATAAACAACAGTTGGCGTTTTACTATTAACGAACCCAAATCAACCGGTTTTGCCTCGATAAATCCTACAATATTATAAGGTAAGCCAACGATTTTGTTTACAAATTAAGATCTGTCGCTAACGCGAAATTAACCCGTGACAAGGGTTTGTCAAAGACAAATCTTGGTGCGACAGCATCCGTGACTGCCTGTAAGAGTGGTATCACTTTTATCGATTCCCTCCACAGACTATCCCTATAGGTGCCAGTCCCTACAGTGGGTTCGATACCAACCGTGCGAAAGCGTACCATGGTCATCAATGCGACCTACTTAACAAATATATCAAGGGGGGTGAGACCAAGTATGACTTCCATTGCACTGGTCGGTGTGCTTCGCATGGCTCCTGTTACGAGAAGGCATGCTGATCTTTGAATTTGGTTTAATTTTTTGATAGCTGTCGTTTGTTTCACTTTAGGCCACCACACGACAGCACCATATGTTAGCATAGGTCTTATGATTGCCGTGTAGATCCACATGATGACCTTGGGGGATAATCCCCAGGTCTGTCCTATGGTTCGGCGGCATTGCTCATAAGATATAAATGCTTTTTTAACTCTGCTTTCTATGTGTGAGTTCCACGTCAGCTTGCTGTCTAGGATAACACCTAAGTATTTCACTTCTGTAGCAAAGCTTAATTTAACGTTGAAAAGACTGGGTGCGTGTAAGCCCCTAGGTTTCGTTTTCTTTGTGAAAAGAACCATCTCTGTCTTTTTGGGGTTAATAAACAGCGACTGTTCTTTGCACCATGTCTCTAAAGTTCTGAAAGCCACTTGCATTCTGTCGCAAAGGGTGCTTTTAAACTTTCCTGTTGGCAGAATAACAATGTCGTCTGCGTAGGCTACTGTATAGATTTTGTCATGTTCATTGAGGCGGTGAATTAGGCTGTCTAGAACAATGTTCCACAGTAGAGGTGATAAAACCCCTCCCTGTGGGCAGCCCCTCGTAACCTTGCCTCGTATCTTGACTTCATTTACAGTTATTTCTATTGCACGCATGGAGAGCATGCTGAGAATCCATCCGCTTACTGTTGTAGGTACATTTCGATCAGTAAGCGAGTGCATTATTTTAGGGAACGTGGTTTTGTCGAAAGCTCCCTCGATATCTATGAATACGCCCAGGGTGGACTCTTTCTTGTCCAATGATCGCTCGATCTGACCAACCACATGATGTAGGGCCGTATCGGTGGATTTCCCTGTTGTGTATGCATGTTGGTTGGGATGCAGTGGTTTGGTGTTAATCACTGTATCCCTTATGTACCTTTCATTTGGCCTCTCTAGCGTTTTTAATAAGAACGATGTAAGGCTAATAGGCCGGTAAGCTTTTGGAATGGAGTAATCCATTCTTCCAGGTTTTGGTATGAAGACAACCTTTACTTCTCTCCACATCTTCGGTATATAATTCAGAACTAGGGAAGCTCTGAATATTTGCACTAGGTGAGGAAGAAGTTCCTTCAGATCCCACTGCAGCAGGGCTGGATAAACTCCGTCCATTCCCGGTGATTTGAAGGGGGAGAAGCTAGATATTGCCCATTTAACTTTGTCCTCGGTCACAATGAGTCTGGCAATGTGCCAGTCCTCTGTCGAAGGTATGTGATGTTCCTCGTTCCACTTTGCCTCTACTGTGGCAACAGAATCGGGGAAGTGTATTTCTCGCAAGAGATGTAAACTTTCTTCCAGGTTGGTAGTTTGACTACCATCCTGTTTCTTAAGTATACCAATATCTCTATATGGATCTTTTGTTAAGGCTCTTTGGAGTCTCGCTGCCTGTGGAAAATCCTCGATTTCTTCACAGTAGGTTCTCCATGCCGTTCTCTGTTTTTGCCTAACGACTTTTTTGTATTCCTTAAGGTGGAGCTTGTATAAGTTCCAATCCTCGAGGAGTTTTGAACTAGTTGCCTTGTTAAAAGCCTTTCTCGCCATCTTCCTTAGGCGTTCTAATTCTGGGCACCACCAAGGGGTGAAGTTGCCTTTATTATTAGTCAGCCTTAGGGGGCAAGAGCTTTTGTAAGACTTGATGATTGTGTTCTGTATCGTTGTTGTATACCGTTCCAGATCACTATTATTTCCGGGTGTGGTGACCTCAAGCTCCCGCAGAGCCCTTTCAAACCGAGAAGCGTAAGCTATTCTGTCGGTCTTTCTAGGGTCGCGGGATAGAGTTGGGGGCACACCACCCAGATCTATTTTAAATGCTAACCATCGGTGATCTGACATTGATACTTCGTCACACACCTGCCAGCATCGGATTTGTTTTGATATTTTAGTTGTACACAACGTTATATCTACTATGGTTTGACTTCGAGAGTTTACAAAGGTGGGGGTGGTACCTCTGTTCATAATGCAGAGGTTATTCCCTATTATATAGTCATAAAGTGACTTACCTCTAACGTTTGTGTCCTTACTGCCCCAGTTGACGTGATGTCCATTGGAGTCGCAGCCGATTATAAGCTCCAATTTCTGGTGCTGGCAGTACTTCACCAGTTCCTCCAGTTCCCTGCTAGGTGGTGGTGCGGCTGCATCAGAGGGAAGGTACACTGATGCCAGGACTAGGGTATTTGGTTGTCCGTCACAACTAGCACATTCCATCCTTACTGCAGTCAAGTCTGAGCAGGAGAGATGTGCCAGAGGATGAACTTTAATTTGCCTAGGTACGTATATGGCAGTCCTTGGCTGGTCATTGCTGGGAAAATAAAAAGTTTTACCAGTTAAAGTACTTAAACCAATGATTCTGGTTTTCCCTATCCACGGTTCTTGGATTAATGCATTAGTGTCCTGTTGCTCAGCAAGGTGGCGGCTGATGGTTGCCGTGGCCACTCTGCTGTGCTGAAGGTTACACTGAATAAATGAAGTCGTGTCGGCTCCTCCTCTACGATCCATTATTATATTTTTTTTCAATTATTTATTCGGTCAGGGGGACCGTTTCTGAGGACCCGTCGGTCTGCATCTTTTCAGGTGCCTCCTCGGGTGCCTCGTCTGCAGGGGTGTCGACCGCCAGACTTCCTAGCTCGACGCCACTGCTGGTCTCCTCCTGACCTTCCTTCTTGGCCTCTTCGGCCTTTACCTTCATGGTCAATGAGGTGAACGCATAGCTCAACCTCATCGAATTTTGTTTGAGGGTTGTCAAGTCTTCGTCCCCTACTCCGAAGACGAAGAGATGCCCCCTTGGTTCTGTTTTGGCCTCGTGGTGGAAAGAGCACCATCTCGAGACCTTGAGGTCCGGGTTTTGCCCACTTAGCCGACGCAGCACGACCTCTTTCTCCTCGAGTATCTCAGTTGATCTACTCGGGATCCAGAGGGATGCTTTTGTCAGCTTCGGTAGGCAGTCTACTCGCACCACCTCGAATGATGCGTGCTCCCACGGTCGAAGGCCAACAACAGTATTTGTAAGCCATGCCAACGTCGCGTCGTCATCGCAGGTAACTCTGATGATTTCACCAGAGTGCGACCACTGACGGAACGTTGGTGGCTTGGCGTTACTGGAGGAGGCGGCCAAAATAACCTTGTCCAGCTCTCCCAGCAGCATGTCTTGGACAAGAGCTTCCCTTTCGGCAGAAATTTTGCCGTAGGGGTTGCTTTTGTCTATTATAGCTACTCGGAGGTGACTGGTAGCCACCTCCTTGTAGCTTTTTGGTTGAGCGGCCGTTGTGTCCTGCCTAACCTTTTTCAGGGTTTTAGGCGTCACCTCGGTTGAGGAGGCGCCTGACCTGATTCTCTTTTTTGTTTTACCTTCAGGTGTGTTGTGTTCCTTGCCTCTTTTGGAGGAAGAACTAGCAACATTACCTGAAGGTTGTGCTTCTGAAGGTCCAGAGGTGGTTCGCGCTGCGGGGTTTCCCCCAGCCTCGCGTGCCTTCCTCCTTCTCTTCAGTTTCGCACCGCAGACTCGTTTACCCCTGCGGTGCTTGGGTTTTTCTGATTGAGGCGGACATTTCTGTCCAGCCTCAGTCGTGAGTGGTTTGTTTTGTTTTTGTTTTTCGGTTTCCATGTTGGTCCCACGAGTAGCAAGGGAAAAGAGAAGGTGACCACCTGACAGAGCCCCGTATGCCAGGGGAAGGCTTAATACAAGAGGGTGTCACCCGGTGCCCTCAGGGGAACGTTCGCGACCACATTCTAACCAGTGGCCTTTCAGCCCTCGGCACGTTACCTTACACCTTAGCATGGGTTAAGCTGGTCCGCGGCGACGGCTTTCGCAAAAATTTTGGGGGTTTTTAGGTCCCCTCACTCTACTTATAACCGTCACTGATCAAGTTGCCCTGACCACCTCCTATCCGCCACCTGGAGACGCGCCTGGTAGGTAGCTCAACCTCCCTTTAAACAAATAAAGGGTGCCAGGTAATATTTAGCATATTTTATGTCAATATCTGCTCAATTAGAAACAAGATAGGCGTTCTGGAGGTCTTTCTCCATGATCAAAATATAAAATACAGTGCTATTTGTCTGGTCGAGCACTTTCACTTAACAGAAGAGGTTCAGCATCTAAGTGTCTTTGGTTATGACCCGTCCTCTTATTTTTGTCGTGTACAGAATAAACGTGGTGGAGCTATGATTTTGGCAAAACATGGTATGGAGGTAAATCCTTTAAAAATGATCGAAAACTTATCAGTTGAAGGACGAAACACCTGGTACTTAAGACGGATCTCGTCTCCAGGAAATTTTATGCAAATTTGATACAAAATGTGTGTGTACTCGGTGCTAGGAGGTTTTTGAGGTCGCTAAACACGAATATTATGTAATGATTTTGCTAAATCATTAACATAAAAATTTATGAATCCGGGCGCGTGCATAGAAGTTTAACTTCTGCCGGCAGTACCATTGACTGCCACACCTTTTTTTTATTATTTAACGAATTTTGTGATCCAAAAAACATAGTTAAAAAATGAATTTTTTCAGTTTACCCCTCTGACAAAAACAGCATATAAAGCTTAGGTTTCATCGGAATTCTGAGTTCTACACGTCTTTTTAATTCATTTTTTTTTTGTTTTTTTTCCTGAGAATACAGTTGCTTAATAAGGTTAAAATATTGTAATATAGAGATTAAGGGATTAAAGCAACTTGAACCGCCTGTGGTCATATTAAGATGCAATTAAAAAATAATGGTGATCTTCTGTTTCACCCCTCAAAAGATTTTTATGCAATTTTGTTTTGTTTTAGTCCGTCAACGAATCGTTTGTTTTTACTTGATTTAAAATTCCCGCCTCAATCCTCGTCCTTTTTTACTTACTTACTTACTGTTACCCCTTTTTCCCAGTTTAATTAGAAATACAATATTGCGTCATGGACTTAATTAATTCTCCAGGTAGTGTATTGCTCGTTTATGCTTACCTAGGGTAGTTACCATACTAAAATATAATTAGCAAAATAGCTATTTAATTTTTTTTTTTTTTGTAGTGGGATGATTTGTTCCCATCTATGCATTTTTGCAAGTTTCCATCTATTTCATATTTGAGCTGTGTTAAAAATTTGAAAATTTCTTAGCTTATATTAAATATAGAAATCATCTATATCTATTTTATTTTTATTTTCAATAATAAATAATGGTTATCAGAAACTGTTTTGTCTTTATCTAAGTGGATGTTAAGTTTTTAATTTTTTACTCTTTTCACAGAAGCGTTAAAGTTCTTTTATTAGTCCACATTGTTTCGAATTGCTATATTTGTACGTAACGTTGACTTAAGTGAAAAAGGTTAATTGTTGTAAATAGATCTTAAAAATAAGCTAATAATAACACGTTTAATATAAATATTCTATGTATTTTTTGTTTTATGTCCTACGCTTTTTAGTTATTTGATAAATGAATAAACATTGTTAAATTTTAACTAAATATTTTCATTTTTCTCTAGCGTGTGTTGCTTCCATTAACTTTTTAATTAGAAAAAAGTGTAACTAAATTTTTAGTTATCTTAAATTTTCTTCTGAAAAAAGTTTTGTCTTAAACCATAAGGATAAGTTAAGAAGTGTAAGTATTATCTTTATTATTTTATTTATTTTTTGTTCAAAGTGTGTAATTTTAAATTTTTTAATATTAATCTACCGCGTCACTTTATCTAAATTATATATATTCTTTTTTATCGTTTTTCTGGGTTTATTATCTTTCCAATCCATAGGGTAAAAAAAATAAGTGGTGCCGATTTTCTATTTTCTTTTATTTTTATTTAGCTCGTACGAACCCACGCTGGCTCTCCACCAAACAAATGAATGCGGATCGCAATAGTCAACATTAAATCGAGCATCTAAAATTTAAAAAAAAGTGTGTGCGTGTAACCTTTACGCGCGATTGAAGTAAAACTTGTTGACGTACGTATCGGAAAATAAATATTTAATTACAATTCAATCATATTTATTGCCTATATACTTTACAAAAAAAATGAGATGTTATATTTATATTATTCATTAGAAATAGGAATTTGAAAGTTATCATTATTTTTTTTATATATGAAATAATAGGTTTATGATAACTAAAATGTGAAACATAGATTTTAGTCTATAAATACCATTAATGTATTTGAAACCGTTTGAAAATTTCATAAATAAATTTCGGAAATTTAAACTCCTCCCATAGCTGAAATTATACAGTTACTTCCATCAGAATCTTCCGTTAGAATCTACCCCTAGTCGTGCCTAAAGAAGTTTTGCTTCAATAATAGGTAAACAATATTAAAAATATACACACATTACGTTTAGAATGTGTGATTTTGTAGCTGTATCTACCTTATTGTAATACATCACAACACAAGAGCCTTCGATAGTTAGATAACCATTTCATTTTGTAGCATTTTATAGCATATTCCATAAAATTTAAAATCCTGAGTTAAGTTTGTTTCCTTCACGTCTACGAAGGATCTGTTATTGGTGGTAAAAGATCAGCCATCTTGACTAGTGGTTTTATGGCCTTTATGGCTACCTAACCAAACCTAAAATAAGTATAAGAAAGTATTAAAATATTTTGAATATTATTATTTTATGAACAAAAACGTGCAACATGCTTCTTTACTCAACGTAAAGATTCCGTATAAACAATTATTTACTATCATAATATGTATGTATGTATATAAACTTACTTAATCAAATCATAATGAATGTGGCTGTCTCCTCATTTTTTCATTTTTGTCATTTTTCTTCAAATCTTTCTGGCGCTTATAATATCCCCTTTGACGTTCACAATTTCTTTTTCTTTTTAGCTCTTTAAGTCTATAAAACGAAAATAGCTAGGTATAAATAATAGGTATAAATAATTAGGTATAAATAGTGTAATTACACACCAAAAATAAAATTTATGCATATAGAGTACCTACCTATTCACTCATTTTCAATCAATATTTTTTCATCACTTTCTTCATTAATAAATCCACATTGTTTATTCATATTTAATACAAACACTTTATACACAAAAAACTATTTATATAAAGCAATGTATTTCGATTGACAAGATGATCAGCTGTCAATTCATACAATTACAGATTTAATTTTATTTAATATAGGAGGCAAAATCGCATGAGCGCCGCCAGGATTATTTTCAGGGGGTGCATCTGCATCTACACACTATTATGATCTAATATATATATAGAATGTAGAATGATTTGGACAGCAACCGCGACGCCTTTAGTTTTTATTCAAACAATAATTTAATAAAAAAATTAAAAAATATATAATTTTCTGGTAAATTCAGGTATTTTCTTTCATAGCAGGGGGGTGCAAGCGCACCCTCTTGCACCCTGCTGCCGGTGCCCATGCAAAATCGTGTCAGTATTAGGTTTTGTTTCCGGTTTCTGTTATTAGAATGACGTCACGTCCGTTAGAATAACTTTTTTACTCCTAGTCTCGCTAAAGAAGTTTTACTTCAAAAAAGTTAAACAAATTAAAATACGGCAGGAACGTGGGGCTTAGCTTGAATTGGATTGGTGTGGCTTCACTTATTGACTTATAACTTCATATTGTTTTTAAACGTCTTTATATTTTAGGCATACACTCTTTTATCTTTCCCATTCTGTAATACTTTATTTTTTTTAAACTATGCACTTATTGCACTATATTGAAACTTTTCCTTGTTCAAAATAATTAACTTTGAAGTAAATTTTTTCCATGAACTTAAGATTACTACTACTAGTAAGAAAATTGGAAAGAAGAGGAAAGTTCTCAAACTTTTGTTAGCTAATGAAACCAATGGTACCTTAACTTCGGAAAATATCGGTATCGATGATGAAAAAGTTCTATCTATAGTACCTTTCTCTAATATTTAGAAGGTTTTACATCTGATTCCTCTTTCCGCAGAGTAAAATCTTGAATTGCTCATCTATTATACAAAATTCCAACCCTTATCTTTATCTAAAAGTTTTTTTGAAGGTTTAAATTTTCGAGATAAATCTGAACCACTTGTTATTAGAACAAAAATAATTAATTGTATCTGTTTCTTTACAATATTTATTTATGTAAATATTTCTTTCTTCTGGTCATTTTATCTTTGTTCCTTTAAATATCGTTTTTCACTTAACTACCTTTTCCCGTATCATATCTTAAGGAAAATTCGTTTCCTTAAACTCTCGTTTACTGTTTATCTATTCACTTAGCCAATGTTTCTCTGAATGTTTTTATAAGTGAAATCCACATGACAAATATCTTTGGATTGTCCTAGCGTGCTACATTTTTTTGAATTGTCGTACCGTATATTAAAATACAATTCACTTAATTACCCTTTACATACCGTTCAAGTCGTTTATTACTTAATATTATCGTATTTTAAGTAAAAACACATTTTACTTAACTATCGTTTATCTACCGGTCATGAGGATTATCACTTGCAGTTATCCTATTGTAAGTGAAAAGATATTTTACTTAACAATCGTTTATGTACCGCTCAAGGCGATTATAACTCTAAATTATCGTATAAGTGAAACTCCATTTTACATTTTTACCGTTTATCTACCGTACAAGTGTATTATTACTTATAATTTTATATCGTATGATAAGCGAAAATATATTTCACTTAATCACTGTTTACCTACCGATCAAGTGGATGAACACTTGTAATTATCGTATTGTGAGTGAAAATACATTTCACTTAACTACTGTTTATCTACCGTGCAAGTGGATTATTACTTGTAACTTTTTATCGTATTGTAAGTGCAATGTTTAGATGAATACGTAACAAACTCACATATCTACATCGTGTGCAAAAACGATAACTAATCCATCAGATCCATTTTGTAATCCCCATAGGGTTACGTAAAAATTTCTTTTTAAATACTCACCCCTTGAGTTGATACTTTACTTCTGGTTGAGGCTTGCGACAAATCAGTCGTCAATTTTTTTTAGTTTTACCTGCTTTTTTTGAACTTATGATTTGGTTGTGTGCTCCAATTATTTTGCCTATAATGTAAGTTTAACCTTACATAGCGAGGGGATGTAGAAAGAAAGCATGTTAATTGAAATAAAATTTGTTGACCAATAATTTAATTTCTACATCTTCAACTTTTTTTACATAATTTCTTAAAAAATAAATAACAATTTTTTGGACAGTAAACACTATATAAGACTAGATCTAAGACACGTATCACTTGCAATATATACATAACGTTTGAACACATTTATTAAATATAAGTTTGCAAAATTATTTGGTAGGAACACTAGAAATAAGTTCCCTTCTCTTATAGACTGGTCCACTTTGTGAACTACTATTTTTTTCTTCACGTTTAAGCTGTGAAGCTGCTGTTTCTAACGCTTCAGAGTCTGGTATGTGCCTTGTTTGATGCCTTGAATCTGTATATCGTCTTTTTGTATATTTTTTCTTTTCCTTTTCGACAATAGAAGATCCGGATGATTTAGACTTAACAATATCCGTCTTCATAATTCTTTCAAAATCTGCAGTCTTTGATCTTAAAACATCATTACCAATGCTAGTTATACTTGGAGTAAATCTAGGCTCCCTTTCTACATCAGATTTTTGTCTGCTAAATGATACTTCTCTCTGGTAAATTCTGGACGATTCCTTACTCTCCTTTAATTGTTGCAACTCTTGAGTTGCAGAGAATGATACTTTTTGCAGACTAGGTGCTGTTTCCCTAACTATGTTACTCTTTAAAATCTTTACAACTGCTTTGTGAGAGTTAAAATCTTCGGGAATATAATTAACCGATGTTCTAGTACTGTCAGGAGATGTAGGTGGACTTGAAGCCCATGAAGGTGGTGAGCTGTACACACCAGCATCCGCAATACTACTTGACACAGATGTAGGTGTATTCTGGACTGGACTAGAATAAGTTGTAGCAGAAGAACCTACTGCTGAATCATATCCTGCAACCACAGAAATCGATCCAGTAACTGGTTGCACACTGCTAGAAGTCACTGAAGAGTCACTGTCTAATGAATGATTTCTTCGTCTAGGAGGTGCTGTAGGGGTTCTTACTAAGCCTATGGTCATCTGTTGTCTACCAGTCTCACCATCTTCGATAAAAGGAATGTCATCTTCAACATTATAAGATAAAGATTGGTTCTGTGTATGTACAGGTATAGTTAAGCTAGCAGTTATTACTCCACTGCCATCCAGAAGATACGGTGAAGACTTTCGCCTTTCGTATAGCTCATCGCAACATTTTGTGAGTCTTGTTGTATCAGATTCAGTGTGTGTTGAACTTGTACTTTCGATTGAAGACGATCGATTTTTACTGTAACCGTAATCATCATCCTTTTGGCCACGTAGTCTGGAGATTATTGTAAAAGCGGATGAAGTTAAGCTTCCTTCTTTACCATCTTCTGCCTTTTCACGACGTCTTCTGTAGCTTTTTTCTCGTATACGATCTTTATGTCTGTAAATTAAATAAAGTATAAATATATTTTATTGTTAAATTATGTAAATAATTTCGGAAAATTCAGACGTTAAAAGAAAGAGTAATGTTACCAGCCATGTAGACTCTTTAACTGTCGAGCGTCAACCGGTTGTCGGTTCTATCAGAGTATATCAAAAAATGTTGTATATTGATTCTGTTAAAATTAATAATTTATTGGTAAAAAGCTTACAAATATTTGTCTTTGTCGGAAATGTATACACGTATATTGTCTTTTAGCTTTCATGTTAAAGAATAACTCGAAGCGACACCGATTCAGCTTTCTGTACTATTTTACTTTGTGTAAAACAAATTTAACAAATATATGTCAGAAACGCATAAATTAAAAAAGCGGGTAATATTGTAGGGACTGCAAAAACCTAGACATATTCGAGGCAATAAAGCACTAAAATCGCCCTTACCTCTGAAATTTAAGAGGCAAGACGGATTTTAATGATTCTTTTTGCATTCAAATCGTGAGAGCGTCAGGTAATTTTAAAAAACTGCATTGGTGCATACAATAAACTTATTATTATAATGCATTTCAAACATAACTCGTTATTTATTGGTGGAAATGAGTTCAATTTTGTTATTCGAAGATTTTTGGGCCAGCTGAAAATGAATATGACATTAAAAGTCGTTTACGGAGTATCCGTGGAGTTTTTGGTAATGTCGTTATACAATTAGTCATAAGTCAATGCCCTTGGCTTTTGGGATCGCCAAAAACAAACATTGAAAGTGATCTTCGGAGTACCTGGTGCACAAGATACCTACTATTTACCTCATTTCCAGGAGTTTTCGGTAAATTTGTTAATCAATTCGACGGTTTTAGCACCAAATTTAAAAAAATGCATTTTACTAGACAATCCGTTGATCGGTTTTGATAGTGAGCCCAAAAACCCACCAGTATTGAATTTTGACAATTTTTTTAATGAATTTACCGAAAACTCCAGGCAACTAGGAAAATAGTAGGTATCCTGTGCACCGGGTACTCCGAAGATCACTTTTAACATGAGATTTGCTTTGGGCGAGCCCAAAAATAACCGTGTAGTGAGTTTTGACTAATTTTATAACAATATTACCAAAAACTCCAATAGGCGATGTTATCAGGAGGTATCCTGGGCATCAGGTACTCTCTAGATCACTTTCAATGACATATTCGTTTAAATCTACTCCAGAAACCCCTGAGTAACAAAATTGAACTTATTTCAGCCAATAAATAACGAGTTCTGTATAAAATGCACTGTAAAAATGCATTTTTTGTATGCACCGATACAGTTTTCCATTATTACATAATCGAATAAGTTCACAAAGTATCCTCATGCTCACACGAAATGAATTAAATATGAAGTCTTAATGGATGGCAGTGGAAGTTATTTTATCGATATAAATGTATTCCATTATTTAAAGTGTAGGTTGCGAAGACACCTGCCAGATGACGTATTTTGATTTGTAAATAATTCAGTTCGAAAAATTATTAGAGTTGTCTTTGTCTAAAATAAAATAACTATTAAAATAAAGAAAAAATGACAATAAAACAATTACGAAACTTGGAAAAAATAAGAGAAAAAGTAAAACCAAAATGAAACCTTTAAAAAAAGTGGAAAAAAAATTAAAAAACAGTAAAACCAGCCCAGATGAAAAATTAGCAAAAATAAAACGATAAGATTAAATCAAAAAGAAAAAAAAAGGAAATTAGAAAAAATATAAAATATCAAATATCGGAAAAAAACGAAAAATATATAGAGAAAAAAACAAAATGTGGAAAATCGAAGAAAAGAGAAATAGGAAGAAATAAAAATAGATAAAACATTCTTAAAAACAAGTGAAATGAAAATGGATAGATAAAACTAAAAAAGTAAGATAAAAAATAAAGCGAAAAAAATCAACAATAACAAAAGAAAACAATCAAAAAAACAAAAAAAAAACGTATAAATTAAAAATATGAAAAATAGAAGAAAAAGAAAAAGCAAATATAAAAACATGCAACTCAAAAAAGAATTGATAAACCAAGAAAAAAATGGACCAAATTGTAAAAAAAGGAAAAAAATGAGCGAAAAAAGAAAAACGCGAAATTAGAAAAATGGTTAAAAAATAGGTTGCAAAAACTCCCGGTATATAGCGTTGTATTTCGATTGCTTAATAATTATTTGGATTTATTTACGTCCGGAATGCAGGAAAATCAAAAAAGAAAATGGGAGAAGTAATAAAAAAACAGAAAATACTAGTTAAACTTAAAAAATTAAAATTACGGAAAAATAGATAAAAAATTGGTAACAAACGAGAAACTAAGATAAATGCAACACAGCCGAAAAAAATTTAAAAAACCGAGAAAATGTCACAAAAAAAACACAAATATGGATAATCGAAAACAACTAAACAATCTACAAAACTTGAAAAATAAAAAAAACAAGTAATATCTTTACCTGATTCTCATTCCAACATTTGGACCTCCGGTGGCAGCAGCTTCGTGAAGGCACTCTTCTCTAGAATAAGTTTTTTTCTGTTCATTAAGTTTATTATCAAAAATGCTATCCAGAGGTGGATCATGAGTTAACGCTGTTGGTGTCCAAGGTGCTGAATTACTTTCACTGTCTAGCTCATCAACAGATCTGTAATGTAAGTTCATAATTAAACATTTTAAGTACAAGTACACATATTAATTTCAATTATCATCATTTCGAGAGCAAAATAGAATTTAACAATTTTCAATAACTTTATTTTTATCATTGCTTATAAACTTTATTTGTTAAGAATAACTTTACTTAGGCTAATACTCAAATAAAAGAAATACTTACTCATCGGCTGCATTGCTACCATCTTTCTTATTTAGAAGAGCATCTAATTCTTCAGGGTGGGAATCCATCATATGAATATACACTTCATCTATTAATTCTGCAGAAATACTGAAGATAGTTTTGTAATGATCAATTAATGTCCTAACGACATTAATAATATCTATCCTATCCTCTGGTCTATCTGCATTATCTTTAGATCCCGGTTTTACACAATGTAAAACATTGGGAGCAAAGATAGTAGCCAGATTACTGGAATCCATTTTATTACCAGCTAATAACTCGCCTAAAAAATTATTGATAAATACAAGAGAAAACGGTGATAAAATTAGTTAATATACCTGAATCACTTTTAGTATCATCTGAATTTCTTGCTACAACAGCAAGAAAACTAAGAAGTGCATATAAAGTGTCCCTGTTGGCTGAAGGAAGTAGTTGAACTAGATGTTGGAGGGCCTCCAACTGCAGTCTTCTATTTCGTATTTCTACAAAACCATCAATTATAAATAAACTTATAAAGTATTTTAATAGGTTCTTTATTACTTTGTGTCTGAACAAAAGCATGGTATAAATCTCTGCAAAGTAGAGGATCTGGTAAGTCTCTAAGGTATTCTTTTAATAAAGTAGCTACATCGTGTGGACACTGTTCTACATCTAAAGTACTTTCTTTTCCACAATCAAAATCTTCTCGCAACTAAAAATAAGAATAAAATACATATATTTACGTACACATAAAATAATACACTTTTAGAAAAGTAAACATTTGTAAACAAGCATTTTAAAACGCTAATAATAATGATAAAGCAAATAAAAAAAAACATGTTTAGTAACAGATTACAATGTTTCTGTAATTTGCTTATGAAATATATAAAGAAAGAAATATTGTTATAGTTGCTTCGCAACGTCAACTAAATTTCTTAACTCAGAGACTGCTGGACCAGTTCTTCACCTGATGCAGCAGATGAAGCCCTAAATCCCACCAAAACCCAAACCATAATCCTTAGACATCCAAATTTTAGCCGACGAGGAAATCTCACTTTCGGTTATATTAGACTCTCACTATGAGGGAAACAGCTGCTTTCTCAGAGTATTCACTTCTTGCCACAGAGAGAGCTATTATCCGCAAAACCAAAAAGCTACACCACCTTTACCCTAGCTGTCCCAACTACCAAAAGACAAAAATATTTCCTCTTCCTTCTCGATTTCAGAAGCTACAACAAAGATGCGTCGCTTGGACTCTACAGGGAACCAACATAACTGTCCAGAGAATCTTCCATACTCACTAGAATGGAGGACTCCAAAGAACCTCAAGAATTTCGAAGATCAAGATCGCTTAACCTCTTTAAGACTTCTTCAAACAGTAGACACAGACCTTTCTGTAAAACGAAAGCTTTCTCTCCTACAGGTTGATACAGGACGACGAGTTCTTGACGAAGGTTTCTGTGGTTTCCTTCGTCCTTTCCAAATAGGAAGCCTCACGCCAGAGGAGACACACCACAGCGTCAATCTCTTAAACCCATATTGCACTATGTAGAATTACACACCTACCTATACTTACACTTACACCAAAAAGAAAATTAGTATACCAGATTGACTCCTATTAAATTAAGGGGCCATTTTTCCGTGAATCCCTTACCAGTATTTAACTCGACAGTTTAATTATGTCTTATTAATGTTACTTTTTGGTTATAACTAAAACCTGAGTATCCTTTAGGTGTTGTGTAACAACTGCATTTTTAAGATTATCATTAATTGATTTTGTAATTTTACCTGCCGAACACGCTTTTTAGAAGTGCTAACTCTAAATAATCCTACAATATGCATTCCATTTTGCTCCAAATGTCTAAAACATTCAGTTAGAATATTTGGAACTGCCGATTCTTCTTCCATAGTTGCTGCAGGAATATCAACATTAGAACTGCAGGATATAGAGTCCAATAGTCCTGGAACACTGCCCACCATTCTCTTATGCAAGACGAGATTTTCACAGGAACCTTTCTGGAATTAAAAGGTAACAATTAATAAAAAAAAATGTGGCACTACGGAAATGACCGAGGAGGGGTGACAAAGCTTTTTTAACGCTCTGAAGTATTATGTAACCAATCATATTTAAGAATAATATTTTTAAATTATTTTAATAATATCCATTAAATTTATTTTAAAGTGTCCTGGCGACTTATTACTCAATGATTCCTTTGTATAGTTTTTTTTAATTTAACGATTTTTTTCTCGTCTTTTCGATTGTTTTCTATGTATTTTTTCTGTTTTTTATTATATTTTCTCATTGTTTCGCTATTTTTTTTGTTATGTATTTTTTCAAGTTTTGCCCGTTTATCAGTTGTTTTCGATTCGTTGTTTTTTGTTTAATTTATGTGATATTTAGTCGTTTTCATTTTTTTTGCGATTATTTTTCATTTATTTTAGTTTCTAGTTTGTTACCAATTTTTTATCCATTTGTAACTATTTTTTGTGCTTCTTATTGTTTTCGATTTATTTCTTTTATTGATTTTACACAATTTTTTGTTTTTTTTCCTTAATTTTGCGATTTTCTCTTGTTTTTTTTTTCTATTTTTTAATTTATTTTTGATTAAAGATTTATTAATTTTACCTGTTTTTTAATTTTGTTTGTTTTTTATCCATTTGTAACCATTTTTTGTACTTCTTATTGTTTTTGAGACAAGACAAATCCAAGTAAGTTTTTATAGTTTTATCGTGTTTTTTTTCTATTTTAAGTACTTTCTGTCTTTTTTTTTCGGTTTCATATTATTTTTTTTGTTTGTTTTTTTTTTTATTTGCGATATTTCACATTTTTCGTTGATTTCCATTTTTTGTGTTATTTTCTTGTTTTTTTTTTTACTTTTTTTTTTAATTTCCCATTCACGCGCTTATTACCAGATTTTGATCCATTTGTTATTTATTATTATTTTATTAATATTTTCAATTTCTCTTTTTTTTTTAATTTTTTTTTTAATTTTTGTTATTAATTTATCGATTTTTTTCTTCTAGTTTTTACGTTTTCTCTTATTTTCTCAAAATTTAATAAATTTTTATTTACATTTTTTTTATATTTATTATTTTATTCGAGACAAAGACAAATCCAAATAATCTTTCTAACTGATTTATTTAGAAATCGTAATACAACGTCATCTGGCAGGTGTCGCTGCAACCGACTTGTAAAATGATGGAATAGATTTATATCGATACAATAACTTCCACTTCCATCTATCAAAAATTAATAAGACTAAATAATAAATATAAACATAATTGGAAAATTAAATTGTCGTTGTTAGTATTTTCCATTTATTATTATTTATTATTTCTTACCGTTTAAACCACCTTCCCTGAACCTCCACAAATAATTCAAAATCAAAATTAGCCCTATTGGCGAGTAGTTCTCGAGTTTTAGCGAAACTTACAAACAGCATTTTATTTTGATTTATACAGAATATATGATAAATCTTATTGTATCTATATCGACCGTGAGCTTGTGTCATCGATTCATCTCTGGCAATTTGAAGTCTCAAAAGGTGAGTTAGCTGATGATAATAAGAGTGGTTTTAATTTAAAAAATTAATTGTGTTTTCCACAAAAAAATCGACTTTCAATTATCTTAAAGTTTCTGGCAAATTATATGAAGATAGACATTAATAAATACCACCCTTTCGACTTTTCTCAACCGTCTGGCGTTTTAAATTCGTATTTAGGTATTAATGTCTATTTTTGAATTAATTGCAAAACATTTCATGTAAAAGAAAATTGATTTGAATAAGGGACAGCCATTAAAACCACCTTATTTTTAACACTTGACTTGGGGTCTAATCAGAAAAACTTGCAGAACAACGTTTATACCCTTAAATCTAACAGCTTGTTCGATTTGTTCTACTTTCAGGTTAGTGTTTATTTTTTATTTTATTATTATCAATGATGCAAAACAAAGATTTAAACGAGTCGTTGTGGCAATGTCTCGCTAAAATGGTTTCTGTATTTGGGAATAAAGCACCACATTAGTAAACTATTTTCCGTTCTTATTGCGAATTTCAACATGGTCGCTCCAGTCTTAGCGACGAATTCAGGCTAGGTCCACCCAAAACAGCAGTCACAAAGCAAAACATTGATGCGGTTCGTCAGCTAATTAAGGATGACCGCCGTCTAACATACCGGGAGATAAAGGCATCTTTGGGCATATCAAAGACATCTATCCAAAAGATCCTACATAAAAACTGGGTCTTACGAAGTTTCCCGTTGGATCCCCCATTTGCTCATAGAAAAGCAAAAAGCGATTCGCGTCAATTGGTGTCGAAAAACATTGGTACAGTTCAACAAAGAAAGCTAAAAAACGTTTTTAGTATCGTTAGCGGCGATGAATCTTATTATTAACTCCTACGAACTGGAAAATAACCGCTAATCCGCTGTGTGGGTGTTTCATGATGAGAACAACCAACAAAAGTAATCTGTTCTCGAAGTGTGAAAATCTGGTCATGTGGTAACAATTGTTTAGAAGATCGAAGAACGGTTACTGTCGATTGGTATATAAACGTTTGTTTACCAGATATTATCGCGAAACCACGAAGATGCAACACACAACGGTAAATAATCCTACATCAGGAAAATGCAAGTGCTGACACTGTCCAAAAGACAATCGAGTTTTCTGTGCTTCAAAACATCGAATTGCTAGACTATCCACCGTATAGTCCCGACCTAAGTCCCAAAGACTTCTTTACGTTCCCAAAGATCAAGAATTTAATGCGTGGGCAGCGATTCCAACCAATAGCCATCATTGCCTTTAAAACTGATTTGCAGGTATCAAACGAAGACTGGAATAACTGTTTTACCAATTGGTTTAACGTATGTAAAAGTGCATCGATCTTTGAGCCACAAATTTTGAAAAGCAATAAAGTATTTTTTCTACGCCCGTACTATAATAATACACTTATATGCCCATAATCCGTTTCATAATGATATTCATTATAACACTAGTGTTATAATGGTTTTCATTAAGATACTGAACAGAATAAAATCAGCATTTCCAATACAATATTATTATTGAGAGTAACAATAATGAAATAAATGTAAATATTCCTTTCACTTCCAGATCAGTGGGACCTGGAATAAACTTTTCAAACTGCACAATAAATAATCTTAATATTTTCAAGAAATCAGATTAATTTCAATTATTATTATGTTGAATATAAATATAAATAGAATGTTTATAGTTTTCCTACATCTATGGTAATACACCTAAGGTAATACCATTAATTACAATTTTGTAGAATTTTTTATAGAAATACGTGTAATTACTGTTATTGTGTTCATTACAAATATAAATATAATATTTTTAGTTCTTGATTATTTATATCGGTCGTAGAAAAAATAGCGTATGCAACTCTCATGTAATGGTTATTAATACACTCTCATTAATCATACGAAACTCGCCTTCGGCTCGTTTCGTATCCCAGTTAATGCTCGTGTATTAATAACCATCATTACATGATCGTTGCATAATATACTATTTTTTCTATATGTTTATTGATAGCTAATACTAAAAAGACAAATTTCGAATCAGCTCTGAAAATCGAAAAAAGTATTTTTGCCTCTGTATAGGACCAGAATATAAAAAACTATTTAATCGAATTATAGAACCAAAAAAAGTGCACACTAAAAGTTTACCTACCTACTTGACAAATATTTTTTTATATATCAGGTAACTGATATAAGCATCAATCTCTGTCAAGCATAAGTATCTATGTGGGGATCTTTTAAATTTTTTTTAATTAACTATCTCGACCTACTTGTTGCGAAAAATAAAAATGTGTTCTTAATAGAGCGTAATAAATGTTGCACACCCTCATACGTTACCTACCTACAATTAAATAGAATTTTGTCTGAAAAAAATTACCCAAACAAATTTTGGCAGTCCAATAAAGATTTATTATTTGTTTGAAATATAGTGAATAACATTCGGCATTCTATTAATAAAAATAATTTTTCAGCAAGGTAAACTCCTTGACTGCTTTATTTTTCAGTAGGAGAAGTATGTCTAAATGCTTCGTTTACGTTACTGATAATGTCACCCACTTGTTTAAGATAGACCATTTAAAATAAAAATAGGAAAAGTTGAAAGCTATTTTATCATTAAAAATGTATTTTTAGAAGTATTCAGGCTAAATCCAGAGTAATAAATATATATACGGAGTGCTATTTTAAAACATTTAAAACCTGGAATAATTTAACATACCTACTCTCCACCGTTATAAAAATGTTTATTTCATTATGGATATAAAAATTTAATGCCTACCTATTTAATAAATTTTGTTAATTTCTGACTTTGAAGGAAATTTGAAACTTTGTGTAATTATAGATTTTATGTTTAAAATAGAGAAAAACAACTAAAACTGCCAACGATTAAGAATTTATGTGCTCTTTAATATTAATATAGAATAGTAAACTAATTATTTTCAAAAAGCTTTATTAATATTTTTCAAATTTAAAAATTATAGAGACAAGAAAATTACATTAAGGAGTATTTGAAAGAATGTGGCATCTGACAGGACTCGAAGCTATAGTTGGTAACGCCTCTAACCACTTCAGCTACAGATTTTTTGAGTTAACTTTTAAACCAGTAATCAGGGTTTACAAAGTATGCCTGCTTCTAATGTTTTTGGGAAAGTTGAGATAGTGAAAAAAAATTAGTTAGTTAGAACAAATTTCGATCCAGGTTGTAAAGTGATCTCTTTCCACTTTTGCATATTAAGGCTGGTCTCATGAAGCATTATGTCAAAGCTCAGGATCAAAACATTTGTTTTCAATATTTCGGAAAAAAGTTTGCTGCAGTCTTCTTCTTTAAGTGCCGGCTCCATCGTGGAGGTTGGAAACAATTTTGATAAATTGTGTGCGATTCTGTGCTGCTCTCAGAAGTGTATGAGAATCAAATACTGTCCAGTCACGGATGTTTTTTCGCCACGAAGAATGTCTTCGGTCAGGTCTTCTGCAACCCTCTATTTTTCCTTCCATGATGAGTTTTGGGAGCTCGTATCTCTTGTGCCGACATATGTGTCCTAGATATGCAGTCTTTTTCATCTTATTTGCTGTTAGCAACTATTTGTCTTTTCCCATTCTTTGTAGAACTTCTTCATTCGTGACGTGATCTACCCAAGATATTCTGAGCATACGTCGAAATATCATAAGCACCAAAGAGATTTATTGTCCATGCCTTAACTCCATACAACGAAACTAGATACACATAGCAGTTGACGAATCTGAGTCTTGTTGCTATTTTGGGGCTACGTTCGCTTTGCAAGTTCCTTATTTAGAGGAAAGTTGCTCTTTATCTCTATTCTTGTTCGTATTTCTTAGTTTGGGTCTAAATTGTTTGTTATTCAACAACCCAAGTATTTGAATCTTAATGCTTGTTCAATTGGTTTCCCGTATATGATTATGTTTGTTTGTACATTCGGGTTTCGACTTATCTTATAACAATAACCTTAGTTTTCGCAGTGTTTATATTTAGGCCTGTTAGTAGTATTGGTAGGTCTTCTGCACTGTCAGCTACTATCATATATTGCAGAAAGGTTTTCCATTAATTTTTATGCGGACCTACCTTTGCGTGTTTCATACGCTTTTCGAAAGATGGATTTTGAGTAGACATTGAATAGAGTGGGCGAGGTTACAGATCCTTTCTAACTCTGCGGTTAATCGGTGTTTTACATGACGTTAAATTGAAAGAACGAATTTTCGAAGGTCCTCAAGGTTATTTAAGGACGAAAATTTTTTTGGCACTATTAATAACTGAGAAAAGTAGCATGGCAAAGTTTGAAATCTGTTGTTTAGAATTTGTTGAGAAATAAGAAAGTGGGAATTACCAAAATGTAGTCGAGGAACTACTGGTAAATTTAAAAAATTTAGGTTGCTTGATGAATCTTAAATTGCATATCCTGCACTCTCATCTTGACCTTGGAGACTCGGTATAAATTAAGGCAGATTTTTGTTGAATCATAAAAAAACAAATGAGACTAGAACACGAAAGAGTAATCTGCTGCACAGACCTTTAGAAGACAGAAGAGTAAAATACAAGCAGAAAGCAGGTTGAAAATCTCCTTTTAATAAATTTTTTAGCCATTTTTTACAAATTATTTAAAATTTTGAACTTTTATGGACAACAGACACTAGATTTGTATTACGGGCTTTAAAATTAATGAGAAATCTGCTCACATTAGTCCATAACACTCTAACACTCAACATGTTGAAGCAAAACGTATGTCACTTATGTCACATGTGACTCTTACTCATCTCCTCCTTAAGCACATATATGCATGACGTTACTGAGGGAGATAATTAGTTACATCGACAACTGAAGTAATTTTTATTGTACCATGTCGATTGGAAGATCGAAACCATGGATTTTTACTGGTTTGAGGCGTTACTGGGTATAGGTAAAGGTTGCGGGTTCGAGTCCTCCAGATGCAGCATTTTTTTAATTTTTGGTTTTTGGTGGTCATGTTTTTGTTTGTATGCTTCCGGCTCCTATCGTAATAAAATATTAGACAGGGAAAAGAAAAAAGAGTTGACAAATATTTTTGAAGTAAAACTTCTTTAGGCGCGACTAGGGGTAACTCAGTAATTTTAACGGACGTGACGTCATTCTAATGTAACGGAAACAAAATCTGATACAAAATACCTAACACGATTCCGCCTACTATATTATTTAAAAGTTAAATCTGTAATTGTATATTATTAGGCAACATAATATACATATTTTGCTGACCTGTCAAATTGACAGCTTGTCAACCAAAATACATTGTTGTTGAATATTGTTACGAAGAGTTTGTTTTAAATATGATTAAACAAAGTGGATTAATGAATGAAGAAAGTGATGAAAAAATATTAATTGAAAATGAGTGAGTACTCTATATGCATGCATTTTATTTTTGGTGTATAATTACACTATTTATACCTAATTATTTATACCTAGCTATTTTCGTTTTATAGACTTAAAGAGCTAAAAAGAAAAAGAAATTGTGAACGTCAAAGGGCATATTATCAGCGCCAGAAAAATTTGAAGAAAAATGAAAATGAAAAAAATGAAAATGAGTGAGTAATCTATATACATACATTTTATTATTGGTGTGTAATTACACTATTAATACCTAATTATTTATACCTACCTATTATTTATACCTATCTATTCTCGTTTTATAGACTTAAAGAGCTAAAAAGAAAAAGGAAATGTGCACTTCAAATGGCATATTATCAGCGCCAGAAAGATTTGAAGGCAAATGCTGAACGTCAAAGGAAATTTCGTCAACGTAATGAAGAAAAATCTTACATGGATATGTAATTTCATTTAATAATATTTAAAAACAAATTGCAATGTATGCCTCAATATTATTTAACTTTACGATTTCCTCATTTTTTTTACAGGAAAACACGAAAATTGGACAGTAATGAAGAGAATGTCGTGCAATGTAGGGCTGTTGAAAATATAGAAAATGTAACGCTACAAGAAAATCAATTTCACAGCCAACAACTTCAAATTTATGAACAGCGTAATGAATGCATTACTCCCGAAGTTATTCTACACAGGAACACAGCAATTCCTGGCGATGGTAATTGTCTATTCCACTCGCTCATAAGTGTTTTGCATCTTCAAGTTGTGACTTGAGAAATCAGTTACGCAATTCACCCTATTTAAACTCCTGCCACAATCCGCAAGAAGCATATAACATTTTATCAAGCACTAATGATTATGGAGATTTGGATTGTTTGTATTTATTTTCAAAAATGTACAATCAAAATGTTTGTGTACATTATTGTTTTTACAACATAACTAGAAGGAATCAAGACACTATCTATTGTCATTTTAAAGCGAATGATACACAAAACTGGATTCATCTTCATCTTCGTGATCAACATTTCACACATTTTTTCGAAGTATCAGATTTATTGGAGACAATACCAGACACTACCCAAAATGAAGCCCATGTTGATGCCAATATTTAACTATTGCGTGACAATTATGATGAAGATCCTACCGAAGATAACCATAACATTTATGAAAATGAAGTTGAGATTGATAGAGAAGATCGAATTGGTGAAAATATTATGGATTTTATTGTTGATGGTACTATTCCAGTTTACACCAAACGTAATACTGATAATACTGCAGCTACAAGTATATATTTTTAATATTAATTTACTTTTTATTATCGGTTGAAATAATTTAAGAATAATTTCATTTTACTTTCTGTCATTCTTAGGTGCAGAGTCTTCGGTTCCAAATTTACATGGAGTGACAAGATTACACAAAACGCAGAATTTAGATTGTGCTATAAACTTACCAGGATCACTTCAAAAGCCTCTTACAGGAGCCGAAAGAGCAAAATTATGTTATCAGAGAAAGAAACTTAAAAAATTAAATTCATTACATCCTAACCAACAATGTAGTGAATCTCAAGACAGCAAGTCTATTATGCAAAATAATGATTTACGTAATACTGATAATACTGCAGCTACAAGTATATATTTTTAATATTAATTTACTTTTTATTATCGGTTGAAATAATTTAAGAATAATTTCATTTTACTTTCTGTCATTCTTAGGTGTAGAGTCTTCGGTTCCAAATTTACATGGAGTGACAAGATTACACCAAACGCAGAATTTAGATTCTGCTATAAATTTACCAGGATTACTTGTTGCCGAAACAAGGAAGAACACGGCGAAAATATCAAAACTTTCTAAAATATAAAATTATATCATTTTTTGTAAGGTATATAGACAATAAATATAATTGAATTGTAATCTCTTGGTGTGTTAGTTTTAGAAAAAAAAATTTTTCATACTGAATAATATAATTTATATAAGCATCTAATTTCTGTTAACTGTAGCTACTTGTTAATAAACATATTTTAAATTTGAATTTATTTTGCGATGATACGTACGTCAAATAAGTTTTACTTCAATCGCGCGTAAAGGTTACACGCACACTCTTTTTTTTTTCATTAAAGTTATACATACATGTGCTTATGAGGAAAGTGAGTAAGTGTCATACGTGACGTAAGTTGAATCAAAAAGCTTAAAGAGCCGTCTAAGAAGTAATTTATCTGTGGCTGAAGTGTTTAAGGACATTACCGTTTATAGGTACCTAAACGTTGCACGTGTTTTTAAATTATCCTTAATTTTATTTTCTTGTTTATATACTTTCCAAATTTTAATGCAGAATATTAATTTTTTCTACAACCGTGCGTAAAGTATTATCTTTACGCACGGTTTAAGGTTCGTAAAGTTTAACTTTTTTTCACTAGTGAAAAAAAAAGTTTTTTTTTAACTAGTAAAAAAAAGTAAAATAAGCACCGTCTTTTATAAGATTATGCAAAGATTTTTAAGTGTGTTATTGGCCGAGAACGTAAGGTGTCTGGCTTTTACCCAGCTGACTCGGGTTCAATTCCGGGTAAGGAAATTTTTTTTTTATTATTTAATTGTGTAAATTTGTGTAAATATATTTAATTGTTAAATTATTGCAGTTTAATACATACAAAACTAGATATTATATTCAGTAATTTTTAATTTGATTTTTAATATGACAGAAATATCAGTTCATGAATAAGGGTACCTAAGTATTTTTATTTAAATATACGTAGGGTCTGACTGATTGACATTTCAATTAATTTATAATTCAAGCATTTCGCGTTTCTATGTACCGGTATTATAGGTAAGATTAATTTAGAAAATAAATATTTTGTTATCTAAAATATGTTTTAAATATAATATTTTTTTGCAGTAGTGCGTTAAAAAAAATCAGTCCTATACTTGTATTTCTTGTAAAGAAATTCGGTTGTAGAAAAAATATTGTATGCAACTCGTGCGTAAATGTTCCTTTTTTGACTCATGTGATTGTCGCATTCGCCTGCGGCTCATGCGACAACATTCACATTCGTCAAAAAAGGTCACTTTACGCACTAGTTGCATAAATAACTATTTTACCAAAACTGAAAACATTAATGAAACAAAAAACTGATTTTTTACACCGTTTCCTATAATTTGAATGTATCAATATTATGCAATATAATCTAACTTGGACTTATATAAGGGGTCATTATTCTATAATAAAATAAAAATTTATCAACGTCAATGCATGCTTTAAATCACTCATATAGATATTAACGAAGGAATAAATATTTACTTTCCGTACATCAAAATTTTACCTAAGAATTTATTTCGATAGCAAAAGTTTATTTTAAATCCTACGAGTTCAAAAAATCAGTCAGACCGCCGAAAAATTTTATTTAATTTTTCAAAAAAATAATCTTGTTTTAATGCAATGCAGTACGCTTTTCTTTCGTGTCACATGTGAGTGAAAAAGCCTCGGATCAAAAAAGCTTTACGGGCCAAATTCGGTTTGCCGTCAATGTGATGATGTAAAATGTAAACCATGACGTTGATGTACACCATAAACTACCAGAGGTTACTGTTTATTTTAGAATTAATAAAAATCCTAAATTTTAAAAATAAATTCATTATAATTAGTAAGATCTTTTTATAATAGGATATATTAGACGTTTTAAAAACAAACGATTTTTTTATTTGATAGTCGTAACTCATTAAGAATTAAAATTCAAATTGTTAAGAATCGTTTCTGAATTTTTTGTTTAATATTAGTTTTCTACAGAGGGAAGACAATAATACTAAACGGTAACCAGTTTCAAAATTGCATTTCGTATAATTTATAATTTTAAGATCTAGTTCCAAAACCTCATGACTAATGCCTTGAAAATAAATTCGAAAACTTGACAACAAAGTCAAAGAGTTTTTCTAAAGCCTACAAAATTTGTCTGCTACTTCACCATTATCTTTTATTATTAAATAAACAGTCAAAAATACCATAACTATATATATCGTAATGGATTTTTCTTCGCGGACACGTTCTCTCAGTAGATTAAGTTATTTTTTTGCATAGATAGTTTTTTTAAGTATTTTTTTGGTTTTTATGACAAATTTGAAATAATGAGATTGTCATAAAAAGTATATAAGATGTCATTAAAAAAGAATAAAGTTATAAGAATATATAGATTTTGATTAAAAATAATAAGAAAAACCGCAATTTAAATAAAAAAAAATATATAATTAAAGATTACAAATAAGTATAAAACAAAAACATAAAAAAAATTGGACGTGGAACAGAAAAGACAGGTATAGAGCAGCAGTAAAAAAGAAGTTGATTAATACAGAGGAGCATAAAGAAAATTAAAAAAGAAAGTAAAAAAATGTATTTTGGAACTAAGTTCCTTACGGCAGGCTTGGATAAGATAGGGATTTTGCTGCATGACCAAACTGAAAAAAATGTAATAGTAAAAACCGTAACAATAAAACCGTAACGCTTGTAATAGTGCCACTATATCTAGTAGGCAGGTTACCGCTAGCCTCCACACAACGCTAGCCTCTACTCAGTGTTCAGTATACAATAGACATAATGTTGACCGTTATGATACAATTTTTAGCTCTCACCGAAACTTTCTTAAAAGTGTTTACCACGAAGTATAGATACCAGGAGTTTAAACGTAATGTTAAACAAATGGTCTCAATTTAGGGGACAGAACTATTGCCGGTAGAGTGCGCTCGTGTTCCTAAGATACTCGTTTAAATCCTTACGCGGAAAGTTTTGTTGCTATTGACAGCTTTTATGACAACTAATCTATACTTAACATAAATCTGTAGAGAGGTCAATTCTGTACATAAAATATATTTCCAAAATAACTATCAGGGGGTGATTGGGGATCAATACCGATTCCAAAAATGCAATCAGAAAAATTTTTGTCTGTCTGTCTGTCTGTCTGTCTGTATAACCGCTATAGAAACAAAAACTACTTGACGGATTTTAACGAAATTTGGTACAATTATTTTTCATACTCCTGTGCTGGTTATAGTATACTTTTCATCACGCTACAATCAATAGGAGCAGAACAGTGAAGGGAAATTTTGGGAAAACGGGGGAAGTTACTCCATTTTTTAAGCTTTCGTCGCGTGTGCAACCTTAATTGTAAAAGCTATACAGAAATCATCTTATTTTTATAATTTGGAGGTCAAATGTGAACGGATTTTACAAAATTTCACCCACAGGGTGGGTTGCAGGGGCATGAAAAATAAAAAAAATTAAAATTAAAATCTATGAGTCCTACAGGTTTGAAACTTGGCAAAATAGTTATTTTTATAAGTTTGAGGTCAATTGTAAACTGATTTTACGAAATTTCATTCACAGGGGTGTTGCGGGGGCGTAAAAAATAAAAATTTAAAATCTAAAAGTCCTACAGGTTTGAAACTTTGCACAATAGTTATTTTTATAATTTTGAGGTCAATTGTGAACGGATTTTAGAAAATTCCACCCACAAGGGGCCATGCGAGGGCGTGAAAAATAATCTATACTTATAATAAATCTGTAGAAATGTACATTAAAGATATTTAAAAAATAATTAGCGGGGCGTGTTACTACATCGATATAGAACCCAAAAATGTGGTTAGATTTTTTTGTCTGTCTGTCTGTCTGTCTGTATGTTTGTGCGCGCATCACATTAAAACTACTGATCCGATTCGAATGCGGTTTTCACAGATGTATTTGTCTTCTTTCAACTTAACATCTGATATATAAAAATTTCTCCCCCACCCCTTTAACGAATTCTATGGAGAAATTTTAATATAAAAATCAACACGCCACGCGAACTACGTCGCGGGTACAGCTAGTTTTAAATAAACAAATTAATACTATATACTGAATTTAATTTCGCGAAATTTAAATGTCATAAACATTGGTTCTTATAACGCTCTATAAGTTCTTATGGTTCCTCGCGCCCCAGTGGCAAAAAATAGAACTATGATCTGGGTTGATTATTTATTGAGACCAGAAATATTATGGAAAAGCCTATACCGTGTAGACTCCTGGTATCTAGTCTTCGTGGTGTTTACAAAAAATATAATAGGTATAATGAATCAAGCAAAAGATGATCTTCTCATTACAGAATCTCCTAACGAAAGGTAAGTTTAATAATATAATATAAACATTGTAAACAATATAGAAATATCCAACGATGTCAACTTTTGTGATGTCCTATAAATTAATGAAAATCATTGGTTTTTAAATGTAAAATGTGTAAATTATGTTGTAATATTTTATTTAATTGGATTGTCTACACCTGTTACTAATGTTAATCTCAAAATTTATAATAAATTATTATTATTAATATGATCAAAATTTATGCAGTAAATATCATTATCATTACAAAAATTATATCTTTAGAGAATTTATTGATATATAAGCTGCCCAGACGAAAAGTACAAATTATGAAAATATGTACGAAACCAAACCAAACGAAATGTAATTATTAATCTATAACGTAGTATAATACAAGGCTTGGAGGAGATAGGGATTTTGCAGCGCGACCGAACTGAAAAAAATGTAATAGTAAAACAGTCGTATACACAAGCGAGTAGTGTCGATTCTACATTAGCCGAAGGAACTTAGTTCCTACCTGGTGTCCCACGACACCATTATAACTTGTTGTTTGTATTTAGTTATTTAGAGTTAGTTTATTATACAGACAGCCGGATTCGATTTCACAGAGGATTGGGCGCATCACAGCTGACTCCAATGCTCTGAAGTTGACCCCATTAGCACATATTTCAATCGTGTCGGTAATGCAGATCCCGTTTTTATCAAGCGGCCTAAAGTTGGCACAGTGTCGCGATTCGAGGGTGTGGTGGAGGGGGTAAATTCTGTCTGTCAGAATCGTCGGAATACCTACTTACGTTCTAGCAATCAATTTGAAAGTGACGGAATCCACAAACCGGAGATTGTATTGATTAGAGATTGTTCTTAAAGATCATATATTCATGCCAAAAAAGATCTAAAATTTTCCTTTATTTCGACTTTTTGCACTAAACGTCAAATTTAAGAGGAAAATTGCAGACCTGATTTTCAAGGTCCTTAAATCTCTTTAGAGCATCCTTGGATTCTTAGATCTCTCTAGATCTTCTTATATCTCCTAAGATCTGTTTAGTTCCTTAGATCTTTTTAAAACAAACTTAGATTCTCAAATCTCTCTAGCTTTGTTTAGATATAGGTACTAAGATATAGTGAAAATTTTACTTCAACTTTTGGAAATCATCCAAATATAGAATTGACTATATAGAACCGGAGTTCTTTTAACTATATAGATTTTATTAATGAGTGAAACCGAATAAAAAAGTATTAACCTAAAGCTGGACTTGTTCTAATCATTGCTAATATTTCAAATAGATAATAAATTCTAAATGACAATCTTTACAAAAACAAAAAAAACTGACTGCCATGAAAAGAAAGAGAATTATACAAGTCGCAATTAATAAAAATATAACTATAAATAAAACACGTATCTGGGTGTAGTCAAAACATAGTGACAGAAAATAAAACAGGAAATTTATTTTTTATTATTTTCAGAGAAAAAGCCATTGTAAAATTGACCTTCACTATATTTCAATCGAATTTACGTTTCACAATGTTTGTTCGCCAAAATAACAAAACACGTGAGTTTTTATTATTTGCTTATTTTTATTTTTAAGAATGTTTTAAATATTTGATACCTGGTTGGTTTATTAAAAGAAAAACACTTAGGAATGTTTGTATTAAAAATCATTAAAGTGTTTGGATCCAAAATTTTAGTACCTCTTGCCATGACTAAAAAATATAATAAATATACGATAATATAAGTGGTTGCAAAATAAAAATGAAGATATATTTTTCCGATAACATTTCAAAATTAAATTACATTCTGCAGGTTATTAAAAAGTTTTAAAAGCAAAAATGAAAAAATGTGTTTTTTAAATGAAATTGTTTTTTTTATTAATATAATCTTCTTCAGCTTGAAAAAACTTATTTATATGATCCTCCAGTAATTTTTTACCATTTCTGTAATGATTTTCCGGAAGCTCTTCAAAATATTGTTCCACCGCTGCAATAAAATCTTGATTAGACAAAAAAACGCTTTCCACGAAGGAATTCTTTTAAATGTAATATTTGGAAGAAGTCAAATCTGGTGAATACAGTGAGTGTTTATGCAATTTGTGCTCAAATTCGCTCAATTTAGCCATTGTCAACAAACTTGTGTGAACACTTGCATTGTCTTGATGAAAAATGATAGTTTTCTTTGGTAAACCGGATAATATTTTACTTTTTTTTATTTAACTGGTCCAAAAGTTTGCCATTATATTAAGGGTTAATTGTTTTACCATTTTCAAAATAATCAGTCAACAAAACCTCTTTTGTATCCCAAAAAACTGATGTTTTAACCTTTTTTGACGATCGTTTCAATTTCACCTGTTTTGGATCAAAAGAACCAGCTTCAGTCCACTGTAAACGTTTTTGTTTCAGTTTAGAATTATGATGTTAGATCCAAGTTTTATCCATAGTTATAAAAGACGTACAAAATCGGTTTTATTCTGCTTAAAACGCTCCAAATGACGCTGAGAAATTTGTTTTCGATTCAGTTTTGTAGAGTTGTTAACAAATGCAAACAGCTTTTTCATGTGTAATTTTTCGTGTAAAACATGGAGTATGCGTTTATCCAATGCCTTTGGTATCAACAATTTTAAATTTAGTGAAACTTGGATCTTTACAAACAATATCATAGACATGCTCAATGATTTCTGGAGTTTTTACAATTTATGGACTTGCACTACGTGGTTTATTTTCGACACTTGTACGACCACGTTTAATCTCTACTACCCATTGATGCACAGTTGGAAATGATGAAGCAGGTTCTTTTAACACTTTCACCATTTTTAAATTTCTGTTGCTGATAAACCTTCCAAAACAAAGAAACCACAGCACGATATATTGTATTTAAATGAAAGATAAAATATTAAAATAGAGTATAAATTTTGATTCCTCTACTGGTTAATAGGTGTCGCTTTAAAAACTTTTTAACCAACCACTATTTCGAGCTTTTTTTTGCAATGTGTTTTGTAATAAATACGCATTTTAATGCGCATTGTTTTTTATTCGATTCTACTTCTTCAAGTTCGCTTAGGCTTGCCTAAATACAAATAGTGGGTCTGCCGTCCTAAACCTTAGTAGCAATAACTGTTGCTCTTTACTTTTTTTTTATTTTTTGAGCATTCTATGTTGCCGGTTTGAGACTAGTGTTTAATTATCTTGGCTGGTTGGTAAGTACTCTCCTCCATATCTTTGTCAGTCAAAGTAAGGATACAAGAGAAATAGCATATCCGAATATTCTTCTTTCTTTTACTACCAGAGACTTCCTACCCTGTTTATGGTTTAAGACTGGTGTGTAATTACCTTGGCTGGTTGGTAAATACTCTCCTTTACCACCTTAGCCAGCTAAACTAAGAGTGCGAGAGAGATATCGTATCTCAATATTCTTCTTTCTGTACTACCAGAGACAGCCTTTCGCCTTAGTCGGTTTAAGACTAGTGTGTTATTATCTTGGGAGGTTCATAAGTACCCTTCTGTACCTCATTGGTCAGTCAACATAAGGGTGCGAGAGAGATAACATATCTTAATACTCTTTTTTCTCTCTTACAGACAATTCTCGCTTCGCAGCATGTGTTACATTTTTGAAAATTTTAATCTATATAACTTTCTTTGTTGATCCTATATATATATTATAACTCGAGAACCACTACTGAACCAATTTGGCTGACAATTAGTGAAGAGGTAGCTTAGAACTCAGAACCAGGAGAAGGACATACAATAGTTTTAATCCCGTTCGATCGCGTTTTATTAATTCTTCAATACGAAATATGTGTTTAGTATATGGTTGATCGGACTCCAAATTAAGCTAGGTAATTTGTTGGGCTATCTAGGTTACAGATACCCAGTAGATGGCGTTGCATATCCATTTTTTAATAAATACAAAAAAGATGATTAACTAAAGTAAACTGGTAAGTAGTAAAAAAATAAAAGACGAAACTATTGTGCTGCCACCTTAAGGTAGCGCAGTTGATATCTGCCATATTTTAAACAAGCAATTCTTACTTAAGTACTATGACGCCATCGTAAGGTGCCGCAGTTAATATCTGATAAGTATAAACGAGCAATTCCTCTTAATTAAGTACCATAACTCCACTGTAAGGTGGAGCTGTTGATATCTCAAATATACTAAATGAGCAATTCGTACTTTAATTTTAACAGAGTTTGTGTAAAATGTGATTAAAACGTTTCTATGTTAGTTTCCAACATCATTAACATGATTTTTTATGGTTTTACCAGGATTTAATGAATTTTTGTCGATGCAGTTTGAAAAACGCAATGATGGAAAATGCGTTTAAATTCATTTTGTTTTTTTTTTCAGATAGTTTTTTTTTCAATTTTAACACGGTTTATTAATAATTAATCAATTTAGTTTTAAAGTGGTTTTTAACGGCATCCATTTTAAACGCTTTTTTGTCAATGCGGTTCAAATGCGGTTTAAAAACATTTTTTTGAGAGTTTAAGATTTTTTTGATGTTTTTTTTGGTATTTTTTTATGTTTTTATGGAATTAGGGCTACCGCGTGTAAATTCGCCGCGAGAGGCGCCAGGGTAGCTAGTGATCCCCGCGTCACTGTTTTTGGGTGGGATGCACGGTATTATTTTTCTTTTTAATTAACTTTTGAGTTATTACGAGGTTAATATTTAATTTAAAACATTCTTTTAATTATGGAAAATACGAGTTACGTCAATGAATGTCACTGCTTTAAAAATAGAACTACCAAAAAGAGGTGCAAAGTTAAACGGGTTAAAATAACATTACTGAGCAACACTGTGGCATTTTCCTCCAAATATCAATCGATAAATATTTATTTGTATTTGTAAACGTGACTACGGATAAGTGTAAGCTACAAATTTATTCTATGGACGGACCTACAACGCCAGAGCGCCAACTGGTGAGCAAAAAAACGGTAGCCCTCATTATTTGGATACAAAATATGAATACGAACCTTGTTGTTAAATAAAAGTTTGGTGTGAAAAAAATAATTACAAAAAATTAAGATCAAAGTTGCGGAATTATAGTAATTTATAGATTTCGATCATAGATTTAGCTTATATTGTTTCTACATTGATTTTTTTATGATTTTAATTAGATTTTTTATCAATGCAGTTTTTATGCGCGTTTAAATGCGTTTTTGTCAATTTTAACATGATTTGACGATTTCCTGTCAGACTTTTTTATGCGGTTTAAAAACCGCATCGTTGAAAAGGCGATTAAATTCCTTTCCGTTTTTTGTAAGTTTGCTTCTTGCAATTCTTTATAAACTAAGAACTATGGCGCCTCCGTCAGGTGTCGCAGTTGATATCTCAATATATTTAATAATTTAAAAAATACTAAGAAAAAACTAGCAAAAAGCTCGTAACTATCGAGAAAATATGATAAATATGACAAAATCGACAAAAATTCAATAAAAAACACGAAACAAGATCGTGAAAATTTAAAAAAACAATAAATGAGAAAAAGATCAGGTTTAGGCGCTATCAAGTTATCCGGGTCAGCTTAGTTTCGATATAGCTCTTTTATAACAAGCATCTTTTATCTATTATTCATTTAAATAAACATAATTGTATAATTCGATTTTGGATATATGTAATAGTAGTATATTTTAAACATATGTTACTTATCAGGTAGGTAATAGATACAATTTTAATATTCTAATTCAAAATTTATAACGTAACTAAGTTGCAAAATTTTTATCGCACGTAAAATTAATTTTATTTTATCTAGCCAAAAACATTTCTGGTGATTTTCTATTTGGTAGAGATCCAAAAATGACAAATACCTAAAGATAATAATAGATGCATTTTTTATAAACAGACCCTGGCCGTTGCTTTTTTTATTTCAAAAAATTATGTCTCGACTGCATAATATAATTTTTTCCAATTGTTTATTATTTTTAAAAATTGAAAGTTATTTTATACTTTGTTAATTTGTCTATTTATATCAATTCATAAATACAAAAAATAATAAAATTTTAATAGCAGAAAATATATTAATTTTAGGGTCAATGCATTTCAGTTTATGCAGTTATATATAAAAATATTCAAACACCACAACAAAATTTATGTGAATGGGTCGAAATACACGTTCCTCGGATTTAGTCCCCACTTCGATATCAATAAGAATTTGGATTATAGAGGTATGTAGTAGCTTAGCAAAGTTTACAAAGTATGTTGGATATAAAAGTGCCTAAAATAATACCCAGTTTAAACAAGAAAACAATTATTTTTCATCAAGAGAATGCACGTGTTTACACAAGTTTGGTAGTGATGGCTAAATTCAATGAAGTAAAGTACGAACTGCTTGAACAGCCACCGTAGTCACCAGATTTGGATCCGTCTCACTATTACCTCTTTAAAAACGTGAAACAATTTCTATTTGTTCAAGCTAAAGGAGCTTATATTGGAAAAAAAATAATTTCACTAAAATATACACATTCTTTCATTTTTGCTTTTAAAACTAACCTGTGTATCCGATCCCATCAGTTTTGTATTTAAAGAGAAGCGAAAAATTTGACTTGTTTTAAAAACTTTACATAACACAAGTTTTATTTAAAACAGAAATAAATTTCTGCTAGAGAAAATTTGTATATCCATGCCCAGTTTAATTAACATTAAAGGATGAAATTTTCCGTGGGTTGGAGAGAACACAATAAAACTCCTATTTTAATATAAATACAGCTCAAATTTAACTTTATTTTTTACATACTTGTCCTAAATTGATTAAAATAGAACGTACCTTCATGGAAAATTAAATTTTTTTTGGGACAATGTATTTTTTGTATCCAAGAACGTAATTAAAATAATTTTAAAATAGATATAACGATAACGATCCTAATTAATATTTGGCACACTTTTAATACACTTTTATTACAAATATCTGTAAACTAGAAAATGGAACTACTTTTTCACTAATATAATTATCATAAACTTTTCTCAAACTTGAAACCATTAGATAATTTTTCTATTGTTTCATGAATCTTAGCTTTGTTAACAATCGTTTTGGATATATTTTAGGTGGAAATATAATTTTCGTCATTAGACGAAATAATAACGCAAATTACTGTATAAAAATATATAAAATATATACTTTTTACAAAATTTTTTCATTTTTCGTCTGTTTTTTTTACTCTTTGTCTGTCCGGGTGGAATTTTGTAATCGATTTTATGGTTTTAAACTTACCGAATAAGTACTACAGATCTGAAATTTTTAGGGTTGCCCAGAACTTGATGGGAATGCACGATTTAAGTGTTTATAGGCAGATGTATTAGGGTTTAAATAAAATTTCTACTAATTTTTAATTTTATTTGGTAAACTAGTTCAAACTTTTCTTAATAAATGGCACTGCTGTAAGTGGGTTTAAAGTCGATTACAAAATTCTCACACAAGGTTTTAAAAACCAAAATAATTTATAATTTTATACTGAGTCCTATCAATCATAAAAAGATAGTCTATAAAAAGTTATTTTTATTTATTGTGATTATTAATAACGTATAAGTGTGTATAGGTATCCAAAAAAAATGGATTTAGCTTTACTTTTTATTTCACTAAATCGATGATAAACGAAATTTAGAAAACCTTATTTTTGTCCATAGACACTTTTTAATGGTTGTTTACAAAGTTTAAAACGCTGGCTAACAATCTTTATACACAAAAAACTCGTGTCATCATGTTCGTTTGCGCTATCTCTGATACCACTTAACCGAAATTTTGGAGATGTGTTATTTGATAACTCTTTATGAAGGATTGACATCTATGTTGGGTTAACATTCGGTAGAGGGTGCTGTGTTTTGATTTCTAGATCATTCCACATATAGTTTGCGGAAGAAAGAAAATAATTACTAAACAGAGTACTGTGACGCCACCGTAAGGTGGCGCAGTTATTCTCTCATACAATTAAACAGGCGATTCTTACTTAAATAAATACTATGACGCCTTCAAGGTGGTGCAGTTGAGTCTAATATATTTAATCGATAAAATACAACAACAAAATTAGTTAAAACCACGAAACTAACAACAAAATATGACAAAACTCAAGAAAGATTAAAAGCAATAAAAAAGAAACAAGACAAAATCGTAAAAATTCAAAAATCGAAATATAAGGTAATTATATCAGTGTTAGGCGGTAGGAAGTCTGCCGGGTCAGCTAGTCTTTATATATAAAAATCTCTTGTCACGATCTTCGTTTGCGAAACCGAAACCAATTAAATTTTGAAGGTATGTATTATTTGTTCTAACTTAAAAGAAAGGATAATTTCTATCTCGATTAATAAGCGGTTTTGTACTTAAAGGGTTAAATTTACGTCTAATTTTTACGAGTTTTCAATAGATGGCGCTGAGAGTTATAAAATATTCCTTATACAATAATGTTGTAAATATGCAATAGATAAAGTGTCTAAATTTAATTTTTTTATGCTTAAATTTTGTAAATGCGACACACAAATGCAACATAATCAACGGAATTATAATGGTAAGTAAAAAAAGGAAATCCTTACTGAATTAAGAATCATGATGCAACCGTAAGGTGGCGCAATTGATATCTTAAAACATTTAATCGATACATAAAAAAATACAAAGAAAATAGTAAAAACATAATAAACAACGAGAAAATATAATAAAAACAACAAACCAAAAAATGTAAATTAAAAAAAGTGTGTGTGTCAGCTTCGACACGCGACTGGAGTTTACTCGTTAACCCGGCATCCGACACGTGGGGTGTGACAAACCCCAACGATCAAAATTTACAAATTATCTATTCAAATTTCGCGCCGACTGCTGGCAGCGCCTCAGTAGCTTTCAAGGACACTTCAATAAGTGACATGTGCCACGTGCAGCAGTTGGTCTGCTGATGCCTAGTAAGTAGTATCGTCATAGAATTGTTTGGGGTTTGTCATACCCCACGTGTCGAAACTCGGAAGTTTTTTGCAGTTGTTTTATTTCACATTTTGTGGTGATTATAAAGGTGAGTCGCATTTTATATAACTCTTTATTTAAAACTTTACATTGTTAAACAATATTTCAGAACTAATATATACAAATATGGGCAATTACGAGAAGAAGCAACGTAGGCTTTGCGCACTTTGGGAGGAAGTACAAAATGAAGATGAAGTGATCGATCGAGACGATTCAGAAGAAGAAGAAGATAAAATAGATAATGTTAGTGTTTGCAGCGATTTTCCCGATTTGGAGCAAAACGCTGAAGTTATAGCTGATGAAGCACAAGCTGAGCATCATACAATGTTTCGAGAAATAGTCGACGTTGGCATTTAACTTTATTTTTCTCCCTCCTAAATACTGCAGGCATTAACAGTTATGTTATATATAGAGAGAACACTAACATCAAATTTCCAAGAAGAATTTTCTTAAAGCAGTTGTGTATGCAGTTGGCAGAAGTATTTCAAAGAAGCAGAATGGCAAACTCTAGGCTAACAATGGAGCTAAGAGGAAATATTCGGAAAATATTAGGTGAAAATCCTGAACCTCCATCGAAGAAGGTGAGACCAAATCAACAAGGGAGGTGTTCAGAATGTCCCCGAGCTAAAAACAGAAAGACCAGATACGTTTGTCAGACCTGTGAAACATTTATTTGCCTTGAACATGCGCTTAAGTTTTGAAAAAATTGTGCTGAAGTTACCAATGAATAAAAATGTTTCTGATCCATTTAGGCTTATTTGGTTTTCTTTATATAAAAGTGTAGAGTGTGTTCTTCCATTTTTAGCAAAAATTTAATATATACTGGAAGTTTTCTAATTTTTATTTAAAATTAGAAACTTGTTGCTATGTTCCAATAACAAAAAAATGTAATTTGAAATAAACTAGTTATGTGAGTATTCAGATTAGTTTTTTTTTGTTGTTATACAAGTAGTATTAACATAGACAATGTTAATTGATATTTAAATCATAAAAGTAATAAAACAAACAAAATTAGTAAATAAAATGCCTGCCTATATTTGGGGTTTGTCACACCCCACCTGTCGGAATAAAAATTCACCTGTCGGATGCCGGGTTAAGAACGATCACCATGGTATTTTTTGTGTTTTTATAACTATTAAGTAAATAGTAGTGCCTAAAAAATATGCAACACTATTTACACTAATTTAACCACCTTAATAGTATATTATATTTTTTTTTACATTTTCTGGAAAATACCATTTTTCTGTAACACTTTTCTCAATTTTACTACCCATATTTTTTTCATACCAGGCGCCTTATATATCGTTTCTTAAGGAGTAAACTCCAAAAATTGGAGGCAAAATCGTAGAAAGCTGAAAAACGGAAAATCAGAAAAAGACAACAGTGTTAGGCTGGATGAAGTTCGCCTGGTCAGCTCGTTTACATATAAGTTATTTATGTAAAAAAACGGATATATGGACAATCGGTGAGTTATTTTCTGTTTTAGGAAATTGATATTATTGTTATCAAATGACTAGATACTGAGTTATGACTTTCTAAAAGTTAAAATTCATATAATTAAACAAACAAAAAGAAATGACAAAAGACTAGAGCTCTAATACAAAACAAATTACAAATCAATGGTTTGCAGCGTATGAATCGTTAATTACAATGGTCAGTGTTTATAATCAGGTTAGTTTTTTAAGACTGTTTAAATTCGCCATTGACGTTATTAAGTTGATTATTATAAAGACAGATTATTGTGAGATTAGAAATGGAACATAACAGTGACAAATACAAATTTTCTTTGAATATGCATAATGACCAGCAAAGAATAAGATGGTAATGTGGTGACTACCTAGACCCGCATTTTTTGTTGGATCAGCATTGACATCATACCAATAAAATAATTGTAAAGAAAATATTGATGTTAGCATCCCGAAATAAAATTATGCCAAAATACTTTACTAATCAAAGAAAACAAATGAAACAACATCAGAAAAAGAGCGCAATAATCTGATTTCAAAACAGTGAATTTTTTTATTACATACCAAAAACGTTTAACAAAATAATTTATTTCTAATAGGTTCACGTATTACTGGCTGTGGGTTGTTAATCACTTAATTATCTTACCTCATCGTTCCTGGGTGAATCAATAAGCGAACTAAAACTAGATCGAGATCCATGTCTACCAATTTTGGTGGGCTCGTCACCGGAACCGGAAAGTTCACCTCTGCTTCTAAATGGACTCGTTCCTGCAGCCGCTCTTGCCAGTCTATCATTTTCGACACATTGTGCTAAAGAAATGCCAAACACTAAACCACTACCGGAAGAACTGTTATTTTCTGAAACAAAGCACAAACGTGTAAGTAATCAAAATTAACCTACAAAAACTGATTTTACAAAATGCAGTGGATTTAATTGTTAAAGAAAGAAATGGTGTTAATTAACAAACAAATTATGCTAATTACTAAAGATATAATATCCTTAACAAATAAATAACAAACATAGAGTCGATTGATTGCTGCTGTACTTAGTTAGTTTCAAGAATGGAAAAAAGAAATTGGGTTTTAAGTCTTGCAACTTAACTTTTGGTTGTGTAGAACTATGGCAAAGTCTATTTTTGTATAATTAACAAAAAGAACCTTAAAAAAACTCCAAATAAAAGATCGACACTTCGGCCAATTTTCAATAAGGACACTTTTATTTACCGTCTTAAATCACTAGTGCATTACATACATTAGGACGTTAACTCTAAGGGTTAATAGTATTGTTTATGCAATTTTAAACCTTAACGCCTTCTTTATGTAGGAAGGTTGGAGATTTAAGGATTTAAGTGGTAACACAATATAAAAAAAAATTGTACTGTATGTTAACTTTGCTTAGTACAATGTAAGGTTGTTAGGTTGCTACTGTTTTTCTACTATCGTAGGGATGTATTTATGAGCGTAATTGTCTTATATTTTCTCAGACTGAGAGTACTATCTTTCTTAGAAAGTTTGGAATACCGTTGGGCTTCAAGTAAGGTTTTTTCTTTTCTATTTCTTAAGATCCTAGGTATCTTCACCTAAAATTACGTAATACAATGTATTCTGAGAGTATGTGTATTAAGGTTTTGGGCTCTTTCTCACAGAATCGGCACTTTGCTTCATATACCATTCCTAGTTTCTTCATGTGTCTTGGTAATCGGCAGTGTTCGGTTAATATTTACATTATAGTACGAAGGTTGTTTTTACTGAGGTTTAGACAACTGAAAGATTTCTTCTGATTATAGTTTGTAAGGAGCGTCTTCGGTTGTCTTAGTCTTCCTAGATCGTTCCAGTACTTGAATTTTTCTCTATCCACTCCTTTCCTTACTTTTCTAAGACTGTTCTACTGCTGATTTTACAAGATCGTTTTGGTTCCAAATATGAAGTTTCAGCTTCTTTTTTTTGCCAACCTATCTGCTGTTTCTTTTCCTTTTATTTCTATGTGTCCTGGAACCCATGGGAGAATAACAGTGTAATTTTGTCCTATTTTATTTCATTGGTTTTGCATTCTTAGACCATTTTTCTAACACTAGTAATTATTAATTATTATTAAAGTATATTCTTTGGCTTTTGTACAATAGTAAACTACACTAAAAAGTGTTATTCTTTACTTCTTAGAACTTTCGTGAGTTTTTTTTTTCTCTAATAACCAATTAACCATTTATTTTTTGCTATCTTCCTGATTCAATATTTAATATGACAAAAATGCTATAATTTGTATGGCTTCTATCCACTAACCTGGTGATTTTTAAAGCCTATATATATATATATATATATATATATATATATATATATATATATATATATATATATATTACATATAATGATTTGTGTATTGAATAATAATAATATGTTTTGATAATATCAATCACTATGTTATAAAATATTCCTTACCTTTAATTAATTTTGAATTTTAAATATAAATAGTGAAAAGGTAAGAATTAACTCAATGTAATTATTTTCCAATATGATTAATTAAATATGCTACCGGCTATTCCCTTATGTCAAGGTCAGAGTTCAAATATTCAACCAAACTAGATTCAAAATCAGTTAATACACAAATTTGCAATAAAATGACTGTAAAACCGCACTATCCTAGACCAACGATATTACTAGGCATGAATTGTATATAAATTTTTAACCTTTCTAATTCAAAATGTGTCAAACTTCAAAGATACCGTTAATAAACCAAAACATGCATCAAATATATAAAAATGAAATATTCTGTCTTGAGTTACGAAACAATTTGGATTAAACTTATCAAAAAGTGAATAAAAATAATTTAGTTAAATACATAAAACAGTGAAATAAAAATGTTCATGAAAATTACAAAAATCAAACAACAGAAAAGTTCTTTATTGATAATAATGGAAGAGTGATACCGTTTTATGAAGATCTTGTTTTCTCTTCGGTCTGCTAAGCCTTAGGATCCCCTTTTCAATAACAGGCCTATGTTACCCAGCACAGCAATGATATCACGAACTTTGGAAATTTTACTAATAAGATTTCTTCTAATCACTGCACAATCAGCTTTTCCATCCAAAGGTAAGTACAATAATGCTATTCTTTCTTGTTAGAAACTGGAGTATCTTTCTTTAAATCAATTCAGGAAGCATTTATAACGATTAACTACTCAGCAACAATTTTAACCATTTATTTTTTTATAAAATTAAACTTTACTTCTTACCAGCTTTTATCAATACCTTCCTGGACGTTTTGTTATCACTTTTAACTACTTTTAGACTTTCTTTTATCAGTATTTTAATAAAAAACTCAAATTTTTACGGAGCAAATTTTTAATACAACTTCTATTTCAACAACCAGAAAACAAGAGACCTTCTATCCAATCAACAAAAAAAAACAATTGAAAAATTCAACAAACTTAAATCTATACATCTTTTCCACCTAATCGCCTACTAATTTCTTATTTAAATAAAATTATTAACAAAATCTAATTCTTGATTCAATATTACAATTTTAAAACAATGATCATTCTTTTTTTATTCTTATAAAATTTACTAGCATTACAAACTAATAATTTTCTCTTTTTCAGAATATTTCATTTGGCATTTGAACTATTAATAAATTAGAATATGTTTGGTAAATTTGTATAATTTAAAAGTAAGTAGAAGTTTTAACATTTATTTTAACTATTTGTGATGTTTTTTTATAATTTAATTTTCTCATTTACTTACACCCCTAATTCATTTAAAATTAATGTTTGATTACTAACGTATTGGCAATTTTATAAACTTTTAATTATCTACTTTACCCATTTATCAATTACATAATTATCAAAACTTTATATTATGTAGATTAATCATTTTTGAATCTTTAAATAAAAAACCTTTTGAAATGTATTTGTAATTTTTTTTTCTTATTCTATTTCCTTTTTTTCTTTTTTAGGAATTATGAAGAAGATGATGACAATCAATTCCAATGTTACTAAATTTGCGCTCTGACCTGAAATAAGAAAATCTCCTTTCTCTATTTTCCATTAGATTTTCCTTCTACATTCTTATTTAATATAGCATAGTAACTGATATCATCTCAAAATATATATATATATATATATATATATATATATATATATATAAAATGAGCAGAGCGCTTGTGACAGTCTTATATAACAAGATGTAAGAGATGATACAAAACGTATCTAGTACCGTGCTGTCAATAATAAATCCAGTTTTAAACTGGATTGGTGTTTGGTTAGATTTTCTAACTCAAGACACCGGTAGATGCTGCGACATAAGTATAAGGATATTAATCAGCTCATACAAGGGCAAAACCAACTACAGACACCGTGTTTCGCTCTTTTTAGAGGTCATCAGTGTAGTATACCTAGGTTTTGTCTCTTCAGTCACTAATGAAGAGACATCTCCTGTATGAATCGATCAAATCCTTATAGATGTAAACCTGCGAAAGTAGAAACATTTTTTTACGGAAAACTATAGGACCTTCCGCCATGAACGTTTTACAGATAACATCGAATCACACCAAAAAAATCGAATCTCAATAATGCCATTAGCATTTTTTTTATATAATAATAAAATAAAATTGAATATTTTAAGCTAATTTGTTTAAAATTTTGTTTTCTAAATCCTTTCTTAATCTCTCAGCCACAGCAAGGCGTGGCCGGGTCTGCTAGTAGTATATATAAAAAAATTGGTACAAAACGTTTAACATATATACTTAATTATTTAATAAATACCGGTTTATTAACTGCAACGCATTAGACTCAGATTCGAATAGTTTATCTCACCATTTGCTAGATAAAATATACTTCGAATAAATATTTTTCTCAGTACTGAAAATATATTAAATATTGAGTTATTTTTGAACGTGTTTTTGACTCTGGCCCGTCTAGTTTGAAATTATTCAGAACTTGTCACAAAAATTCGACATGACAAACAATTTACTCTGTGTTAAAACATATTCGATGTGAAATATTTAAGAGGCGCCAAACACTACAAATACCTGAATGATAATAGAAATTAAAAACGAATTTTATTTGAAGTAAAAAACACTGTTCCGCGCCAAATTCCTTGAGTAATTTAACCGAAAAATTGAAGATTTTTAATGACAAAAAAAATGTTTCGGTGATTATTCATTTGTTATTATCAAAGAAACAGATGTAATGTTTTATTGATTTTCCTAAGACGTGTTGACAAAATTTTGTTAAAGAAGAATAGAAATTTCCGAGAACTCACTATGTAGGAATATATCATCTAAGTAATGTTTTATTTTTGTTCATCCAGAACAATATTTTTACGGTGGTCATGACAAATTAACGATGTTGCAAAATGATGATTAATACATTCAGTTTCTATCTTCCGCTTTATTTCGACGTGCCGAAAGAGTTCCCATCTAAAAATAGACACGAAACTATCATGTGAAAATTTTACAGTTTCTCCTAATTTAATCCGACACCGGGATAACACTACAGGTTTCAGGTTAATTATGTCACATTTGCTTCAGGTGAATGATTATCCCAATTAACTTTCAGTGAATCAAGCGCCTAACTCGGTTAGTGTTCCACATAAAAAAATAAATGTGAAATGCTTAGAATATTTATAAACACTAAAAAATGGTTTCAAATTTACCAAAATATAACGTGACTAGCTGACACCGCGATTTTCGTATTGTCTAGCAATTAATGTTTTTTTTTCATTATCTGTTTTTTCAAATTTTTACAATTTTTTTTGTTGGTGTTAAGTTCTTCTGGATCTTAATATTTGGGGAGGGGCGAGCAAGTGCTCTGCCAGTACTAAGGCCACATATGGCCCATTGTACATCCTCCCGTGTGTAGGGATATCCACACCTCAGGCTGTTATCAGGCCTATAGATTTAAATTAGGTGATAAGGCTCCCGAGGGGGATCTCTGTAAGCCGTCGATTTTATCATATTTTTTACGTTTTTCAACATTTTTTATAATTTATGACAGTTTTTTAACCATTTTCATCAATTTTATTAAATTATCAAGAATTTCTTATAATTTTTAAAAGTTTTTCAACATTTCTGTAAGATTTTCAAAATTTTTTCACCAATTTTAACAATTTTTTTTAAGATACTGAAACACTTATGGGGACTTTAACACAATTTATTCACAAAATTGTTAAGATACACAGAACTCTGCTGGATAACGTCTAAACGATTGACAATACAATGAACTGTTCAAAATTATTTAAACTTCCCTTAACTGCCCATACATCCCATTATATAGAACAAACGAATTTTCTAGAATGTACGCGAAACATAAATCGAACCTAATCGGTACACACTATAAAGAGAGCGAACATTCTCGAATAACCTAGAATCAGTCTTTTATGTAAAGGTCTTTTCCTTATTCGGATATCCCGTTACACTGCCCCCCTCCTTAGATTTATTCCTCCTGGAATGTTATTTTCTAAATCGGAATCCCGCACACTTCTTGAGAAAGCCAAACCATCTTCTTGGAGCTGCTGCACACCTCCACTGTGGTTTCTCTGGTAAGGCACCAACCGATCATCATGGATCACGACGGGTTTCCCTCTAGGAACTTTCTCGATCTGATAAACAACATCGTTAATCTTTTTCTTGATGATGTATGGACCTTCCTAGTTCTTCTGTAATTTGGGACAAATGCCTCGTCGCCGTCGGGGGTTATAGAGTCAGACTAAATCTCCAAATTGGTAACTCTTTTCCATTGTCCAATGGCCGATCGAATGGCTATTAGAAATAGTAAAATATGTCGATCCCAATCCCTCAGACACTCTGACACCACTTTTGACAGGTAGTTGGCTATAGTCCGATTCATTCGTTCCACCATTCCAGGGTGCATCGCTGTGGTTCTCGTTTTGTGGATGCCTAATATTTGGCAAACTTCTTGAAACAGCTTGCTCTCAAAGTATCTTCCTTGGTCCGAATGTAATTCTAGCGGTACTTCAAAACGGCTTATGAATTCTTCAACTAATATACCTGCTAAAGTGGTGGCTTCCTGATTGGGAACTGCGTAGGCTTCAACCTATTTAGTGAAGTAGTCTATTACAACAAAGATGTACTTATTTCCTACATCGCTCTGTGGAAGTGGCCCCAATACATCTAATGCGATTCTTTCAAAAGGACTTCCGACCAGGTATTACAGCATTTCCGCCTTCGGTTTATGATGTAGACCATTACTGGCAGCACATGAGGCGCATTTACGACAGCAATCTTTAACATCGTTAGTGTAGTTTACCCAGTAAAATCTATCTCGGCCTTTTTGCAGCGTTTTCGTGATACCCAGATGTCCTCCAGAACTATCATTACGTATCTGTTTTAAAATTGTTGGTACAGCATTTCTTGGGACCACTATTTGTTTCCTTGTATCTGTGCCATCGGAATTTTCTACAAGTCTCTGTAGGAGCCCACCGTCCAAAATTAAAGAATTCCATTGGGTCGAATATGCTTTTATAGCAGGACAGGATGAGGATATCTCTCTTCACAACGGACGACGGTCCATTTCCTTCCATTTTCAAATCTTTTTCAGAACGGGATCGTCTTCTTGTTGCTCCTCCAGCATAGAGCTCTCGTCTTAACCAATGCAAGTTTTTCCTCGTTCTGCTCCATGCGGGTACAATGGGGGCAATCAGGTCGACATGTCCTTTTGGAAAGTGCATCAGCTTTACGATTTCTTGTTTCAGGTCTGTGTTTGATTTCAATATAATAGTCCTGCAGTTTTTCATGCCATCCTGCTATCTGTCCTTCTGGATTTCTAAAGCTAAGTAGCCACTTTAAACTGGCATGGTCTGTTTTGATCAGGAATAATCTGCCATACAGGTAGGTATTTATAAAAGTGCTCGACGGATTTTACAACTGCTAAGAGTTCCCGCCGAGTTACACAGTAGTTCTTTTCAGCTTTCGATAAAGTTTTGCTGAAGTATCCAACCACTCTTTCTTTACCATCTTGTAGCTGTGACAAGACGGCTGCAATTCCCACAAGTGGCATTTCTTAACATTCAATGTTAGATTAGCTTTCTGTAATCTTTTGAAGACTTCTTCCAGTTAGATAAATGTTCCTTAAAGGTCTTGTCCATTATGATGATGTCATCTAAATAAAATAAACAAGTATCCCACGACAAGCCTCGAAGAATGTTCTCCATTAGCCGTTCAAATGTCGCAGGAGCATTACAGAGGCTAAACGGAAGGACCGTGAATTGCCATAACCCTGATCCACTGGTAAAGGCAGTATTTTCTTTGTCTGTAGGATTCATTTTAACCTACCAGTGTCAGCTTCTAAGGTCCAAGGTAGAAAACAAAGTAGAACCTGCCAAAGCGTCAAGGGCATCATCAATCCTTGGCAGAGGATAACTGTCCTTCTTAGTGACATCATTAAGCTTTCGATAGTCGACACAAAATCGCATTGATCTGTCGTTCTTTCTCACTAATACCTCAGGAGAAGCCCACGGACTACTGGATGGTTCGACTATACCATTTTAAATCATTTTTTTAAGGGCTCTATCTGCTTCTTCCTTCTTATCTTGAGGCAGCCGTCGCGGTAGGTACCTGTCGAATCGGACATGCATCGCCAGTATCAATTTTATGTTGGACAACATCAGTTCTTCCAAGTTTACCTTTAGAACCAAATACAGATTTATAACGGTAAAGTAGATCTCTAACCTATTTCTTTTCTAAGTTTGATAAAAAGGGGTCTGATTTTGCCATTACTTGTTCGATTTCGTTGATCTCATCTGTTTCCGTAACGTTTAGGTACCTTGTGAATAATGGCCGTTACTCGTCCTAAAATTTCCATTTCCGTGTCCTTTCGGAAAAGAACTGGATGATGGTTCAAGTTGATAACTCGGATAGTTACCTTTTGGCGGATCTAACAAGAGTCTTACCCACAAGGAGCCCTTTTCCCAATTCATGGTCATGGTTCTTTGGCTCTATCATTGCTGGGGCTCCAGTCCATCCAACCGCGCTGTTCCGACACATTCGGAGCTCGCTGGAAGTTCGACTAACTTAATCGAGGTATCGTTAGCTTGTTTTCGATGCAGGAATAATTCCTCATTATCATTACGAAGGATACGTCGGCGAAGATCCAAATGAAAACCACAGTGGAGCATAACATCCATGCCCAGAACAACATCTTCATCAACATCAGCCACCAGCACCGAGTGAACAAGAGAGGTTGAATTTAACTGTAGCGTAGCCTGTATTTTACCGTAGACTCTGGCAGATTCTCCGTTAGCGGTACGCAGTCTCCAACTGGTAGACAAAATCTTCTTCCGCATAATGATGCATGGTCGGACGATAGTTTTCGTAGTTTTCGGATATCCCGTTACAATACCAAAAATTTTTTACGGTTTTCAAAATTTTCATCGTTTATTTTAAATTTTTAACATTATATTTTTAAAGATTGTTAACGAGTCTTACCATCTTTAACATTGTTTTTACGATTTTTAATAATCTATCTGGATATTTAACATTTTTTTCAGGATTTTCGTCAATTTTTTTAGAATTTTCATTTTTTTATGATTTTTGACAGTTTTTTAACCATTTTTATAATTTTTGTAGGATTGTCAAAATTTTCTTACAATTTTTTACGTTTTTTAACATTTCTTTGTAATGTTTAAAATTTTTCAAGATGCTAACAATTTTTTACAGTTTTCATTAACTTTTCAACGTTTTTTCAATATTCTCAACATATTTTTTTACGATTTTTAACATTATACAGAATTTTCAAATATTTTCCATAATTTTTATCGATTTTTGAAGATTCTAAATACCTTTTCACTATTTTTCGAAATTGTTAATAAAATTTTTCAGAATTTTTAACATTTTATCAGTAGGAGTCCACATGTTAATATTATGAAAAACGGATTAATTTTTCAAAATTATCCGTGCAAAGTTTTAACCTCTTATTATAAAACAAGTTTATAATGAAATACTTTTAAGAGTGTAAATTTAAATTGTTATAAAAATGTTTGCCGATTTTTCCATACAGATTTTCATCCCCTTTTCACCCCTTTAGGGTAATTATTTTTCTAAATTTTTGAAGTAAAACTTCTTTAGCGACACTAGGAGTAAAAAAGTTATTCTAACGGACGTGACGTCATTCTAATAACAGAAACCGGAAACAAAACCTAATACTGACACGATTTTGCATGGGCGCCGGCAGCAGGGTGCAAGAGGGTGCGCTTGCACCCCCCTGCTATGAAAGAAAATACCTGAATTTACCAGAAAATTATATATTTTTTTAATTTTTTTATTAAATTATTGTTTGAATAAAAACTAAAGGCGTCGCGGTTGCTGTCCAAATCATTCTACATTCTATATATATATATATTAGATCATAATAGTGTGTAGATGCAGATGCACCACCTGAAAATAATCCTGGCGGCGCTCATGCGATTTTGCCTCCTATATGAAATAAAATTAAATCTGTAATTGTATGAATTGACAGCTGATCATCTTGTCAATCGAAATACATTGTATAAATAGTTTTTTGTGTATAAAGTGTTTGTATTAAATATGAATAAACAATGTGGATTTATTAATGAAGAAAGTGATGAAAAAATATTGATTGAAAATGAGTGAATAGGTAGGTACTCTATATGCATAAATTTTATTTTTGGTGTGTACCTAATTACACTATTTATACCTAATTATTTATACCTATTATTTATACCTAGCTATTTTCGTTTTATAGACTTAAAGAGCTAAAAAGAAAAATAAATTGTGAACGTCAAAGGGGATATTATAAGCGCCAGAAAGATTTGAAGAAAAATGACAAAAATGAAAAAATGACGAGACAGACACATTCATTATGATTTGATTAAGTAAGTTTATATACATACATACATATTATGATAGTAAATAATTGTTTATACGGAATCTTTACGTTGAGTAAAGAAGCATGTTGCACGTTTTTGTTCATAAAATAATAATATTCAAAATATTTTAACACTTTCTTATACTTATTTTAGGTTTGGTTAGGTAGCCATAAAGGCCATAAAACCACTAGTCAAGATGGCTGACCTTTGACCACCAATAACAGATCCTTCGTAGACGTGAAGGAAACAAACTTAACTCAGGATTTTAAATTTTATGGAATATGCTATAAAATGCTACAAAATGAAATGGTTATCTAACTATCGAAGGCTCTTGTGTTGTGATGTATTACAATAAGGTAGATACAGCTACAAAATCACACATTCTAAACGTAATGTGTGTATATTTTTAATATTGTTTACCTATTATTGAAGCAAAACTTCTTTAGGCACGACTAGGGGTAGATTCTAACGGAAGATTCTGATGGAAGTAACTGTATAATTTCAGCTATGGGAGGAGTTTTCCGAAATTTATTTATAAAATTTTCAAACGGTTTCAAATACATTATTGGTATTTATAGACTAAAATCTATGTTTCACATTTTAGTTATCATAAACCTATTATTTCATATATAAAAAAAATAATGATAACTTTCAAATTCCTATTTCTAATGAATAATATAAATATAACATCTCATTTTTTTTGTAAAGTATATAGGCAATAAATATGATTGAATTGTAATTAAATATTTATTTTCCGATACGTACGTCAACAAGTTTTACTTCAATCGCGCGTAAAGGTTACACGCACACTCTTTTTTTCTTAGTGGGTGTTTACATTATTAAAATAAACTCCTGTTCAAAATTCTCGTTTCTCTTATCAGCGGTTACGGCTGTGCGACTATACCTCAGTCAGTGGGAACTTCTCCTTATATACAGGGTGTTACTGCAGGCTAGCAGACATATCTCAGAAACTAATGAAAATAGACAGTTAACAAAAAAATATTATTATAAAAGCGACTATGAGAAAATCTTAGAAATTATTTTTAAGTTCCGCAATTTACCACGAAAGGGCGCAATCAAAAGTTAAATATAAAAATTTGCAGTTTCTCTAGAAATTTTAATTTTAATGTATAATTTTGGAGACATCATTAGAATGCTGAGAGAATTCTGCATTAATTTGATAGACTCATTAGTGTACCAACGTTAATAACAGTGGGGAAGCTATTGAAAACGTTATCTTTTAAATTGTTGTAATAACTAAACGACTTATCCGAGTTAAAAGAACAAAAGCTTGTTTGGTAGAGGAAATTGAACTATTCATTTATATCTTAAAAAATTTCAATAATTCTAGACGGTGCACTTTATCATAATAACAATTTCTTTTATTTTGCTTTAAAAATTTAAATCATACGGTATATGTTTGATATTATAGGAGCAAAGTAAATTAAATAACACAATTAAAGCATTCATTGTATAAGCTATACGCCTGATAAAAATTTTAAATAATTACCTTTACTTTTTTCGTCCTCTTTTCTGTTAGCATCAAACAATCCAGTTGTTAACGCCTTTTTCTTGAGTAGATATGGTCTTCTTTTGGGTTTCACAGCTACATTGCCCGCAGTTTCTAAAAAATAAATTTTGTTTACTAAAGTTATAGTAAATTATCATTTAATCAATTATCTATTTAAATTGTGTTTTTATCTATGATTGTAAATGTCAAGGGAAAAAATCCAAAAAAATACATCCGCTAATATCACGGTATCATCCCTATACTTAATTACTTTTAAGTTTTATATTCTTTACGTCCAGTCCCAAGACTCCAAGATATAATATAAGGAGATCGGCTTTAACATTGTCAAATGTCTTTTTATGGTTGATAGAGCATAAAAAGATATCTTTTCTTTAATCTTGACAGTTTTCACTAATGTTTGGAGACTAAATATGGCTTCTCTTGTTTTAAATCCGCTCTAAAATCCAAACTGACTAGTACTTACTTTCTCACATCTCTTAAGACCCTTGCGTGTAGAACTTAAAGGAAGAGAAAATAACTCATTAGACATTAGACAAATGAGACGATAGACTTAACATAAGGTTGCACTCTTGGACTTGGGAATTATGATAAAGGTAGAACGAAGCCACTCTTTAGGAATATGCTCAGTGTTATAAATGTAGTTAAAGAGTCCGACAATGATTTCAACATTTTTTTGCTAGTTTAGTGAAACGTTTCTGAGTACATATTATCCACGCCTGGAGCTTTGTTATTTTTTATTAAGCTTATAGCGTGTTTACTTTCACTCTTCAATATACTGCCTCCTGATAACGATAGTATTTTACCTTCTAGATGTTCTTGTCTGTCATCTTTAAAAATACCAATTGTGTAGAAGAAAATACATGCTTTAGACATTCGGATTCGGAAATTCAGTAATTCGGGTACTCAGACTGTCGGATATTCCAACATTAAGCTATTTCGATATTCGAACATTCGGGCAGTCATTCAGACATTCAAATATTTGGATTTTGGACATACGGGCATTAAGACATTTGGATATACAAATATATGGACACTTAGACATACGGAATTTCGGAAATTTAAACATTCAGGCATTTTGACATTTCGGACATTTATTCCATTGTCACATGTCGCTTGTAACAAAAGATAAAATGTCACATGTTACTTATGTATGTCACATATCGCATGCCACATTTAACATGTCAGACATTCAGACAATCAGACATTCGGACATTTGGACATTTACAAATTTGGAATTACAGACATTCGAACCTTCGGACATACGGGATTTGGTTTTACAGGCATTTGGATATTCGAACATTTGGATATCTAGACATTTAGACTTTCGGACATTAAGAAATACGAGCATTTGGAAACTCGGACATTTAGATATCAAGACTTTCAGTGGACGAGGAAATTAAAAAAAAAAACGTAGCAGCGAAAAATTGAAACCGTCTTGTAAAACAGTAGATGCAACGTCTACTTTTGTAAAATTGTTTTTAAATAACCCACATAGAACTTTTTGGTAACTAGAACAGTGGGCATCTTATCCTTAAGTGGGATGGATATTGTTTTATTCGTTCCAAGTTCGTGCGAACTAACCAATCTTTACAGCTACCTAAGTCGACACTTTAAAGCTCATGGCCTTAATAGGATCTATATTATACCAGCACGTATCAACTATTCTTTTCAATTATTTTTCTGAAAATATCAAACACGTATTAAGAAAAATAAATATGATTACTAAATAACAGAAATTTTTTGAATGTGAGGGTCAACGACAATACTCTAAAGCGGGATTTACATTACGAAACTAGTGGTTTATAATTAGTTTGATAAAACTAATTTAACCAGTAATTTCACGTGTAAACGTTCAGTTTTACAATGCATGCATTACTTTTGTGACACTGGAGTAGTTTCGTGCTATGCGCATATTTTTAGTGAAACTGAAACAAATGTCATGCAACTAATTTCATGACGTAAAATGCGACGCGAAACTAGTGTCGCGACAGCGCCTGTGCAGAGTTAAACGTGTGGTTTTTTGTTGGATAGCAGACAAATAGCTCTGATATTGACAGGGCCATTATCTACGCAATACTGATGATTTCATGACACAAAATTTTCAACGACAGAAGTTTCACATGTGCTACAATTAGTTTCAAGAAACTAGATTTATCATGCACGACACTTGTTTCGTAATGTAAATCCCGCTTAAGAATCCATGACAATATGAAACCCAAACCTGTAAATATACAAAAAAAAGGTTATACATAATTGGAAGTGATAACCAGTTGTCATTAAACCCTCATTAAAATAAGAAAGATCAGTCCAGGCGAACTTGGAACGAATACTTTAAAAGATTATCTACTGAAAAAAAAAGAAACGATAAACACTTTGAAATTCAAGATTAGATAGTTTTATGTTTTTAAAGTTGTGCTTAGAAAATTAATCGGCGTTTCCCAACTCGTGCCCGTTATTACCTGGCCCCGAAAATCACTGACCAACTCGTGCCCGTCCAAAAACCAGGTAGAAAATTAATACACCAACTCGTGCCCGGGTGCATCGGAACTGCGGTTTTTAATTATTATTTATTATAATTAAATATTCAAGACCTACATATACAGTTGTCATTTATTTGAAATAAAACTACTATAAAACGTATTAATTAAATATATTGCACATAAAAACTTAGAACTACCTACATATTATTAATACTATTATACCATGATACTGTTTTAACGAAAGTAAATGTTGATATCTTTTTATTTTTAAAATTATCTATAGTCTTTTTTAGGAAATCATGTTTTTTCCTTGTTGCATTTCTCACGATTTTAGTATTATCTACACTGCGACATTTAATGTAAGTCTCTTCCTGAATTCTTAGCAATACCTCAACGAAAACAAATAATGAGGGATGTGCATTATATAATGAACTATTTAAATGGCTGTGAAATGATTCACATGCATTCGTGGTTCTGTGTGTACTAGCTGATGCTTCTGCCCATATATTAGGAAAAAAACGAACCTCTTCCGATATATAGTTTTCCACTAAATAATCAGCAAACGCACACAATCTTTCGTCGTTGGGCTTTTCTTCCATAAGTTTAAAAACAAAGAAGTCGCTAACTAAATCTGGGTCCAAAAACATAATTCCAAAGCAGTAACGCAACCATTTTCCAATATCACTTTCTTTGTTTTTATACTCCGACGATAGTCCCAAATTTTGAATTTTTCGCCACCATGCTTGACTTAAATGGAATCGGCAGCCTATCAATCCAGCTTCACTCCAAATCAATCGCGTAGCATTATGAATGCCGATTTCAAAATCAATTACTATTTGTTCAGGCAGTAGATTCCAATTCCTATCCTTACACGTATCAATTAATTTGCGAAATAATTTTTTGTAGGTGTCTTCTTTTTTATCTCGCAATAAACAAAAAACAAGTGGTATGTAATGTCCATTACGTAGGCCATGGATTGTAAACAATTGTAAAAAATACTTTGTACAATACGAAAACGTCCCATCCATGTAAAGTGTAGTGCACTCACAGAGAAATTTCAAATTAGTTTCAGTACAAAATACAATTAAATTTAATCCAACATCGTTTATAAGTATAGGTCTCCCAACGAAAGTTTGTGACAGCCACGTGTTAGTCGGCGCAGGTAGGCGGAGTCTTTCTATCAGTGGCGGACGGAAATAAAAATATATTATACATCTTAAATTAATTTTTAATGTATGATGCCAACATAATTAAGAAGAATTTATTTTATATAAATTTGTTACTGCCCACTTTAAACTAAAAAAATACATACATTTAAAAAACAACTCAGAAACTCTCTCAGCATATTCGTAGCTAAATACAGTTTACAAAACCATTCTAGCTACCACACTGACAAGCTTTCAGAACGGTCGTTGTTATCGTAAGACTCCTTTCAGACGGTACGATTTTTAGTCGTAGTTGTGTACGGCAACGATATCGTGTATAGCAGTTGACTCATAGTTTAAATATAAGCGTTCACACGACGCGATTTTAATCGTAGCCGTGCACGACTGTCGTAGTACCGCGGTGGGTTCACTGCGACGACACGATTCCGGGATCGTAAACGACAACAGTTGTGCAAGCAAATCTATTCTAGTTTACACACTTGTCGGATGTTGGTACGGTAAAAAATCGTACATTTATAATTTTGATGTATATTCTCCATAGAAAATGGCTGTCGAAACAGATAACGAGCTTCTTATAACTCTTGTTAAACAACGGCCGGTGTTATGGGATAAAACTGCAGAAGAATATAAGAACCGAAATATTTAAATAAACTTTACCATAACACGACCACGGCAGGAATGAAATGACGTGTGAATACAAGCACAATTTTTTCCACGACACGACCGCAGCACGACAGCGACAGAAAATCGTTCGTGTGAAAGAAGGGTAACGCTCGTAAAAAAAACCACTGCGCATTGAACGAGGGGCCACGTGGCTGTCCCAAACTTTCGTTGGGCGATCTCTACAAAGTTCTCATCTAGTAAAGTGCGTGTATTGATATTGTTTAAAACTTCAAACACCTCTTCGGCATTTGATGGAAGTTTTGGAAACTTTTTACGTTTTTTATAATAAATTGTTTTTTTTTTATACAATTTAAATCATTCATTTTAAGTTCATTTAAATTGGATTCAAAACATTTTCGAATAACTTTACTAGGCTTTTCACAAATGTCATCAGAGGCCTTTCGTTTAGCAGATGCACTCACTATATGTCTTTGGATAATGTTTTCTTCTATTGCAGGATGATTATGAGTTAACACTTTTTCTGTAATTACACGACCACCAGAATCACCGATTGTCCGAAAATATGCGTTACACTTTCTATTCACACACACCCACTTAATTTCTCCAGATGTTAAGTTTTTGCTGCTTTGATTAAATTTGTGTTGTTCTACAATTAATAATATTTTCCCACGTTGACTTGATACTTCGCGAATCGACATGTTTATAGAGCTGCTCTTAACCCTCCCAATTACGAAATAAAACTAACTCATTCACAAATATCAAACTCGAAACAAAATCCTTTCTAGTAAGTACTTCAGGAAAACCCAATTTAACAATAATACCTGTTCCCATAGAGTTTAGATAAGATGGGATGGTAATTTGAACAGGTAAATTTTTTAATCGAGCACGAGTTAGGTATACAGATTATTGAGACCTTTACTCTTGTAAGGGATTAGTGGGCACGAGTTGGGATTCGTCCAATTTAATACATATTATATTTATATTATTTGTAGGAAGCTCAATGATTAATTCATTTGTTTATTGATTTATCGGCGCGTAGAGAATGGTAGGCATGTAGTTCAGAAAAATAACCAAGTGGCGCTTAAAATAACAATTCGAATAAAAATAGTAAAAACTCAAATAAACACTGTTATTTTTAATCAGTAGTAAATTGAAGCTTGTTAAACCAGTTTAGTTTTGGAGTCTAAAAGCTCTTAATTTTCTCATAAACTGTAAAATATACTAAATAGAAATAGTTTTTAATACCACTAACAAAAAATAATGGTTATTAGCTTGTTATCAGTTTACCATTAAAAAGCGAATTAGTAGCAAAAATAACCTGAACGATCCTACTATTAATTTTGTTGATTAAAACAAATCTGTTTATAATTAAACTTCAGATGAAAAATTTATATACTTACCACTAGGAGCTTTAACGTTAACACCTAAATTTAATGCTTGTAGTTTGGCTATTGCTACTTTCTGCAACACTTTTCTTTCTATTTCAGTCAAATGTAGTAAAGAGGTATCACTTAATATCACTTGCCTCCCAGTTATATTCGACCATACACAGTTACCCTGAAAAAATTATTATATTGAATGGAAAGATAAATCAGTAGTTTTTAAAGCACATGGAACTAAAAATTTAAAATATTTTTTAAAATAAACTCAAAACAATACTTTACGAAAAATAATAGTATTATTATAAAAAAGCCTCGGGAGCTCGATTAACTAAAAAAATGGCATAAAGCGCACATGCTTTCGTTACAAACCCTTATAGTTTCGTTATGTGTGTCTGTCTGTCTGTCCGTCCGATTCACACCTTTTTTCCTACATTTTAAGAATTA